>CAUYUJ010000315.1:5000-75000 GCA_963575745.1 Prorocentrum cordatum
GGGGAGCAGGAGGAGGAGGAGGAGGAGGAGGAGGAGGAGGAGGAGAAGGGGGAGGAGGAGGAGGAGAAAGTGGAGGCGGAAGAATAAGGACCAATGTAAACGCATTACTCATCAACGATGTTTCAATACACCTTCCCTCCAAGCTCCCTCTTCATAGGCCCCAACAAAGGTCCATTCCCACTGAGGGCAATGCCACATTGGGGGACAACCGTGTGAAAATTCTGAAGGGTGGCCAAAAAACCATTCGCAAGGCTTCAACTTCAAGAGTGAACCTGACTAATGCGTCTTGACGATCCCGAACCGTGCCAGAACATCTTTTCTGGGACTTCAACACCGCGAATCAACGTGTACATGTTGGGACCTGGCAACCTGGAATTGTTCCCAAACATAATTTCTGGTACGTTGACCATGAGAACAAATAGAACTCTTGCAAATGTTTGAAGCGAATGTGCGCGGCGCCGAGGCGAGAGTCACATGTTGAAAAGGGACCACCCTCAATTCGTGAAGCTCTTGCAAATGCAGGCGCCAAGGCGAGAGTCACATTTTGAAACCACCCGCCCTCAATCCGCGACACTTTGGCCAAATTTTAGAATTCATGCGCGCGGCGCTGAAGCAAGAGTTGCATTTAAAAAAACGAACCACCCTCAATCCGTGAAGGTCTCGCACAATGTTCGAAATAATGTTCGCGGCGCTAAAGCGAGAGCAACGTTTTGAAAACCACCGTTCCCCAATCCGTGAAACTCTTGCAAATTGCATATGTTTGGAGCGGATGTGCGCAGCGCTGAAGCGAAAACCACATTTTGGAAGCGACCCGCCCTCCAACTGTGAAACTGCTGCAAGCTTTAAGCTTGACGCTCACAACTGGTAAGGAAGTCTCGACCGAAACGCCTGGCCCGCCCTTGCGACTGGCCTCAGGGTGCGACAGGATGAAATTATTCGTTAAAACGGAAAAGGAATGGAGCAGGGAGGAAGGGGAGGAGGGGGAATGGGAATGAGAAGGAGTACGACGAGGAGTAGGAACAGGAGGGGGAGGGGGATGAGGAGGAGGAGGAGGAGGAGGGAGAGGCCCAGAAGAACCTCAGCTGTCGATCGTCGGTCCTCGATCCTCGAGCCTGGAGCAGCGATCGGTCCCCGATCCTCGAGCCCCGACCCTGGGTCCTTGAGGGTCGAACGACCCTCGATCCTCGAGCCCCAATCCTCGACCCAGTCTGCACGGCCCCGGGGCCGAGAGAATACCACGCCGCCGCAGCGCTGGGCCCGACCAGGCCCAGGAAGAGCTCGGCCGTCGATCCCCGATCCTCGAGTCGCGCACGGCCCCTGAGGATCCATCGAGAGCCCCCGACGCTCGATCCCCAGACCCCCGACGTCATGATTTTTTCATGACGCGACCCCCAGAGGTCCAGACCCATTCCCCGGGACCGGTTTTTCATCCCGAGTCGTTTTTTGACGGTCCCGAGGCCCGGTAAGGGCCCTCAGAGGCCGAAAATAGCGAAAAACCTCCCGTCCTGATTTTTTTACGACGCCATCATGTCTGGGTCCCCGACTCTCGGTCCTGGAAGATCGGTCCATCCCCGATACCCGATACCCGATCCCCCGATCCCCGACCCAGTCTTGAGATGGCCCTGGGGCCCGACGTCGGGCTCCAGAGGCCGGGAGGTCTCGATGGGGCCCCAGGACACACAAAGAAAGACACACACAACTGAGACTTTTCCCTCATGTCTTCCCGTATGTTCTGGGTGTCTGTCTTGCCCCCCACTTCCCACAAATAAATACACACACACAACCAAAAATATTCCCCATCTCTTCCCATATGTTCTGGGCTTCTGTCTTCCCCCCCTCACTTCCCATATCTTCCCAGATGTTCGAGGGAATCGACGATTCATTGTGTCTGTGTGTGTTTGTTCTCTCCGGAAGGTCGGAGCGGATGAGAGGCCACCGGGGCCGAACACACCACGCCGCCGGGGATCTGGGCCCCGAAAGCTCAGCCAGAAAAAACACCTCGGCTGTCGATCGTCGAGCTGCGGCCCATCCGTCCTCGGGGATCGATCAGTCTCCGATCCTCGATCCCCGACTCTCGGTCCTCGAGGATCGATCGATCCTCGATCCTGGATCCCTGCAATCTCGATCCTCGATCCTGAATCGATCGATCCTCGATCGATCCTGGATCCCCGACTCTCGGTCCTCTCGGGGGCCCCCAAACGGGGTGGTGACCACACCGTGCGGTGAGTCGGTGGGGATTCGGGGTCGCCGCACGGTTTTGGGACTCGGGTCGTTCTCCGAGGATGTCTCGGGCGATTGGGGCCTCCGAGGCCCCAAAACCGTGCGGTGACGGACCGTGCGGTGAGGTCTTGGGGGATTTCGAGGTCACCGCACGGTCTGTCACTGCACCGTTTCGGGGCTCCAAATCCTCGAGGATCGATCGATCCTCGATCCTGGATCCCTGGGATCTGACAGAACACACCCTGGAACCAGAGAGCTTCCGAAAACTTCCGAACACCTTGATAAACTTCGGGGGGAACTCGAGACGCTAGCCTGATGTCTTGGCATCCAGCGGCCGTCTGGGACGATCTGGGCAACCGTGCAACCCCTGAACGCTCTCAGCGAGGTGCAGCCGCTGGAAGGCACCCCGATGCTGGAAAACCGCCGAGAACCGACAAGAACGTCCGAAAACTTCGAACCTGGAACTCGACGGGTCGATCCTCGATCGAAAAACTGCAACATCGCGAACAAACTGACGACTGGATCCCGGGACCCAATCTCTCTGCTGCCTTTTTCGAGCTGGCCCGATCGGTGGTAGTCCTGGGGCCCAAACCGGAAGAACGCGCCCAGCGTGAAAAAGATGGAACGCCCCAGGTCTCAGGGCCCCCCTCCTCCTCGCTCCTCGCTCTTCGCTCCTCGCTCTTCGCTCCTCGCTCCTCCTCCTCCTCCTCCTCAGTCCCCCCCTGCCCCCGTCTCCTCGTCCACCCCCCACCCCTCATCGCTCGTCGTCCTCGTCCTCGTCCTCGTCCTCGTCCTCGTCCTCGTCCTCGTCCTCGTCCTCGTCCTCCTCCTCCTCCTCCTCCTCCTGCAAAACCCCGAGGAGGGTTCTGCACGGGAGCCTGGTAACAATGATGATGATCGGTCACCTTTATACTCCCGCACGGCGAAGCAAGTCTCAGTAGCTTCAGCCGTTAAACACTTGAGCCAAAGGCAACAGGGTTACTATTCCTCCCCAGTCACCTGAACGCTTGCATGTTAACACCCCCCCCCTCGGACGCCAGTCCGCACTGGCTGACGGGGAGGTGTCTTCAAACGTAAAGACAGGTTAAACCAAGCAACGTGCTGCACACAAATCGTTATATTGCCGAATTCGAAAGATCTCGTGACAACGTTTACGAGCACCACGTTTCTCAGACATGCAACATGAGCTCAAGTAAACGTTCTTGCAGTCACAAGTTTAAGCGTAGCATCCAAAGTTTACACGGCAGGCTAGCATTTATATGATTTTGATGGTTTTCGCTTTTTATTCGCCAATACCTGCAGTAACTACAAAAGATGCACATGCACACAGATTCAGCTCAACAAGCCACTGCAACACGATTGTTAAGCCGAGTTAAGAGGGGAGATGAGGAAGAGCGTAAAAGAACAGCATGCCGGTCACCAGTCTCCGTTTACGAGCGGCGCGGGCGCCTCACTGACGGGGTGCGTGCGCCCCTGGACCTCGGTAGCCCACGGTGCCCCACACTGGCCGCTGTGTAGGACGACACCCTGTTAAGGGCCTGCATCGGGCTGTAATAGTCGGTGTCCAGGTACGCGTTAATCCGCTCCTCGTCGTCGAGCCAGCACCCCTCGTCAAAGCTCTTGATGGACCCGTCAACAATGTTGTGGTAGGTGCCGATGGCCCTCCAGTAACTGGCGTGGGGAGCCTTCAACAGAGGTCTACCACCTGGATTGTTACGGAGGTGCTCCTCGACCGCAGCGCCGGTAAACGGGTTCACAGTCCAGGTCGGATCGGTAAGCCAGTTGGGGAAGTCGTCGCACGGTAACCATCCAAACCAGCAGAGCTTCTCACGATGGTCGCTTTTACGCTCGGTGATATGATCAGCAGGCCAATTGTCACGGTAAAGTGCCCTCATGGACCCCTGATCGTTAAGAGCGACATCTAAGATGGTCTGGTGCCAGTAGACTGGAGGCCTGTTGATGCTGCCCTTTAACTCCTCGGCGCTCCTGACCTCGAGGTCCTCGATGAAGTAGTTGCGGTAATGCACCTGGAGCCCGTTCATGTAACGGCAATAGAGCTTGGCAAGGTCAGGCGTCGCAAACCGAATTACGGTAACTCCAGTCGAGATGTAACCGTGCGGCCCATAAGTGTCTTCCACCAGGTGCTTAACGGAGACCACGGTGGGGTTGCCGTGGGGCAGCATCCCTGCCCACGTTAAGAGAAGGCCGTTAAGCTGCTTCTCGTTCATCTCCGGCACCTTGTTGACGTACACCTGTGTGTCCGGGCAACTGTGGACGTCAAACCACGATGGGTGAAGATCGTCAACGTGGAGTGGTGGCACGTATTCGTCGTCAAACAGGGACTGTACGTGCCCAACTGCGTCAGCCCCCCACTCGTCATGCTTGGCCAACTCCTTCTCCGTCAACTGAGATCTCCAGCTGCTCGGGCCCTTCAACACGGAGTAGCCGATGAAACCGTAAGCGTGTTGGCCGTTGATGTCAACGAACACTTCATCGTAGTCGTTAAGCTCCCGCCCCGTGTTGCCTTGAATATACCGACCACCAGGGGTCGTTAACCCCGCCTTCGCCACATGCCCGACGAAGTTGCCCTCAAACCTGCGCCAGTTGTCGCGCGTCTTCATCGTTAATGCGACTACTTCCCTGGGGTCAGGTTCCGCCTTGTAGTTAACGTCGTGGTCCTCGCTCCTGTCGTTCAGCATGGGCATGTGGCCGTTGACGTGGTACAGTGGGTGGTACACGGCCCTGGCAACGTTCCGAGAGTATGCCGCAAGCTGGTCGTTCGTGCGGTTAACAGCTTGAGGCTGCGGTGGCGGTATGTGCTGGGCCGATAACTTCTTGGGCTCCGGAGGCGGGGGCTTCATGCCGCTAACGCTGCTCGATGCACTTGACTCGCCAAGCCCCGGAGGAGGCGGCTTGGGCGCCCTCGCGTTCACAACAGGGGCAGGACCTTTTGGTGCTTCGTCACGTTGACTGCTCTGCGCACGATCTTCCTCCATCTCCATGCCGATCTGCAGTAACTCTTCCAATTCCCGTTTACGCTCATGCATGGCCTTTGGTGCTTTCTTGTAAACAGGTTGCGGCACCGTTGACTGAGGGATCTTATTCGGCGACATGGACCGACCGAACCCTCCGGTCTTGGGTGTGGTGCCGGTAAGATCCTGAGCCGGGGGCGCGCCCGAGGCCACGGACTCGGCCGCCGCGGTGACGGCAACGGGTGGCGCCTTGGCGATTGCTGCCGTTGGGGGCAGGTCAGGTAACGGCGGAGGCACCTGCGGGATGATGGTAGCCGAGGAACTGATCGGGTCATTCAAGAACCTCTGTAAACCTTCAAGTCTCTCGGTAACTCCCACCAACATGCGTAGTGCCGCATCCCGTTTGCCCTCGAAGTCCTGCAGGGGCGTGATGTTCTCGGTGAGGCGTCTGGCGGTGTTTAAGAGGTAACCAATGTTCTCGTTGATGCGCCTGTACTTGGTCGCATTCTCCGTCGTGTTAACCTCCGAGTCACGATTCTTGATGTTCATCTCCGTAATCGTCGCCATCAGAACGTTAATCTCGTCTTGCGCCCCCTTGAGGTTCTCGTTGACGTCGTCACTGGCGTGGATCAACGCAGCGTTCTGCCGCGTTAAGTCCTCGATCCTCTGCGCCATGTCGTCGGCAGCCCTCTGCGCCTCGTCAACGTGTTTGTCGTAGGCCCCGTGAAAGTTAATCGCCATGTTAGTGAGGGTCACGGTAAACGCGTGGGCAACGTTGACGATGTCGTCAACACGGCGATTGAGGTTCTCACGCGTAACCGGTCCATCCCCAGGCGGGCTCTGGTCGACCACGGAGCCGTTGATGGTGAGGTTGACCTGATGAGCCGCCATGCTTTCGTTCACGCCCAAGAGCAAGAGGTAATGGGTGGAGAAGGCTTTTATCGAGGCAGCTTGCTTGACAGAAATGAGCTGCGAATGTCAACATTCGGTAGCCGGCGCAAGACCATGCCTACCTGTTAATGCACATTGATTCGTGTTTCGTAGGTGTGCGCTCATGCTCTCACGACTGACATACTTGGTTAATGCATCAGCTGTGTTCTCATGTGTTCCTACTTTCACAATACGAAGTACTCCCTCCTTTACCTTTTGCTGTAACCACAGTTGACACACTTCAATATGTCTCACTTTCCCCAAACCTCGTCTGCTCGCAATGGCAATCGCAGCCGTGGCATCACTCTTCAGGGTGATCTCAGCTTCCAGGTTAAAATCTCTCAGCACTGCCTGAAGTCCTAGACCAACCGATCCTCCTTTTACAAGTCCATCATATTCTGCTTCCCCTGACGATAATGCAATCACACTTTGAGTTGTGCTCCAAGACTTTATAAGATGTTTACCCCACATCACTACTCCTCCACTCGTAGACTTCCTAGTTCGCTTACATCCTGCGAAATCCGTGTCAGTCCAAATCGTTAATTCTCGGGGCTGTTCCTGATATTGGTACACATAACTGCTTCTGCTGTGGTACTTTAAATACTTTCCTAGCTTGACCAGACCTTTCCAAGAACCCATTGTTGGCTTTGACATGGTTCTAGCAAGCTCCTTTACTGAATACTGTATGTCTGATCTGTCTTGAGCTAAATAATTCGCTCTGGCCGTCAATGCCTGATACCTCTTAGTCATGTTGGACGAAAGTTCCACCTCATCTCCCTCTTCAACTGGAATACGCTCACCTGGTACCTCAGTCCTCACTTCTACTCCCTCTAACTCAAGCTCTTTCACAATTATCTCTGCATGCCTTTGATCTGCCTCATATCTTAACCCTTCCTCAGTCCATTCTACTATCCTGTTAAGAATCCTGATCGCTTTCATGTCCTCCTTTCCTGGTCCAAGTCGTCCTCTCACTTTTACTTCAAACTCCTCCTTTATTGTATTTTCAAACCAATCGAGATCATGGTCACCTCCTAATAGCGCGAAGTCATCCCCATGAACCGTCAACCATAAGGCTCGAATCTCATGTTTGAATACGCGCGGTGACGCAACTCCACTCTTAAACCCAACCTCGATAGCAAAGTCCATGTAACAGTCTTCCCAATTGCTCGCTGCGTCCCTTTTTCCGTACATTGACTTTAATAGTTTTCCGCACATGCCTGGTTCATAATCCTCGTCTGGTAATCTGATGAATATGTCTTCCTTTGCCGGAGCGTAAAAGTAAGCTCGTTTAGTGTCAATGAATGCCAGCTTTAATCCTTTCTCGCGCTCGCCATTCGTGAATCCAACTCCTTCGGTAACTGCCATTGAAAAAAAGCAGTTTCTGTGCCTCCAGTGGAGGTGTAGCCGCAAATATATTCTTTTCCTTGGAATTGTATTTAACCTGCTGAGCCACTAGCCTTGACCTATGGTCTGGGCTTGACTCATCTCCTTTGTTAATGTCTATCCACCTGGTTCCGATGGGTGCCTTCCCCGTAACTTGCCAGCACACTTCCTCTTTCACTTTCTCGTACACCTTGTGTTTTCTGAATTGTTCCATTTCTTCTTGGCGTGCTGTTACAGTCTGTTTAGGATCAAGTTCGTTTCCAGTAACATCGTCCCAGGCTTGAGTTATCTCTCCATTTTCCTCGTGAACAACGTTGGTCATATTCATGGGGAGAGGGTTAACTGTACCAATTCTTTCACACGCCGCACAGGTGCTGGGCGTCTTGAACCAGCCTTCATGTTCACATGCACTGCATTTCCACTTGTGTGGAGCAATCTCGCCAACAGCCTCATACGTAAAGGTGGTGGAAGTGTTAACTGGTCCCTTCTTGAACATTCTCCTTCTCTCTCTCCCTGTGGTTTCGTTCACGGGCCTGTCCTCGATAACCTTCCCCGTGTCTATGTCAACGGTAAGTCTCCTAATGCATGAACTCCATTGTGGTCCATTTGGTCCTGGCAGCATCAATCTTTGAGTTCCATAATCCTTTCTCGTCCACGTTAGCTGGTGTTTGTGCTTTCTATCTTCGTTCGCACGTTCACATGCCCAGTTAGTCTCGCTTATCTGCATTTCACTTTGCTCCTCTTCGTCAACTTCCATGTTTGTTGCTTCTTCTTCTTTAAACGTACCCCCTTGGCGTCCGTCAATCTTCATTTGTCGCGCAAGCCCTCTCAGTATCGCTCGGCACAATTTGTCTGGGTAAACTTCTGATCTGTGAGTTCTTCCGCCACCTGTTAACTCCATGTGTCGATGTTGCCCTTTGCATCTCCAACTTAACTCGCGACCTATGGCCGGACTGTTTGTCATGAACTTGGTCGGTTTCTTAATGAACATCTCTTCACCTTTGACCATCTGCTTTAAGTCGTAACAGCACAAATCTCCATTGTAGACTTTAACATCTTTGTTCCTGAGCAACCGTTGCACTGTTGAAGTACCCCAACTGGTCGCCCCCGCGGGGTGTTCAAATAGAAAGTATAAACCATTTCGCCGTTGAATTTCGCAAAGCTCCATTGCGAACGTCAAATGCTTGATCCCGTAATCCAATATTTGTTTTACTCGGTCAGTGCCTAATCTTTTAAAGTTGAACGTCTGAAGTCTGCTGAAAGCTGCGCACATGGGGCTCACCACCAGTAACAGGGCTGCTTTGGATTTGACGATCTTCTTCGCTTTCGCTCGCATAGCTGGCACATTAAAGTCCCATGGGTTACCATGTTGATCACGTGTTGTTAAGTCCATCGCTAACCCCAGTATCAGTCCCATGTTCTCTGCCATTCCTGTAACTCTCACCGGCGAATATGCCTCGGTCACGTGCGCCTGAGTTTCATGTTGACTAGCTCCATAAAGCTTGGTGGCTCTCCTCACCTCGTTCAATTGACGCACGACGTTCAATTCCCCGCTTGTCAACCATTCAACCAGCTCAGAGTTAAAT
Source organism: Prorocentrum cordatum (assembly GCA_963575745.1). Taxonomy (NCBI): domain Eukaryota; class Dinophyceae; order Prorocentrales; family Prorocentraceae; genus Prorocentrum; species Prorocentrum cordatum. The sequence goes on from CAUYUJ010000315.1 coordinate 14,092, forward strand.
CCCACCATGCTAAGCCCCGATCTGATATCGTTCACTTCTGACATTTCTTCATCTTGTTCCGGATTAAGTTGACGATGTTGAGTTGCCTGTTGATCTTCTTCGTCATGATCACCCTCTGCTTTTCGTTTGATGGGTTCACTTGGGGGGTCTTTCATTTCTTCATCTTCCACTTCAAACTCGGTCCATCCGGTCCAGTAACCGTTCAAGGGGTTTCCCATGGCCCATGTTTGGTCATCTCCCTCTTCACCATACCAAGCGTCTTCGTGCTCATGTATCTCACCACTGTCAATCATGATGGCATGGGTAAATCTTCTGGGTTTAAGTTTGTCCCAATCTACAGGACATCCACCATTGGTGGGAAAAGCTAACTCTTTTCTTGGTCTCCGGTGTTGACATATAACTTTGTTTCCTTTTTACTACCCACTCATCCTTTGCTTCCTCAACTTTAGCGCTCGGCGGAGGTGGCGCGTTGGTCCTCAGTCTTTTCGCTTGACTTTCTAATTCTTGATTTTGATTTTCCGGCGCACGGCTTTTACTTTCGAGTCTCAGTTGGGCAGATGCTAGCCTTGCCTGGATGTTTGGGCTCTCTTGTTTCTTTAACCACTCGATAACCCGAGTCCTGCAATCAGCGTTATGTGGTTTGTGCTCTTTGTCTCCTCTAACGAGACATTTGCATCCGTAACATCCCGGCGTCGGTCCCATTTTTAAATATTCATGCTTCTTTACAGCGATTCCTCGTGCAATAAGCGGCTTCGTCTCAGGTGCAGTTAACTCTTGCTCTGGAAAATCCATGGGTACCATGATTCTAGACTGTAATTCCATTCCCGCCGTACTGGGGTCAGGCTGCCAAGGTAAGCCCTTCATCTCGGTGATCTCGACAATGTTCCATCTTTCCGCCTCACTTCCTTTTCGCTTAAACTCGTGCGCCTTGATTGCTCCATTTGGTGTCCCAATAATCAACTCCTGACTCTTCTCGTTTATCCCCAAAAACACTCCACTTTCCCATCTCATTTCAAGCTTCTCGCGGCCCTTGTGTGCAGGCGTCTTTAAGTACATGACGCATTCGCCAAATTCAGGAATTTGCTTATTAAACTTTCTTCCCCTGCACCTCTCATGGGCTGTCTTCCCATCTGTGTCTATCGTGAACTTGTTAATCAGAGAAGACGCATAGCTCACCAGCCATGGTATTATCGGGTGACTCTCACCAAACTCAGTCTTATAATTGGCATCCAAGGCGCTCTTTAACGTTCTGACTTGACCCTGCACCGTCCTGACAGCCCTCTCGATTTCACCGTTGGCCTTTGAGTCACCTACTGGACTGACTTCAACACCCATGTCAAGGTCACGCGACGCTTTAATTATGTTGGCCAGTGCTGTGATTGCCGCTTCTCCATCACTTTTGAGTATAACCTTCTTATATCCGGTAAACCTGATCATGTCACATCCCACCTTTACTGAGTATGAGTCCACTCCTTTTTTCATCAACGCTCTGCTCCATGTTAATTTGGTCTCCCTGCAATGCATGACCACAATTGGGTTGCCATTGCTGGCACTTTCACCTTCTTCCTTTTTTCCCTTAAGCCACATATAGTCCATTGAAATCACTGGCACGTTTCCGTTCCCTTCTCTTTTGCGTCTACGGCGATTGCGCCTGCGTGCTTTTCCTCTAACACAATGCGGGCACCAGCTTCGGTAAGGTAAATGCGTCGTGTTATGCGTCTCAACTTCCTCCTTTGAGGGCCTCATGTCACAGTAAACTTTCTTCGGTAGCTCCGCTTCATCGCTCACAAATACATCTTCCACATCACTCAACTCACTCTCGTTGCCCCCACTTTCACTCCCTTCGTCTCCTTCGGTATTAAAGACGTTTAAGTTTTCGCTTGGTCTTACGGGTAATGGGGGGCTTAGTAGAACAGGTCCGCCTCCAGGGTTCCCGGCCGCGGAAAACCCTCAGCTGCGTTCACTTCACTCCTGGGATTGACAGCTTCCGCTGGCCCCCTCGGCACTGTGATGTTGAACTGAAACGTGCCGTTCTTCTCGTGGATAGTTGTGAATTTACCTGTGGCCTTATTCATGATGTGGCTCAGGGACCTCCCGCTAAGATCCTTGTCAAACACAACTCTATTTCCAGCGTTTACCATTTCTCTGACGGATCCCAGAACTTTGTTGACTTCCGCTACCTGGATCGGCATACTGACTGCGTTCCCATGTTCATTTTTGCCCGTGATCACTCGTTGACCATAATTCTTTATCGTTGTCCCAGTCGCTGCGCTGCAATGCCTTCCCTGCTTTGACGCATTCGTATGCTTAATGGGGAAATGGGTGCCAACCTTGGGGGGTCCCACTGTATTATACGCCCCAGAGTCCACGGTAACCAGAGTCCACTCAGTGGCGGCACCGCGTTAATTTCTGGATCACAGTCCCGCATCTCAATTAGCCCAATTTCTCTGCATTTCTCTAGCCAACTTTTTTCCTGTTTTATGCTTTTACTTATCCTCTGGTCCCATTGACTCACATGATTACAATCTCCGTTGCATTGATGCTCCTGGTAAATTCTTTTCAGACTCATCGCAGTGTTACGCGCCTTTTTCTTTCTGGCATATGAGGGCAGATCCCATTGCCCGTTCACCTCCTCAGTTGTGAGTGGGTCCAGTGGCACGTTCACTGCGTCCTTCATCTTAACGCTGAGAACATGTTGCGGTTGGCCGAACGAGGTGGTTTGTTCACTTTCAGCGTTCATGGTAGGTCTCTCCTGTTCAACTTCGTTGGCGGTCTTCTTGGAGCCCGGGCAGTTAATGGCGATGTGCCCTTTGGCACCGCACTTGTAACACTCGCGCTCGCTATGGGGGGTGAATTTTCCTTGGCCTCCATAACTTCCACCCCACGAGCCACTTCCTTTACCACCTTATTCACCGCCGATCTTACCTTTCACGTAGGATCCGTAGGTGGCCCGGTAACCCTTGCCTTTTCCGCCTTTGCCACCTTTACCTCCTTTGGTAAACTGTTTGGGTCTTGTGCAATTTCTGGCTAAATGACCCATGCCTCCACAATTGTAACATTTGGGGCCCGCGCCTTTACCTTTGCCTTTGTTTACGGCGTCAACTTCTTCATGGTCCCCACTGTCACTCTCATTGGCCCAGGACCCGTAACTCCACGATCCATCTTCTGGCCACCAGTTTCCGCCCTCGTCAACCCATCCTGTTTGGTCCCAAACATTTTCGGACCCTTGACCCATCTCGTTGATGTTCCCAATGCCCATCGCATCTTTATTTGTTGTGTCTGAGTCGAGTTTCTTTTTACGCGCCCAGTCTTCGCACTTGGAGTATAACTTCTGGAATGAGTCAATGTTAAGCGCGTCGGGCGTTCGCCAGCACGCCTGCTGCCATTCATCAAACCAATCGTTCGCATGCACCATTATTGCCCTGAGTGCGGTGACTTTAAAAGGAAGAGGCAGCGAGTAATCTTTACCGTGCTTTTCAAGGTTTTCTGCCAATGCGCTCCACTCCTCAAGTCGGGTAACGGTGTCAATAATCTTCTTGGGCGGCTCAGGGTTCATGGCGTGCGTCATCTTTGATGACAGAGTCGCTCCAGTAACAGCCGAGTACCATGTGTATACCTTTTGCCAAGCCATGATTCCATCTCCATCCATAAGTCCCTTTAAATTTCCTCTTGCTTCTGCACCTTCGAGCTTCTCGTTGAGAATGTACCATAAGTCTTCCTCCATTTGAGTTTTGTCTCCCTCGGTAAACTCGTACTCTCCTTTGTTGTCATCCTCTGCTTGTTTAGCTGAATTCGCCTTCAAGTATTCGCTTGCTGTTAATCGGCCGTTCATTATACGTATGATGTCATCATCGTCCTCCTCTGGTACAACTCCGTCGAGCGTCTCCAACTTCTTGTTTAGCATTTTCAGCGCCGGTCGGTAACTCGGTTTTACTTGGGCCAGTGCGTTTAAGAACTTGTCGTTCCAGTCTCTGAACTTTGCTCTTTCTCCACTGAAGTTCTTTAACGCCTGTAATGCCTTATATTCGCTTATCGGTTTACCGCTCCCGTGCTTGCTTCCACTTCCTCCTTTAATTGCTTCCGAAAGCTGACCAAATGTTTCAATCAACTTTTCTTGTACCTCACTGTTGGTCTCCAACTCGGTGACTCTTTCCACCAGTCTGCGAGCATCCCTTTCAAGTGCAGCATTTCTTTTCGTAATCGCTAACAACACGCTGTTGGTCTTATGAGCACTCTGTAACATTTGGAATGCCTCGGCGTTCGATACCTCCCTTCGGTCCTGTGTCACTCGCTCGTTGATGAACGTTGCGAGTCCGAAATGGTTCGCGAGTAACGCTGTCTGAACATAACTGAAGTCTCCGTTCAGGTATGCCTGCTCACACAGGTCGTTGAAGCGGTTAGGGTCCATGTTGACCCATGCGTCTCTGTCTGCCGGCACATTGAGGTTAACCGGCGGGTCGCCCTGCCCAGGCCTAGCTGCAGCGGCCGCCGCCGCCGCCATGGCAACCGCGCTCCGCTACCATGCAAAACCCCGAGGAGGGTTCTGCACGGGAGCCTGGTAACAATGATGATGATCGGTCACCTTTATACTTCCGCACGGCGAAGCAAGTCTCAGTAGCTTCAGCCGTTAAACACTTGAGCCAAAGGCAACAGGGTTACTATTCCTCCCCAGTCACCTGAACGCTTGCATGTTAACACCTCCTCCTCCTCCTCCTCCTCCTCCTCCTCCTCCTCCTCCTCCTCCTCCTCCTCCTCCTCCTCCCCCTCCTCCCCCTCCCCCTTGGCTGAAGCTGGATCGACCCTCCTCCCCCGGCCTCCGACCCCCCCCCCGCCGGGGGCCTCGGCCTCGGCGCCCCCCGCTGGCGCCCCGACGCCCCGGCCCTCCTGCCCTGCCCGGCCTCGGCTCTCGGGCCGCAGCTCGGCCCCTCCGGCGGCCGAGCTGCGGCCCGAAGGCCGGGCACCGCTGCAGCGCTCTCGACGAGGGGCCGCCGATGGGAGCCACCGGACCCAATCTCTCTGCTGCCTTTTTCGAGCTGGCCCGATCGGTGGTAGTCCTGGGGCCCAAACCGGGCGAACGCGCCCAGCGTGGAAAAGATGGAACGCCCCAGGTCTCAGGGCTCCCCTCCGCCTCGCTCCTCGCTCCTCGCTCCTCGCTCTCCTCCTCCCCCTCCTCCCCTCCTCCCCCTCCCCCCTCCTCCTCCTCCTCCTCCTCCTCCTCCTCCTCCTCCTCCTCCTCCTCCTCCTCCTCCTGAATTACAGGTGCGAGAAAGAGAGAGAGAGAGAGAGAGAGAGACCCAGACATGATGGCGTCGTAACAAAAATCAGGGCGGAAGGTTTTTCGCTACGCCGTCCTGAAAAAATCAGGACGTCGCATGTCTGGGGAGGCGTCCTCGTCGGGCGGCCCCGCCCGCGCTCGGCGCGCCCGTCCCCCCCCCAGCTCCCCCTGGCTTCAGGCCGGGGCGGCGGGGCCGGACAGGCGGGGCGCTCGGGATGCAGAACCACCCCCCGCCCCGGGCCCCGAAAGCTCCCGAAGGCTTCCGCAGGGTTTCTGAGACTTTCGACCATCTCCCCCCCCCCCCGAGTCTGTCCCCCCCCCCTACGGCCGGGAGCTTTTGCTTCGCGTGGGGTGGCGGCGGCCTGGCGACACGCTACGCCCTGCGAGCGGCCATGCGTGTCACGCCGCTGCGCGGGGTGGGATGGTCGGAACGGCTCGGGACGTTGGCTCTCGGGGGCCGCGACGTGGATAGCGTGTCGCGCCGAACCATGGTGGGCCAGAACCGGCGGAGCCACACGCAAATCCAAAGTTCCAAACCGTCACGTTGCCCCAGGGCCGCTTTTCCATCCCGTATCCAAACCGTCACGTTGCCCCAGGGCCGGTTTTCCATCCCGTATCCTTTTTTTGGCGGTCCCGGGGCCTAGCGCCTGGCGAGGCGGAGACCGAAAATGACCCAAAGCTGCCCGTCGTGATTTCTTCAAGACGTGACCACGTCTGGGGACCTCGGCCACAAGCAAGAGTGACCCCAGGCAGGGGTGACCTTGGGCGCGCGACTTCCGGGGGGCCCAAGGGGTGCCAAACCCGAGCGCGGACGCCGCTGCTGCCGCACCGCATTCGGCCATCTGGGGACCTCAGTGGGCCCGCACAGCAGGTCACGCGGGCGAAAGGTCCCCAGACATGCGACGTCCTGATTTTTTCAGGACGGCGTCCCTGGAAGTCCCGACCCTTTTCCCGGGGCCGGTTTTTCGTCCTGAGTCGTTTTCTGACGGTCCCGAGGCCCGGCGAAGGCCCCCAGGGGCCGAAAGTAGCGAAAAACCTATAAAAACCTCCCGTCCTGATTTTTTTGACGACGCCATCATGTCTGGGTCTCTCTCTCTCGCACCTGCAGTTCAGGGCCGCCCCGAACGGTGCCCCGGACCTCGGCGCCGCTCGCGGGCGACCCGATGCTGGCGGCGGCCGCCGGCGCGCCCTCGGCGCCGGGCGCGGCGGCGCGCGGGCTCCGCCCTGAGGAGGAGGAGGAGGAGGAGGAGGAGGGGGAGGAGGAGGAGGAGGTGGAGGAGGAGGAGGAGGGGAGGAGGAGGAGGAGGTGGAGGAGGAGAGGAGGAGGAGGATGCAGGTGGAGGAGGAGGAGGAGGAGGTGGAGGAGGTGGAGGAGGGGAGGGGGAGGAGGAAGGGGAGGGGGAGGGGGAGGAGGAGGAGGCGGAGGGGAAGGAGGAGGAATGGGAAGGGCGCCCTGCGGCAATTTGACCAACTCTCGTAACACCATTATTTGTTCGTCCTCTCTTCCTCCACTCCTTTCTTTATGACCAAAGCTCTTCCCTGTCGCACCCCGAAGCTGGTCGGAAAGGCGGAGAACTGAGAACAGCCTCGCACATGGAGGGCGGGTGGTTTTCAAAATGCGGCTCTCGATTCAGCGCCGCGCAAGCTTCAACTTTGTAAGAGTTTCACGGGCTGAGGGCGGGTCGTTTTCAAAATGTGGTTTTCGCCGCGCACATTCGTCTTAAACATGTGCAAGAGTTTCACGGACTGAGGGCGGGTCGTTTTCAAAATGTGATGTTCGCCTTTGCGCCGCGCACATTCGTTTTAAAACATTGCAAGAGCTTCACGGATTGACGGCGGGCGATGTTCAAAATGTGGCTGCCGCCTAACGCCGCGCACATGTGTCTTAAACATGTGCCAGAGCTTCACGGATTAAGGGCGGCTCCTTAAAAAAAATGCGGCTCTCGCCTTAGCGCCTATGAGCTGGTTCTCCTCCTCCTCCTCCTCCGCCTCCTCCTCCTCTTCCTCCTTCTCCTCCATTCCTTTTCCTTATAGATAACTCGTCCCTGTCGCACCCCGAAGCCGGTCGAAAGGGCGGTCCGCGCGTTTCGTCTACGTACAACAGCAAATCAACGAATGCTCGCGGCGCTGAGGCGAAAGCCCCATTTTGAAAACGACCAGCGCTCAGACCCAAACACTGCTGCAAGATTGGAGGAGGCGGAGGAGGAGGAGGAGGAGGAGGAGAATGGGGAGGAGGAGGAGGGGGAGGAGGAGGGGGAGGAGGAGGGGGAGGAGGAGGAGGAGGAGGAGGAGGAGGAGCCCCTTCCCGCCTTCCTCCGTCGTGCTGCTCCTTCCGCCTCCTCCTCCCCCTCCTCCCTCCTTGTCCTCCTGTTGCTCCTCCTCGTGTCGCCCGCCTCTCGGTCGGTCTTCCTCCTCCTCCTCCTCTGCGGCCGCACCCCCTCCTCCCCGTCGGAGGTTGGCGATCCAAATGGAACAGAGAGCCCCCCACCGGGAAAAATCGGTTCATGTCGCCCGCCTCTTGGTCAATCTTCCTCCTCCTCCTCTGCGGCCGCACCCCCTCCACCCCGTCGGAGGTTGGCGATCGAAGTGGAACAGAGAGCCCCCCACCGGGAGAAATCGGTTTCGGTTTCGGGCTCGCGTCGTGCGTGCGGGCGAGGCGAAGCTGCGTGGGTGGGCGAGGGGAACGGCTCCGCTGTTGCCAGGACGGGGCGAACCGATTGCCCGAACCTCCCCTGGTGGGCGGGCGGTGGCCGGGTTGTCCCGCCGTCGCTGTCCCGTCGCTGTCCCGTCGATGTCCCGTCGGTGTCGCGTCACTGTCGCGTCGCTGTCCCGTCGGTGTCCCGTAGTGAGATCGATAGTAATATCGACAGTAAGATCGAGAATGAGACCGACATTGAGGTCGATAGTGGGATCGAACGTGAGATCGATAATGCAATCGATAGCGTGATCGATAGTGCGATCGATGGTAAGATCGATCGTGAAATCGATAGCGATTAATAGCGAGATCGATAGTGATATCGATAGTGAGATCGATTGAGTGAGACGTTGGTTCCTCCCCCCTGCACATCATTATCACCCGAGGGGTGGTCGTACGTGTACCTGTCTTAGTTGCGTGCCCTCCCCAGTGGCAGAGGTCTGCCAGGGAGGGAGGGGCTGCGCCTGTTACAGGTGCCAGAGACCGCAACGATCAGCGACCGAGAGGAGGAAGAGGAGGAGGAGGAGGGGGAGGAGGAGGACGAGGAGCAGGAGGAGGAGGAGACGAGGACAGGAGGAAACGAGACGAGGAGGATGAGGAGGAGGAGGAGGAGGAGGAGAAGGATGAGGAGAAGGAGGAGGAGGATGGAGGAGGGAGGGAGAAGGGAAGGGGAGAAGGAGGAGGAGGAGGAGGAAGAGGAGGAGGAGGAGGACGACGAGGAGGAGGGGGAGGAGGTGGAGGAGAGGAGACGAGGAGGAGGAGACGAGGAGCAGGAGGAGGAGGAGGAAGAGGAGGAGGAGGACGACGAGGAGGAGGGGGAGGAGGTGGAGGAGAGGAGACGAGGAGGAGGAGACGAGGAGCAGGAGGAGGAGGAGGAGGAGGAGAAGAAGGAGGAGGCGGAGGAGGAACAGGAGGAGGAGGAGGAGGAGGAGGAGGAGGAGGAGCATGGCGACAGAACCAGTTAGTAAGTGAGGCAGCTCAAAAGCCCTGCTGCTTCCCTCTGGTAAGTGAAGCACTTCAAAAGCTCTGCTGCTTCCCTCTGGCCAACTCGCCCTTACAGCGAGCCTTGGGCCAGAGGCCTTGGGAAATGGGGAGGGGGAGGAGGAGGAGGAGGAGGAGGAGGAGGAGGAGGAGGAGGAGGAGGAGGAGGAGGACGAGACGAGACGAGACGAGACGAGACGAGACGAGACGAGACGAGACGAGACGAGACGAGACGAGACGAGACGAGACTAGACGAGGAAGAGGGGGAGAAGGAGGAGCAGCAGGAGGCGCGGCAAGCCGCAGCAGCCCGCAGCCTTCGCCAGCTGGGGCCGCGCGGCTGGCCGCCCCCACCACGGGAACGCGGATGCTCTGGACCATCAAGCCCGACAGTTCCTCGTCGTCCTGCATGGCGGCCAGCGTATGTCCGAGGTGGCAGCACGAGGAGGAGTAGGAGGGAGGACGAGGAGGAGGAGGAGGAGGAGAAGGAGAAGAAGGAGGAGAATGAGAGAAAAAGAGGAGACGAGAAGAGGAGGATGAGGATGAGGAGGAGCAGGAGGAGGAGGAGGAGGAGCAAGGGACAGGAGGGCGGGAGGAGGAAGAGGAGGAGGAGGAGGAGGAGGAGGAGGAGGAGGAAGAGGATGAGGAGAAGGTATAATGAGGAGGTGGAGGAGGAAGAACAGGAGGCAGGATGGAGAAGGGAGGGTGAGGTGAGAGCAGGATAAGACAGGAAAGAAAAGGAAGCCTCGGGGATGCGAGCGCTGGCCAGATAGGAAGGCACGAGAGGATGGTCATGCAGGTGTGGAGGTCACCAATGATCTGCCAGGCCTGCTCCGCCCGGCGGCAGTGCAGCAGGAGCCCCCTTAGGAACTGAGGACATGGCTCAGACGCGGGAACGGAAAAGGAGGAGGGAGGAGGGGAGGGAGGGGGGAGAGGGAGGGGGGGGGAGGGAGGAGGGCGGAGGGGGGGGAGAGGGGGGAGGGAGGGAGGAGGGGAGGAGGACAAGCTAGGTGCGCTCGCGTCATATCTGACGTCCTACACCTCCCTCCCATCGCTTGCCATGGCGTAGATCTCTTCTCTATTCGCACAGTCGGATGGCGTAGCATGGTGTTGAAGATCAACACGTATCATGACATAGCATGGCGTGGCGACGCCCCAAAGTGGGGGTGGCTTTGCGGCCCAAGAAAACAACGAGTCGACACCGAATGTGTAATCACTTCCGATGGTTGTTGTCGGGGGGGCATTTTCTAGACTTGGGGGCCTCTTTGGAAAGATCGAGAACCATGCCGTGGCATGGCGCTGGACATAATGACACCAGCGCTGCAGCGGGAGCGGAGCACGATTCGGAACGAGCGGAAGCGCGGAATGAGGCCAGCGCTGCAGAAGGAGCACGATTCGGAACGAGCAGAAGCGCGGAACTGAGGCCAGCGTTGCAGCGGGAGCACGATTCGAAACGAGCGGAAGCCTGAAAATGAGGCCAACGCTTCAGCGGGAGCAACAATTGGAAAACAAGCCCAAGCGAAAACTCGTTTCCTGGGAATCCTGTGTAAAAAAACCGTACGCGGAAGGGGGCCGGATATCTGCCGGACGTCACCAGGGGAGAGAGGAGAATAGTATGAATAAAGGAGGACCTGTGTAAACCGAAGACTCATCAACGATGTTGGAATACACCCTCGAGCTCCCCTGTCGCAGGCCTCTGCAAGGGTTCTCTTCCACTGAGGGAACTGCCCCGTTGAACAGTCTGAAAATTCGGGAACGCGCCCAAACACCATTCACAGGACGTCAAATCCACGAGTTCAACTGACTGTTACGTCTTGGTAATCTGTTACGTCTTGGCAATCTTGAATAGTGCCAGGACGCGATCGCAGGGACTTCAACACAACCAACCAACGTAATTGTTACGCCCTGACATTCCTGAATCGTTCCACAACATCACCTATGGTACGTTAGCCGCGAGAATCAATACAACTTCTGCTTTATCTGAACGTATGTCCGCGGCGCTAAGGCGAGAGCCACATGTTGAAAAGGAGCCGCCCTCAATCGGTGAAGCTCTTGCAAATTTATAAACGAATAAGCGCGGCGCTGAGGCGAGAACTGAATATTGAAAGCGAACCGACGCCAATCCGTGAATTTTTTGCAATGTTTAAAACGAATGTGCGCGGCGATACGGCAAGAACCACATTTTGAACACGACCTACACGCAGTCCGTAAAACTCGAGCACATGTTTAAAGCGACTGTGCACGGCGCTAGGGCGAGAGTCACATGTCGAAAACCACCTACCCTCAATCCGTGAAGGTCTTTCAAAAGTTTAGAACGAGTGTGCGCGGCGCTAACTCGAGAGCTATATTTTGAAAACCACCCGCCCTCAATCCGTGAAGCTTTTGCACATGTTTTTAACGAACGTGCGCGGCGCCACGGCGAGAGCCACATTTTGAAAACCACCCGCCCTCAATCTGCGAATCGGTTGCTATTCTTTACGCTTGCAGATCATCGCTGCTGAGGGAGTCTCAATCGGAACGCCCAGCCCGCCCTTTCGACCGGCATCCGGGTGCAACAGGGAGGAGTTGCTTAGAAGGAGAAGGAATGGAGGAGGAGACAGGAGGGAGGGAGAAGGGAGGTGCGAAAAAGGAAGCGGGAGGAGGAGCAGGAGAAGGAGGAAGAAGGAGGTAGGGAGGAGGGAGGCGTAATTAGGAGGGGGAGGCGTAATTAGGAGGAGGAGGAGGAAAAGGAGGAGGAAAAGGAGGAGGAGGAGCAGGAGGAGAAGGGAGGCAGAGGAGGCGGCTATGCTTCGTCTCGGTCCTCGTCCTCCTTGCCCCCGTTCTGCCCCTCCTCCGCCCCCCCCCCCCCCCCCACTTCCCCACTGCTCGTCCTCGTCCTCGTCCTCGTCCTCGTCTTCCTCCTCGCCCTCCTGGTGCGGGCGCGCGCGTCGGCCCCGCCCCCGGGATGTCCTCGCTGCCGGACCCGTCGGAATCGCAGGCTGGCGCCAGGGGCGAGCCGTCCTGCCCCGGGAGACCACGGGCGGGCCGGCAAAGCGAGACCACCGCGATGAGGAGGAGGAGGAGGAGGAGGAGGCGGAGGAGGAGGCGGAGGAGGAGGCGAAGGAAGAGGAGGAGGAGGAGGAGGAGGAAGAGAAGGAGGATGAGGAGGAGGAGGAGGAGGAGGAGGAGGCGGAGGAGGAGGCGAAGGAAGAGGAGGAGGAGGAGGAGGAAGAGAAGGAGGATGAGGAGGAGGGCACGAAGCTCGGCGAGCAGGTCGATCTGCGGCCTCGCCTATGCTTGCATGCGGTGCAGAGCGGCCAGTCTCACACCAGACCGATGATCCGCTCCGGCATCCAGGCCCACGTCCACGCGGTTCTTCTGGATGTGGTAGCACTGGCACATGAGGCCGACCGAGTAGATGCAGTCCGTGATCGGTCTCCTTGCGTGGAACTGCGCGTCGCCGAACCCGAGGAGCTCGACGCCGTGGCCCAGGGAGTCCGCGCCAGCGTCTCCCGCGGTCATCGCCCTGAGGATCGGGCAGACGATGTAGTGCTCGAGCGCGTCCTCCTCATCGCAGCCGAACAGGCATGGACGCGCATCGATGACGGCGCTCATGCGGCGAGATGTCGTCCAGCCGTTGACCGCGGTGCGGATCCACGACCACATCCATGAAGGGCGGACCTCCGTCAGCTTGTCACGCAGCGGAGGCCACCTCTCGCGCAGCTCGGGAAGCGAGCACGCGACTCCCCACCTGCGCAGCCGACGGTGGATGGTGGCCACCAGGTCCTCGGGGTACAGCGAGCCTCGGAGCGATATGGCGGCCGTGGCCTGGCGCTTGGGCTTCCTGTTGGGGATGGCCGCTGCCGCCGCCTTCGTCTCCAGGGTCATCGCCGCCTTCGCAATCTTGATGTACCTGCTCGGAATCGGGACCGGGAGCACATCGAGCGTCGGTCTGGGGATGTTCAACTGGCCGTAGGTGTCCGTGATGATGGCGAAGTTCTGTACGATCGCCCTCCGCGTCTGCCACCACGGCGGCGACCAGTTGCCCTTGATCACGTCGACCAGTGGGACATGCTCCACCGCAGCTTCATGAAGATGGTGAAGGTGAGCTTCCCATTCGCGAACCGTGTTCTCCGCCGTGCGCATCGTCGCCGCGAGCGTGTACGGGAAGAGGCCCGTCGGCGAGGGGGAGCCGCACCACGCGCTCATCGACAGGATGTCGGCCTTGCGCATGGACGAGGGCGGCAGCCGCAGCAGGCGGTGCAGGGAGGTGAACTCGACCTTCCAGATGGCAGGCACAATGAAGTAGAACTGCGCGAGGTACGACAGGCACGGTAGCGCGTTGATGTTGCACGCGCGGGCCGCAAGGCTGGTGGCCATGCCAGTGCGCGCCAGTTCCCAGCAGCGGGTCCACCATTTCCCCGCAGCAGCCTTCCAGATGCCGAAGTCTGTGACGCCTGGTCCCAGGTGAGTCCCCGGTACTTGGCCGTGGAGTCGACGCGGAAGCCCGACCAGCGGGGGACCTCCTCAGCGAGGAAAGACTAAACGTCCTGCAGTGTGTCCTCCGAGAGCTCCTCCCACAGCGGAACCAGCGCGCACTTGTGCAGCGCCAGCTGCAGGTTGAAGGCAAACTCTATGGAGACGAAGGTGTAGTCGATGCTAGGGAGGGCGACAGCGTTCTTGATCAGCATCCCGAGGTCGTCGGCGCAAGCCGTGAGGAACCCATGCTCTGCAATCGCAACCAGCAGCGCGCGGATGGGCGCGTCCATGGCCAAGCACCAGACCGTGCCAGAGAGCGGGCATCCTTGCATGATGCCGCATAGGAGCGCGAACAGCGGCTCGAACTCCGCGCTGGCGCCCTCGGCGCGGAAGGAGCTGAAGGCGAGGCAGTTGCTGTAGAGCGCCGCGACCACGTTGCAGAAGCCCAGCGGGACCCCGAAGCGCGGGAGGACCTTGTCGATGACTTCCCTGAAGAGTGAGGGGAAGGCCTGACGGAAGTCGAACGACAGGAACATGGGGCGGCGGGTCGCCGCGTCAGGAAGAAGGCCCCCCCGACGGCATTCCGCGTCCAGGTACGGGATGTGGTCGACGAAGCGCCGCCCAGCAGTGAAGCCCTTCTGCTCGGGTGAGGTAGATGATGTGGCGATGGGCTGGAGCCCGCGGTCTGCGCAGGCCGCTATCAGCTTGGCGTCGCAGTTCTTCAGAGAGAGGGTGCGCACCGTGGAGGCCGTGCGCGTGCAGGAGTCGGGGACGTCGTCCTCCTCCGTGCCCTTTGGCACGCAGATGAAGATCGACCAGTTGAGGTCGAGCGGGGCCACGCCGTCGTTGAAGAGGACTCCCATGAGACCCTGGAGATGCTGCAAGGCTCCAGGGCTGCGGCGCCACGCTGCGTACGACAGCTGATCTGGTCCCGCAGCGCTCGGCGGGGCCCTACTGGCCGCACGTTCCAAGTCATGTAGAGCTGGTTGAGGTAGTTCCACCGCGGGCTTCCTTGGCGCGTGCTTGTCCAGGAAAGCGCCCAAGGCCTTGAGCTGTTCAGAGTTCGGCACCTTCGCGAAGATCTCACCCCAGTAGTTCGCTACGGTCGCCTTCATGCCCGCGGGATCGGAGACCACGCGCTGAGCCACCTTCGAGTCCTTGGCGGCACACGGTGCGGAGTCCACGCGCAGGCCCGACAGGATCATACGTCGCCGCCACGGGACCCAGAGCTGCGCATGCCTGGCGGCCTTGCGCTCAACCCTCCGCCAGGCTGCGCTGTCGCGCACGTTGGCCGTCCGAGCTGCTGCCTCCGCCGCCTGCCTGCGCAGGGAGTGCACCCGCTCGGCGACGGCATCGAAGTTGGTGGCGAAGCTGTGGGGGTCCACGAGGCGCACGGTGCCGTCGGCAACGTGGAGGTGGGCGGCCAGCGCAGGGCAGGACTCGAGAAGCCTGCCTGCCAGGGCAGCGTCCTGTCGCCAGACAGCCCGCGCCGCCGACTTGAAGCCCATGTACGAGGTCTCGACCATGGAGTCCTTGACGTGTAGGGAGAAGTTGGTCCGCAGCTGGTCATCACGAACGCGTCGCGCTGCAAGTTTCATGCACTGCTTCGCTGCTCTCCAGCGGCCTTCCGCCGTTTCCCCCGCCAAGGAGCAGTGGTCCAGCATGAGCGTGTAGGTCTCAGGGTACTTCCTGTGGTTGAAGAGGTGCGTCGGGATTGGCTGCTCGTCTCGTGGTACCTGGCGCGCGGCAGTGATCTGCAGGACGAGGGGCGCGTGGTCGCTGATGCCCTCCTCGGAAAGCTCCATCGCGTCCCTCGCAGTGGTGAGGATCGTCGAGACCGAGAGCATGGCGTGCGCGTCGATGCCCAAGAAGATGCGGTCGATCGTGGACAGCTGCTTGCTGGACTTGTCGTAGTGGGTCGGCCACTGAGACTCCACCTCCAGAGCTGGAGGAGGAGGAGGAGGAGGAGGAGGAGGAGGAGGAGGAGGAGGAGGAGAAGGAGGAGGACCAGTGGAAACAGCCGTGGCCTTGGCTCAAGTACGAAACCGTGGCCCGGCGGCTTCGTACTCGTCCGCTGCCAATGGGGCTGGCCCCAGGCCGGCCGCCCTCCAGTGGCGCGGGCCTTCCCGGTCCTTTCCCCTTCGCTCGCTCAGGGAGGGCCCGCTTTGGCACCGCCTGGCCGCCACGGCCGGGGCAGTCCGAGGGGGCCTCGAGGAGCAGGGGGGACGGTGGCAAGGGCAGGGCCTGCAGGGGCAGAGGAGGGCGCCCCGCTCCAGGACGCGGCGCCTCCCCGCCAGCGCGGCGGCCCGAGCCCAGCGGCCCCCCCTGGCAGTGAGGCGTCAGCGTTTCTCGTGGGAGCGTGCTGGATGCAGTGCCAGTCGTGAACCTGCGTCGCCCGCGGTGCTGGCGGCGTGGGCGACACGGGGAAGCACCGGGCTCTTCCCGGGCCCCGTCGCACGCCAGGGCGGGCAGCACCATCGGGGACGAGGCGAAGATCGGCCCGCGGATGTCCCGGCTGCCAGCTGCCAGCAGTCCCTGGACCTGCTCAAGGGCACGGGGGGCAACGCTGAGTCTGCGACCTCGGACCTGCAAGCCAAAGCAGCCACTGAGGCAGCGGAGGCAGCGATGGAGCAGCTGCGGGCCGAGCGAGATTCAGGTAAATAGGAAAATCGACTATTTCGAGCACGCTGCAGTCGTCCGATTCGTGTTCAGGAACAACCTGAGCAACAGCGCAGACACGCGGAAGAACAAACGGCGGCCCTAGCGGACATTTGTTGCTCAGCATGTACTCCTGGCGGCAGACCTCGAGGCTGCAAAGGAGACGCAGGCTGAGCTTGAGGAGAAGGTGCAAGAGCTTCATCGCAGCGCCCCTATACGATCCTTTATATGAACGCACCGCCTAGGCTCATGGCGCCGTTCCACACCATGGAGTTCGGAGGCAAAGGAGCGGCCGTGGTAGCAATGAGTGGCATGCAGTCTGGCAGGGACCTCGACAGATGCTTCGCTGGGCTCAACTACCCGCCTTGCGCACCGCCCTGCACGACCACATGGCGGCCTTCGCGGGGGCTGAGAGGGCTGAGGCGAAGGTTCCTCCGCCACCGCCGCAGCCTGAGGAGCGCGCCAGGGCAGCCGCCGCAGCAATGGGCCTATAGAGGAGGCCGAGGCCGCGGCCGCGCCGGCAGACGCGGTCACGCCGCAGGCGCCTACGGCCGAGAGGCGCTCGGCGGAGCAGGCGGAGCTCGAGGCTGAGGATTGCCCTGCGAGGACTGGGACCGGGTAGGCGGCGGAGGCGGCGAATCCGCCGCCAGGGCAACACTCAGCATGACTGCGAGAAGGGCGGCCAGCTCGTCATCCAGACGGCGAATGCCAACTCGTGGAGCACGGCGGCTGCCCCCACATCGTGGGCTCTTCTGCACGCACTGTACCAGTTCACGAACATGAGCTTCATGGTCAGCTTTTGTTGGAGGCCAAGGGGCACCTCAGTCGGCAAGGGTGGGGCAACTTTTGGGCACCGCGCATTGTCGCTCAGCGTGCTGGCAAGAGTGCTGGAGTCTGCATGTTGGCGAGGTCTCATCTGGATGCTTGGCAAACTCATTCGGGCCCCGTCGAGATCTGAGGTCAGAACCATCCAGTGCTACTTCAGGAGTGAGTCCTTGGGACAGATTCCGATAGTGTAACTATTGGAAAGATTGCGTCGGCCTCGGGGAACAGAACCTTCGGCTGGCTCAGTGTCGTCTGGGAAGAGATATCCCGAGGAGGAAATTACCGCTTGTGTCCCGAGAAAATCGCAAACTGGAGCCTCATTTGTTTCAGAAAAGCTTGCGCCTCACAAGGTGAGCGGTAAGTTGACGGTGCCCTCACCTAGGCAAACTTGTCTTTCCGGCACGCCAAGTCGTTGCTAAAACTATTTCTGGTCAACAAGAACTTGCTGCTAGGCATTGAGTCGGTCGAGACCGACATGCACGCGGATACGCAGATGTGTATTCCCGCATCGCCCCGTCAGGCTGAAGTTTCCCAGAAGGCTCGACCAAGTGACGGCTCAGAGGCTCCTGAAGTACCAGAAGCTCCCCCTGCACCTCCTCATGGGACCCGCTCCTCATGGCCCGAGTTATTCGCATGTCGCTGAGTCTCTGGTGGCGCTCTTGGAGCCCTCTGCTGTTCCTGGAGGCGTTCAGGTTCCTGCAGAACGTTAGCGCGCAGGTCTCCAGGCTCGGCCTTTCTACCAATTGAAGCCAGCTTCCTGAAGCGCGCGTGATCAGGCAGCCGTTGTGGTTCTTGCATTTGACGATGAACCCCAAAATTGGGCATCAATCGTATTCCGGTTTACATGTGGAAAAAATCGCAGCTGCGCCGGGCATTCGGATTTGATTCGCGGTGAGGCTGGCTTTGCTACTTGGCATGAGCGGTGGCGCGAGCTGTCTCGCGGGGGGAACTTCGCAACGAACCTCGAAGCTTTCCAGGAGGCGGGCCAGGGGGCCCGCCGTGCATGACGGACGAGGTCCCCATGTCCGAGCTGCTCTGCCACAAGCGCCCCCCCCCCGCCCCAGAGCCCGCGCCGTGCCCTGAGATGGTTGTCGCGCAGCGCCGTGCAGAGGTGTAGGCATTTACTCAAGCATGAGAGAGCCAACGCAGTCGCAGTGCATACTACTCTGACTTGGCCAGGGCCAGCTGCAAGGCATCAGCCCGAGGTGGCGCCCTCAAGGCCCGCTTCCCTGGATGCCGCGAGTTCTGGTGCGGCTGTTTGAAGGCTGCGCTGGTCTCACTCTGGAAACCCTCGAGGCTCGACTCGGCGCGGCCTGCCCCAGCCTTGGTCAGAGAGCTTGCAGATTGTGGCAGACCACTTCGCCACTGAGCGCTTGGCTCGGCAGAGGGCCGATAGATGTAACAAGTGGAAGGATTGGTGCCCTGAGGCGCTGGCAGGTGGTGCGAAGTGGGCTCGCGCCTATACGAAGGCGGCCAACGACCGCCAGCTGGACATCCTGCCAGCCTCGGACGGCATCGAGACGTTCTGCCTCAAGGCCCAGCTTGATCAGGAACGTATCAGTTGGTCAGATGCCTGGGGAGTTCACGCAGGTGCTCCAGAAGGAATTCAGTGGCCATCCTGAGCTATTCCTGCTTCCCCAGGGCCCGATGAGATCATCAAGACTTCCAAGAGCTTCACGAGGAACACTACAGCGGCTGACGGCTACCACCCCAGGCACTACCAATTCCTCTGTGAACCAGCGCTACCCTGTCTGAGCTCCATTGTTGGGATTACGCCCGTCTTGGGGTCGTCTCCGACCTGGGCGCAGACCTTGATTGTGGCGTTGTTTCGATAACCCATTGTTGGGAGGCGCCCAACAAGCTTCTTTCAGACCTTGGCCAGGACTCTGCCCAGGTGGAGCACAAGAACGTGCACTCCCTGGGAGAACACGATCATCGACCCCGGTACCTTTTCAATGGCACCAGACATGAGCCCTGCGGACACGGGCTGGCGCCAAGCTGCACGAAAGGATCTTGCGATTTCGCAAGAGGATGTGCCCGGCCTGCCCGCCGACTTGAAGCAGTGCTACGAGCGCGAGAATCAGCAGCGGCTGACTGATTCTGCAACCGAGTGGGGGTTCCCCTTGTATGTGCTGAGGTTTTCGCTGTGCACGCATGCCTGGGACCGCATTCCAAGTTTGGGAGGGATGCGCGCAGATTCTTTCAGGCCGTCTCAGGGGGGTGGTTGCTGGCAACCGCACGGCCACCTACGCGAGTAAGTGTTATGTGCTGCCCACTGTCGCTGAGTACTGTGCACGTCGTCCCCCTCCGCCCTAGCCGTGCACGTATACGATTTGAGCCTCGACGAAAGGAATGCGGATCTGGATTTTTGCGTTATTCGCATGGCGTGTGCTGTTGCTTTTTGGGTGGACCTGCTATCCAACTTATTCAACCTTCCGTTCCCCATGAACAAATGCAGTATCACTGGGGTGCCACCTACACTGGTTGAACAAAACAACTAGGGTTTCCCTGGATAACCACGCTGGCACTCACGGCCCGTCCATCGTGAACTTAGGCTGCGACTTCACTCCAGGTGAGGACCCCAGGGTTAGGAAAGCCACGCGTTGCCCAGCCTGGCAAGGAAGCGCAACGAATTCTGTGCAGGCTGATCAAATTCAAGCTGTTCTCGGCGCGGGTGGAGACCTTCATGCTATACAGCAGCTTCTGGCAGGCCATACCTGATGGCATCGATGAAGCTCTGTCGGATGGACAGGTTCGGTACTTTGACAGGTCGGGCGAAACCAAAAACAAATACCTCCAGGGACAGGCTGTGTTCGGGCAGGCTGTGTTCGGACAGGCAGTCATTCAGACAGATGATGAACTGGGCCCTTGGCAAGGCCATACTTGGAAACCTATCTGTTTATTGCATCAGTGTGTGGTGTTTGCGGGGCATTATACGTTCTACTGCAGGCGCCCGACCATTTCGAATTCGACGAAGGAGATGGCGAGCCATTCAGGCTGTTCTTTAATTGCCAGGCCCCCTTTTCATGTCCTCAAGAGTCGAGGGCAACGAGAAGCGGCAAATCATCGCTTAGCGAGATACGGAAATTACCTTCCCCCGCCAATACCCCGAGTGGACCTCGAGCAAGGCAAAACCTCATGTAGGAGGTGATGTCGTGGGACAGCCTACACTACGTAAGCTCGGATTCGGTCCTGCCAATGAATATGCTAAACATGGTGCTCAATTGCAGCCTGAAGTGGCTCAGAACATCATGTATTACGAGCTTGCTCTGGGTAGCTGACAATCTCTAGATTTCGGCATGGCTGAACTGTTAGACTCCCTTTTTCATTGGAGCGGGCCCCTCGTGTACCTCGGCCGAGGGCCCCCCCCCCCCCCAGCTGCCGCAAGCCCCACCATGGTCGTTGGAACGTGTGTAGGTGGTGGTCCCTAGATTGTGCCCGTTTGCTTGGTTCTGAAAACCTGGGGGCGGTCCTGTGCGAGTCTGACCCCCCCGAAGAGCTCTCCAATTGACCAGGTAGCGCCCCCGCCCCGCACACCCTGCATGGTGCCAAGGTTGTCGAATCTTCCCTGCCCGCTGTCATGTGCCTACGGTGTGGGGCGCTGTATTCGGGGACCCCTCGGCAGATGCTGAAACTCGGTAGTGAAGTTTTCGGACAGCAGAGGAGACTGTTGCTGTGAGGAGACCTGCCCTGGCCGCGGGGTCATAAGATCAACTCCCCATGGCCCATTCACCTCGCGCTTCAAGAGGAGGCGGAATGGTTGGCCAGGCTCAACAGGTAATCCGCTTGTTGTTGTTGTTGCTGCTGTTGTTGTTGCTGCTGTTGTTGTTGCTGCTGTTGCTGTTGTTGCTGTTGTTGCTGTTGTTGTTGTTGTACGCGGCACCGCCTGGTCGGCGACGTGGCGTCGTGGGAGGATCGAACTTTTCTTTCGCGGGGCTTGGGGATTAGCGACAGGCGAACCTGGCGCGGGGGCTGGCCACTTGCTCCTTCGGGGAAGGGGGGGTGTCAGTTCTCGCGAGCTGTGTGTCTTGTCGCTTTCCCCCATCGCCCTACCCTCAGCAGCCCCTTTCGATCACGGAATGGCGGGTGGAAGAGAGAGCCACTGGAAACCAGTGCAAACGGAAAGCTCATCAACGATGTTGGAATCAATCCTCCCTCCACGCTCCCTCTTCGTAACCCCTACAAAAGATCATGTCCACTGAGGGAACTGCCTCGTTGGGAGACAACCATGTGAAAACCCGGAAGCAGGCCAACAC
Organism: Prorocentrum cordatum; assembly: GCA_963575745.1. NCBI lineage: Eukaryota > Dinophyceae > Prorocentrales > Prorocentraceae > Prorocentrum > Prorocentrum cordatum. The sequence goes on from CAUYUJ010000315.1 coordinate 35,237, forward strand.
CATTCCCTAGACTCCAACGCCACGAATCAACCTGACTGTTGCGTCTTGGCGATCCTGAACCGTGCCAAAACACCGTTCCTGGGACTTCAGCACTGCGCATCAACGTAACTGTTACGCCCTCGCAGTCCTGAATCCTTCCTCCAAAAAACTGTACCCCCAGCTGTCTGGACCTGCCATGCGCGGAGCGCCTCGATCTTCGAGGCACGCCGACTTTTTCTGGAAGAGAGCTCGCCACCAGCGACGCGTGCGACAGAAGCTTGCACCTCGAGGTTAGCACGCGCCAAGGGCTGGCCAGGAAACGCGGACAGATTAAAAGAAAAGAGAAAAGGGGAGGGAGGGAGGGAGACTTTGAGCAAACAGCCATGGATGGACGGCAGGGCAGCGACAACTAGGGATTCAAAGACGTGTGGAACACTGAACTGTACCCCCAGCTGTCTGGACCTGCCATGCGCGGAGCGCCTCGATCTTCGAGGCACGCCGACTTTTTCTGGAAGAGAGCTCGCCACCAGCGACGCGTGCGACAGAAGCTTGCACCTCGAGGTTAGCACACGCCACACCGGACCGTGCCAAAAAACACGAAGTCGAATGGCCGCAAGGCCGTCATCATTTACTTATAGAGTGTCACATTGACAATTTGGACGCCATGGCTGAGACCTTACGGCACACGATAGCCTCATCGAATGCGCGGGCTAACTGCTGACACAGGCGGGAGGGATACGCCTCGGCTACGGCGGTCCAGAACCGTCGATCGGGCGCACGCCCCTCCAAACCTTGGTGGGGCAGTCCTGTACGACTGCAGCAGCCTTGAGTGCGCTGGCACAGTTTCACCAAGGATGTCAAATCAATGTAAGTACCTAAGAAGCTGGTGCGCTTCCGCCAGGGGGTACCCCATTGGCAGAAATCTGTACTGACGAGAGACCATCGCGTGGACCTGACAAGCGAGGCGACTGGCGGCGCGAGCCAAAGTCGAGAGGTGGACGGGTTTTCCATCACACACGGCACCTGCATGCGACGGGCGACGGTTAGAACCGAAACACTGAAGCGCATCATCTGATTCCCAACATCTACAGCGGCTTGTGCCGACGGTATCAAGTTGGGCAAGCCTAAGACACATGTGTCCGAGCGGAGACGGGGAGGACCAGGTTGGATATCTCTGGCGCGTGACCAGCTGCCACACGGCGTTCCCAGATGCACACCTAAGATGAGTCCCGCTTGGATCCAGCCCCGAATCAGACGTTGCCTCGAAACGTCACGGAGATCAAACAAGGGCCCGTGCTTAATGTCCCACGCAAGCACATGATACCCCTTTCGCGCCATCGCTCGTGCGAGGCGCCCAGAGCCTGAAAAAATCTCTAGGAAAACTCTCACAGTCAGCGAGCCAGGCACTGCAGGGCAGCGAGCCTCCCTCAGAGAACCTCGCGGAGCACGCTGAGGCGGTCCAACACGGGGCTCTCGTCGAACTCTGCCGTCTCGCAGGGCCGCGACTCTCCGCCGACGAGTGGATGTAGCACCCGGGCCCAGTCGCGGCTGAGACGCGGGTCGCACCATTGTAGGGCGGCCAGCATTTGAACTCCGTGCCAGGAGTCGACGCCCTCCAGGAGCTGCCCCAACATCCTCTTCGCGAGTCTGTCGTCCAGCGCGGCGGCAGCCTCGGGAGCCAGTGGGATACCCCTCTGGCCGTCGAGGGAGAGCATCGGCTGCGTATGTAACTCTTGCTCGGCCAGCCAGTCGGTGGTCTCGGCGCCCACCGGCTGGAACCTGGACGTCACTGTCTGCGTCCGCACTGTGCTCAGCTGTGGCACGTCCAGCGTCTCCGCTTCGGCCAGCGTGGCTCCGCCCCGGGCCAGCTTCCGCCGCTCCACCACGTTGGCCGCAGGCGTAGCCTGCGCCGTGAAGGGCGGTGGCGAGCCAGCCAGGGCGACGCAGAGAGGCCTCCGAGGCGACGGTGCCGACGTCGCCCGGCTCGGCGGCGCTGCGCGGCTCCGCGGGACCGAGCGGGCCTCCTCCGCCTGGCCCGCCGCCCGGCGACGCTCCAGCCTGGCCGTATCCAGCACGAGCATAACCAGCGTGCCGCAGCCCTCGCGAAGGTCCGTCGGCAAAGTTCCACTCACTGGGCAGCCAGCGGGCACTGGGCCGGAGCCCCGTCGCCGCGACATGTGCTGCCACGGAGCGCAGCGCGCCGCTGACGCCGGGGGCCGAAGACCGGCCCTTGCCCAGAGCCAAGACGGACGAGAGGGAGTCGGAGAGCAGGAGGTGATGACAGTCAAAGGCCTTCGTGGATCTGCAGATGTGCTTTACCCCAAAAGCGATAGCCCTGGCTTCCCCCTCCACGATGTTGTCAGGCGGAGATCCCCACTTGTGCGAGCCCACCACAGCCCAACCTTCGTCACGAACCGCTTCGGGAAGACGACCAGCGGCCCGCGTGCGGGCCTCGTTGCTAGCCTCCTCATCCCCCACGAACTGCTGGAAGTCCTTGGAGCTCTCTAGAGGCTTTGTCATGATCCCGTCGTCATGGGAGCCTGCAGCCCAGGCCCTGGAGAGCACCTTGTTGTCGCCCAAGAAGCGCCACCGTTCGGAGAAACAGCCCATCGAGCCCACGAGGTCCTTGTCGAGGTCCTTGCAGACCAATCCGAAGCCCCAAAAAGACGCGTCCGTGCACATCACCTTAGGGCTCCATGACACCTGCAGCTTCCTGGAAATCAGACACAGCAAACTCGAGAACGTACTTAACTCCCAACGGACGGACTCCCAGAGAGGGACCGCGGTACAGTGGCCCAGCCGCCGAATAAAAGCATAGACGGACCTGAAGATCGACAGATGCTCACGGCAAAGCAGCGCTACAAAGGTACAATGACCCAACACCTTCTCAACTTCTTTTGGACTCACCACGGCCTTGCTTGTAAGACAATCGAGCGCCATGCGAAGCCTCCACAGCCTTGATCTCTTTGGTCGAATCTCTCTCTCGCCCACGAATCTCCCACCCCAGGATGTCGGCGTTATGATCACACATACAGACCTCATGAGTGGGTAACCCTCTGGACGTCAAGGCTGCGTTGACGAGCTTCACAGCGCGGGAAACGGCCTCGGGATCTGTACCCAAGGCGAGAAAATTATCCACATATACGGTCATCGCCAGTGGCTGCACCGGCGGCGCTACACTCTTGTCTGAAATGAACGGGACGTCGAGCAGCGCGGGGATGGAGCTCACGATCCCGCGGTGAATGGTCTGGCACCAATACAGCGCATGCGACCAGCCCATGGGCAGCACCGCCAGGACTGGCCACACACGGCTGCCCGGCGCGAGGGACCTTCCACCTAAGACACTCAGCCCCATATCACCTGCCTTCACCGCTGGCAGCGTGAAGTAGTCCCGAAAAGCCTCCGGCAATCCAAAGTGATAGAAAGCGTCGCAGATATCCACGTGACCGACGTAGAGCTGCTCTCCCTCTGGCACGGCTAGCTCTCCAAGTGCAGAGCCCGTCGCCAGCGCGACTGTCGAAGGCCTCTTGAACCAGCAGTTAGCCCGTCGGCAGTCAATAACCATGCGCTGCTTGCCAGACTTCTTACGCACGAAGAAGAGGCCGCACCTCTCACGTGGCGCGGCAGAGAAAGTCACCATCCCCGCCGCATGCAAGCGCCGCACCAACCCAGTATAGGCATGTGGCTGAGCGCGAAGGACAGCATCCATGTACGGCTGTCGCGGAGCCTCAGAGAGGTTGGAATCCGCATCCTTGCGTGGAAGGAGCTGCTCGTGTATTGATGCCTCGACATCTAGATCGCCCACGCCTGCAACCAGCTCCCCAAGCGGCACAGGCACGTTGCCGGCCTCGGGCAGCGAGACGAGGGAATCGTCGAAGCTGACGACTGGCGAGTCGATGTCCTCGTACACGCCAGCACCGCGGAGCTCACGGAGGGCTCCTGCGGGAGTGAGGCCAGCTGGCGGGGGGCCCAGCGCGGCGGCAGCATGACGAACTCGCTCATGTACCAAGCGATGGGGTAGCCGCTCCGCCAGGCCAGGAGCTCCGGGCGCCCCTGGCCGACCAGCCAGATCATTGAGGGCCCCCAGGGCGCGATTGGCTTCAGCCACTTGAGCGTCACGCCGCAGAAGCCGGCGCCGCACCGAGCGGTTCACCACGCCCTCTGCTGGAGCCTGGCCGTCCCGAAGTAGCGGGACAGGAAAAAAGTCTCGACGGTCTGGAACTCCGTCGAACTGAATTCGCCCAGGTAAGCATGCAGGAGAGCCCTTGGGCTCGGCGGCCTTGAAGCTCGAGAAGGAGGCGGCCGCCTTCAGGCCTCCTTCCCGCGACGCCGTCATGACTTCCCTCCGCCGCCGTCCCCTTTGGGACCTTTGCGGCGGAGCTCTCGTTCTTCTCGGGCCTTCCTGATGTTCTTCATGATGGCGGCGTCCTTCTCGACCTGGCCTTTCACGAACTCGAGGAGCGTAGGGGCCACCATTAGAAGGTCCCCAGCCTTGCTGAAGCCGCTGAAAGCCGAGAACTCCTCGGGACTCATCTTGTCCTTGGAGCTAGCCGAGTCGGCCTCACGCAAACGATCGTGGTAGCTCCACTCGATAGTCTGCGCCCGCCGAAAAATGGCCTCGGCGAAGGCGCAGTTGCTGAGGTCCAGCTGATCATAAGTGCCCGCCAGCTCGATATACTTCATGAGCTGCTCATGCTCCTGCACCCCCCACTGCTCCGACTGGAGCCTCGCCGTCGTCTTGAACATCAGATGATGATCCGTAGGGGTGTGCCGCCGCCGCAAGAAATCCAAGCACCACCAAGCTGACCGAGGCCCTGCCACGGGGAAGTCACCAAACGGCTCCTCCTCGCAGGCGTCCACGACCTCGCGCCACTCTCGGCCTCGGCCCCGCGGCCCACTCTTCACCGTCAGTGTTCGGGCATCTCCTCCTCCCCCGTTCCCGGCGCCAGCGCTCAAGGGGTGGCCCTCGCCACTGCGCAGGCTCATCACGAAGGAGTCCTGGTCGAGCCCCGTCAGGTGCACCACCACGGCTCGCCCGGGCGCTGCGAGGTACAGCCCCTTGCCGCAGAGAGACTGCGCTGGAGGCCCCAACTCGTCTCCCAGAGCGATGCGGCAATGCTCGTCGGCCTCGGCTGCTCGCCATGCACGGCCGCTCGACCGCGGCGTGCTGGTCCCCTCAACCGCAGGCCCCGGGGCGCCGCTGTCGCCGACGCCCTCCGCGGCCGCCGCAACCGATCCAGAGTGTCCCCCGTGGTCGCCTCCGAGGTCCAGACCAAGAGGAGGTCTCTTGCCCGTCATCCGTCGGCCCCCGAAGAAGTTGGCCCCGAGCGCCTCCTGCACGGCCACGTCTCGCCCCGCTGCAGTTCGCACCGCCATCGGCGTCTCCAGCTGCACCCCGCGCGCCTCCGCATCGGCTTGGGCGGCCGAGAAGGCCCGACGATAGAGGCCCTTCATCACCTCCTCCGTCGGCGACTCCTCGAAGCGATACGCCCGCCCAAGCCCACTGGGAAGCCGCAAGTCCCGCGGCATCTCCAGCCACTCGACGGGGCTGTCGTCGGGCGACCCTCCTTCAAGCTCCTCGATGTACATGTCACGATCGGGGGTGTACACCACCCAGCAGGTTCCTGGAAGCCCGGCGCCAGCAGTCTCACTGGCTGCTGGGTACAGCAGGATCCGCTCGTGCCAGAGGTCGTCCCCTGCGTAGCGCACCACCGCTCTGCAGCCCGGGAGAAGCCGCCGCGAGGATCCCCTGGGCACCAGCGCCATCGCGAGGCTCAAGGTGAGCTGACGCGGCGCGGCTGAGGCGTCCGAGTCCGAACCCCGCGAGCAGCGCGAGCAGCACCAGTCCTATCGCGGCTCCCCCGCCGACACAGCCTTCCACCGCCTCGCGCAGCGCCCCCACGACCGCGTCGGCGACCGCGTCACACACCGGCCCGCCCCCGGCCGCCAACCAGGGAGGGCTGCCTCCCCCGCCGCCCCCGCCAGCCGGAGCCCCGCCGCCCCCGCCTCCCTCCCCGCACGTGCAGAAGCACGCGGGGCAGGGCGGGTACGGCGGGCAGGGGGGCGCCGCAGGGCAGCTGGGCAGCAGCGCCCACGATGCGCCAGCGTGGAAGCCCGCGCGAGCAATCTCGCGGATACCCGAGGCGCTGGCCTCGACGAGTGGTCGCAGGGCCTCCTTCATGCCCTGGAAAAAGACTTTGAGCAAACAGCCATGGATGGACGGCAGGGCAGCGACAACTAGGGATTCAAAGACGTGTGGAACACTGAACTACATCTGGCACGTTCACTATGGAAATTCGTGAAGTTCCTGCAGAGGCTTAGAACAAGTGCGCGCGGCGCTGAAGCGAGAACCACCCACCCTCAGTATGCGAGCTCTTGCACATGTCCAAGACGAGTGTGTGCGGCGTGAAGGCGGGAACCGCATTTAGAAAACTACCCGTCCTCTATCCGTGGAGCGCTCTTGCAAATATTCTAGAGGAATGCGCGCGGCGCTCAAGCGCGTGCCACATGTTGAAGACGATCCGTCCCCGATCCGTGGAACTCTGGCAAATGTTTGAAACACATGTGCTCGTTGCAAAGGCGAGTGCCACATTTTGAAAAAAAGAGCCGCCCTCAACCCTTGAAACGCTTGCAAATCTCTAAATCAAATGCGTGCGGTGCTAAGGCGAGAGCCACATTTTGGAAGCGGCCCGCCCTCCATCTATGAACTTGTCGCCAACATCTACACTCCAGGGTCATACACAGTGAGGAAGTATTCGGCGCAACGTCTGGGCCGTTCTTTGGACCAGCCACTGGGTGCGACAGGGAGGGAGTACTCATAAGGAAAAGGAATGGAGGAGGAGGAGAAGGAGGAGGAGGAGGAGGGGGCGGAGGAGAAGGAGAAGGAGGGGGCGGAGGAATGATGATGATGATGATGATGATGATGAGGAGGAGGAGGAGGAGGAGGAGAGAACAACGATGAGGAGGAGGAGGAGGAGGAGGAGGAGGAGGAGGAGGGGGAGGACGAAGGGGATGAGGAGAAGAAGGGGGGAAGAGGAGGAGGAAGGAGGAGGAGGTAGGAGGATGAGGGAGGATGGGGAGGAGGAGGAGGAGGAGGAGGAGGAGGAGGGAGGAGGAGGAGGAGGAGATGGAGGAGGAGGAGAGGAGGAGGAGGACGAAGAAGGAGGAGGAAGAGGGGGAGGAGTCCAGGGAGGAGGAGGAGGAGGAGGAGGAACACGATGAGGAGGAGGAGGGGGAGGACGATGGGGATGAGGAGGAGGAGGAGAAGGAGGAGGAGGAGGAGGAGGAAGAGGAGGACGAGGAAGGAGGAGGGAGTAGGGAGGATGAGGGAGAGGAAGAAGAGGAGGAGGAAGAGGAGGAGAAGGAGGAGGATGAGGAGGAGGAGGAGGAGGAGGAAGACGAGGAGGAGCAAAAGGAGAAGGAGTAGGAGGAGGAGAGCGACCACCAGCAACAGGTGAAGGAGGCGGAGGAGGAGGACGAGGAAGGGGAGAAAGAACCCAGAGACAGGACGCCCCGTCAGCCTGAGCCCGAGCAGGACGAGGGGGAGGAGGATGAAAGGAGGAGGGCGGACAAAAACGGGGGGACTTGCCTGACATCGCGCGCATGGAATCCGTTCCCTCCTGAGGATTGCCGGAGGTGGGATGCTGAAGTTCGCGCGCGCCACACACACACAAATACCAGCCCCCCCACCCGCCCACGCCTGCTCGGGAAGTTCCGCCTACACCAGCACGGCATCATCCTCTGTCCGCCTGCACTCCCGCGCGGCACCCCTTCAAGAGAGGAACCGTCATGCGTCGCATCGGCAGGGGGGCCTCGCTCCGCGATCAGGGGGGGGTCTCCCTCTGCCGGCGGGGTTGCGCGCGCGGCTGGGCACCGCTCGCGCGGCGCGGGCGGACGGGGGGTCTCGCGCGGGGGGGGGGGGGCGCAGATGCGTCGCGCAGGGAAAGGGGGCCTCGCCCCGCGGATCGGGGTAGGCGCGCCTCGCGGCGCGCCACTGGGCGCGCGCGCGCGGCCGAGGGGGTCGCGCAGCGGGGGCGCGGCTGCCTCGCCTCCGCGGGGGCCTCGCTCCGCGACCGGCCGGGGGCCTCGCCCCGCGCCTGGGCAGCGCCTCGCTGCGCGACGGGGCAGCGCCCAGTCGCAGGGGAAGGCCTCGCGCGGGGAAAGGCGCGGAGGCGTTACCTCCGCGGCGCGGGGGGTCTCGCTCCGCGCCTGTTGGGGGCCTCGCTCCGCGACCGAGGGTGCGCCTCACTGCGCGACTGGGCACCGCTGGCGCAGCGGGGTCTCGCGCGGGGGCACCGCGTCCGTGTCCCATGAGGAAGCCCGCTTGGGGCAGCACTTGAGGAGGAATCCTGCGGGCAGGCAATGGGGCCTCCTGCCTCCCATTCGGCAGGGCCTCATCCAGAGGCATTGCATTGCAGTGGCCGCAGGGGCACTGCAAGAAGCAGCCCAACCTGTGCTACGAAAAAGACGAAGGAGGCGCAGCCCGCTTTCTTGCCTCGCCCGCCCCGTCGTTCGTCCGAGGCTCCACTGAAAGCTCCGACCTGACTTCAGAGAAGGGGGGAGGGGGAGGATAGCAAGGGGGGGGACAAGTAGGGGGAGGACGATGCGGGTGAATGCAAGGACTAGGGAGGGAGAGGAGACAAGCATGCCACTGATGATGCTGATGCTGATGCTGATGCTGAAGCTGAAGCTAAAGCTGATGATGATGATGATGATGATGCTGATGATGATGCTGATGATGCTGATGATGCTGATGATGCTGATGGTGATGATGGTGATGATGGTGATGATGATGATGATGGTGGTGATGGTGATGATGATTATGATGCTAATTCTGATAATAATGATGATGATGTTGATGATGATGATGCTGATGATGATGACGATTATGGTAATGGTCATGATGATGGTGATCATGACGATGATGATGATGATGATGGTGATGCTGATGATGATGCTGAAGATGATGATGGTAATGATGATGATGATGGTGATGATGATGCTGATGCTGATGCTGATGATGATGATGATGATGATGATGATGATGATGATGATGGCTATGATGATGATGCTGCTGCTGATGATGATGATGACGATGATGATGCTGCTGATGATGATGCCGATGATGAGGAGGCTGCAGCTGTTGATGATGCTGATGATGCTGATGATGATGGTGATGATGAGGAGGAGGGTGGTGGTGGTGATGATGACGAGGGTGATGATGGTGATGGTGATGGCAACAACGATGACAACGTCGATAACGATGACGACGGCGACGACGACGACGATGGTGATAAGTGCGATGATGGTGAGGAGGACGTGGGTGAGGAGGACGAGGAGAAGCGACGGGACGCATGCATGAGGAGGAGGAGGAGGAGGAGGAGGAGGAGGAGGAGGAGGAGGAGCAGGAGGAGGACGACGACGACGACGACGACGGAGGATGAGGAGGAAGAGAAGGAGGAGGAGGCGGAGGAGGAGGAGGAGGACGACGGAGGAGGAGGAGGAGGAGGAGGCGGAGGAGGAGGGGAGGAGGAGGAGGAGGAGGAGGAGAAGGAGGACAGAGGACGGAGGAGGACGGAGGGGGAGGCGGAGGAGCAACGGCAGCAGCAGGAGGGGGGAGGCCAGGCCCCTCTGCCACAGGGGCTGTTGCCGGGCTGCCCCGCTCCTCCGCGCCCACGCGCAGCTCCACCTCGGCACCGCACCGGGAGAGGGGGGCGAGGGCGGCAGCCTTCTGCTCACCAGGGGCTTTCTCGGGAGGCCCTCCCTCCTCCAAGGGCCCTCCGCCTCCTCTTCAGTCTCCTCCTTCTCATCCTCCTCCTCCTCCTCCCTCCTCCTCCTCCTCCTCGTCCTCCTCCCCCCCCCCCCCCCGAGCTCCGAGACGACCGGGCAGACGGCACGACGGCGGGCCGAATCTCCACGAGGCCCCGGTGCCGCGATCCTCGGAGGCCCTCCCGCCCTCCGAGGGCCCTCCCTCGGCGAGCCCCTCCCGAGCAGAGACGACCAGGCAGGCGGCACGACGGCGGGCCGAACCGCCATGAGGCCACGGTGCCGCGAGACGGGGCAGCCTGAGGCGACGGGCCTGAGTCGTATTCGTCGCCCGAGTCCCGACAAGCATGCGTTTCACTCTCCGAGAAGGCCAACCACCCGGAGCGCCCCCCCCCCTCCCACCCCACCCCTGCCCGTCGGTCGGAAGAAGCAGGTAGAACCATGCGGTAGGAAGGCGCTGGACGTAGATTGGGCTCCCGCCCGCCCCCTGAAGAGGAGGGAAGCAGGACACCGCTCGACCCTGGACACCGCTCGACCCTGGAAGCAGGGGAGGCGCCCCAAATCGATTGGGATCTGGGAGTCCAGAAATACCTACTTGCAACGACCGGCGTGTAGTGTCTGCGCGCCGCCAACCACCTCCCAGAGCGCGCGGGGCCACGGGCTCGCACCCCCAGGGGTATAGTTCTCCGCCCAGGATCCCCTCCTGGGAACCCCGGACGGGCCCCAGAGGCCGAAACCTCGGAAAAACGCCGGGATTGGAAACTTTTTTGGTTGACTTGCTTTTTTGGTTGACGGCTCCCTGGCGAAGGTCAAGATTCGGGGCAACGAACGGGGCGCGAAACGAAGATAATTGGCCGCAGTGGCGCATGCACATGCAAGGGACAAAATGACCCAAATTCAAATGCGGGATTGGAAACGCGCAGTGTCGGAAATCTGACAGGAGGGCTTCTGACCCCCGGAGGACCCCCGGGGCGAATCAAAAGGCCGCCCAGAAGCGCCCCCACCCCCTCCTCGAGAAGCAGCGACGGGGCGGACGGGCTCAGCGGGGGACATCGAACTGGAATGGGCGATAGGTCCCCGACAGCGAATGTGGACGTTCCAGGGCAGCGTGGGCTTCTTGTCGGGCCCCAATCCGCGATGATCGGGGTCGATGCATCCCCCCCGGAGCCTCGCCCTCGAAATTGTCGGACCGCAGCTGCGACGGCCTCGGGCGCCCGCTCGGGACGACCCAGGCACCCCCCGGGCGCCCTCGGCGAGGCGCGGCCGCTGGAAGGCCTCCCGAGGCCGAGACACGGGCGAGAGCCAACGACACCGCCCGCACGCCTCGAGACGCTGCTCCCGGCTTCTCTGCGCGCCGCTGCCCGCCTCCAGCGCGCGCGGGGCCACGGGGCTCAGCCCGCAGCTGCTCTCCTCGCCGACGGGCCCCTCGCACGAGCCCGTGCCCTCGGAGCACTCCGCCGCCTCGCCGGGCCACTCGCCGCCCGCGCCGCCGCCGAGGGCGGGCTCTCCGCTGCCCGCGCCGCCGCCGACCGCGCCGCCGCCTCGAGCGCTGCTGAAGGGGGGGGGGGACACGACTGGGGGGAGGGGGGGGAGGGGAAGAAGCGTACACCTCTCGTGCCCCTCTGGGGCCGCGGGAGTGCCCCCCCCCCCCCCTGAGGGACCCCGAGGTGTGCGGACGAGGCGCCTCTCTTCACCAAAGATGGGGGGGGGCGGAGACGCGTGCGCCTTTCGCGCGCCTCTTGGGCCCCAAGAGGGCCCCTTTAGGCCCCCAGGGTGAAGAGTGCCCCTCTTGTGTCGCAAGAGGGCCCCTTTAGGCCCCCAGGGTGTACGAAGTGTGCCTCTCCCAAGAGGGCCCCCCAGGGCATACGAAATGTGCCCCCCCCCCCCCCCCCCCCCCCCCCCCTGGGCCCCAAGAGGGCAAGGCCCCCAGGGTGTACGAAAGGTGTACTTCTTTACTTCTCTTCACCCTCCCATTGTCGGCTGCGAGCGAGGGGGGGGGGGGAAAGAGAAGGAGAAGGCCTTCTCACAAGGCGGCGGGACTTCTCAGAAGCCCTCGCGCCCTCTGAGAAGTGTTTCTGTCCCTGGGAAAAGCTTAAAAACTTCTCAGAGGACCGGGGGACTTCCGAACCTTCTGAGAAAGGCCTTCTCCTTCTCACTTCACCTTCCCTGGACGCTTGCTGATTCCCCTGTTGCTGAGTCTCTGCGCAAGAGGAGGGCGGACACATCGTGCCCCCCACCCCTCTCCCGGAATCGACAGGTTTCTTCTGCCTCGCTCGCCGCCGACATTGATCGCCCCCCTCATTCATTACCAGCCTGGAACATATCCCGATCCCTATGCTGGGCACCTCCTCATCACGATGCCAATCTTAGGGGCTCCCTAATTTTTTCAAGGCGAATCCCTAAGATTATCATCACCTTTTGGCGTGCCAATCTTAAGGATAGGGATACGTTCGAGGCTGGTAAATTGAGCAGCGCCCGACCGCTGAGGGCGGGCCACGCGCCCGCCGCGCCGCCGCGCAGCGCGCCCCCGCCGACGCCGCCGAGTGCGCCCTCGGGGCCGGGCCCTGGCGGCCCGCCGGCGCTGTGGGGGCGCGGGGCGGCCACGTCGGCGTGGTCGGGCGCGGGGGGCGCCGCCGTGCCGAGAGCGAGGAGGAGGAGGAGGAGGAGGAGGAGGAGGAGGAGGAGGAGGAGGAGGAGGAGGAGGAGGAGGAGGGGGAGGAGGGGGAGGAGGAGGAGGAGGAGGAGGAGGAGGAGGAGGAGGAGGAGGAGGAGAGGAGGAGGGGAGGAGGAGGAGGAGGGAGGAGGGGGGGAGGAGGGGAGGAGGAGGAGGAGGAGGAGGAGGAGGAGGAGGGGGAGGAGGAGGAGGAGGAGGAGGAGGCGGAGGAGGAGGGGGAGGCGGGAGGATGGGCAGGACGACGACGACGACGACGATGAAGACGACGAAGACGGACGACGACCCTGACGAACGACCGACGACCGACGACGGACAAAGTACGACGGACGAAGGGCGACGGACGACGGACGAGGACGGCGACGGAGACCACGACGACGACGACGACGACGACGACGACGACGACGACGACGACGACGACGACGACGACGACGACGACTATCAGGCGGGCCGTCTTCCTTACGATCTCCTGCCTTAAACCCTTGGCTTTTGCTCTTCCCTCCCCCCGCACCGACTGGGAAGAGGGATCTCGACGGCATCGGCGTGGTCGCTGGACATTGCCCGCAGCTCGAAGCTCGGAGGCGGGCGGGAAGCGAAGCGGAGACGGGCGGTGGGTGGGGCCCCAGACATGCGATGTCTTGATGTTTGTTCAATGCGCGGCCCCTTTTCGCGGGGTCGGTTTTCCATCCAGGGTCGTTTCTTGACTGTTCCAGGGCCCGTCGAGGGCCCTTCGAGCCGAAAAGGGACGAAGAAAAAGTCCGTCGTGATTTTTTCACGACACGAGCATGTCAGGGGTGCAGAGGCGGAAGACGACTGGGGACACCAGACGGTACCGATACCGCCACTCCCCACACCTCTCCTGCGGTGCGCTCTGACCAGGATGTCGAGACGAATCCGGCGGTGGCGACTAGGGCTTCTCAGGAGGCCCAGACAGGGCGAAAACGAGGGAAGAAGATCGGTATACAGCCGAAAATATGATCAAGAAGATCATCACTTAAGAAACCTGGGCCAGCTTTCTGGACATTTCTTAAGACAAGCCTGGCCACGTTGTTGCGTCAGCGCTGGAAGGGCGAACGCGCTCCAAAAATTGCGCCAGCTCTCTGGCAAAGTTGGCGCCGGCCCAGCTCTTCGAGAGAAGGTCTCTTAATCAGATGCTCGACTGTAGATACCCTTTCCTCTCGGGTCGGGCGAAAGGGGGGGATAGCAAAGGGGGGGCTTGAGAATCAGCTCACGCAGCTGATTTTCCCGGCGCCTCCCGGCGCCGGAGGCGACTACGTATCGAGGAATGGGCCCCTCGGTGAGGCCGAAGCCAGCTGCATGCAGCAAATTTTAAAACAGGGCTAGGATCGGGATAAATCGCTCCAGAGCGTTCCGGAGCGCTCTCAGAGCGTTCCGGAACGCTCTGGAGCGGCCGCGGCGCCCAATACATCCTCCAAACCCGCCGATTCTCAGAGATTTCGAGTTATCCCGATCCGATTTTGTCCCGATCTTCGCGTCGTTTTACCCCCCCCCTTTCCCAATCCCCCCCCTTCGCCCGGCCCGATCCTCCTCCGAGACGGGGAGGGGGAGGAGGAGGAGGAGGAGGAGGAGGAGGAGGAGGAGGAGGAGGGAGGAGGAGGAGGAGGGGGAGGAGGAGGAGGAGGAGGAGGAGGAGGAGGAGGAGGGAGGAGGAGGAGGAGGAGGAGGAGGAGGAGGAGGAGGAGGAGGAGGAGGAGGGGGGGAGGGGGAGGAGGAGGAGGAGGAGGAGGAGGAGGAGGAGGAGGAGGAGGAGGAGGAGGAGGAGGAGAGGAGGAGGAGGAGGAGGAGGAGGAGGAGGAGGAGGAGGAGGGAGGAGGAGGAGGAGGAGGAGGAGGAGGAGGAGGAGGAGGAGGAGGAGGAGGAGGAGGAGGAGGAGGGGAGGAGGAGGAGGAAGGAGGAGGAGGAGGAGGAGGAGGAGGAGGAGGAGGAGGAGGGGGAGGAGGAGGAGGAGGAGGAGGAGAGGAGGAGGAGGAGGAGGAGGAGGAGGAGGAGGAGGAGGAGGAGGACGGCGGCCGACCGCCGACGGGCGGCTGCGGGGCGCCAGACGGGGAGCCGCCCGCGCCGTCCAGGCGCGCGGCCGCGGCGCAGAGCGCGGAGTCGAAGGAGGAGCGGCGGCTCGGGGCCGCGGGCTCCGCCCCGGCGCCTGGGCGTCGTCGGCCTCGTCGCCGGTCGTCCGCCGTCCGCCGTCCGCCGCCGCCGCCGTCCGCCGCCGCCGTCGCCGTCGCCGCCGTCGTCGCCGCCGTCGTCGTCGCCGTCGTCGTCGCCGTCGTCGTCGCCGTCGCCGTCGTCGCCGTCGTCGTCGTCGTCGTCCGTCGTCCGTCGCCCGTCGTCCTTCGTCCGTCGTCCGTCGTCGTCCGTCGCTGTCGTCCGTCGTCCTCATCGTCGGCCTCTCCCCACCTCCTCTCGCTGTGGAATAACTACGACGGGAAATTCCTGGCAAGCTTCGGACTTTGGCGGCGCGCACAAGGGGGTAGGGGGAGGGGGGAAGGCTTCTTAGAAGGAGACTGCTTCTTAGAAGGCGCCGGCCTTACATCTACAAAGAAGGCCCGCGCCTTCTAAGAAGCAGGGGTGCTTCTAAGAAGCCTTCCCCCTCCCCCTACCCCCTTCTGCGCGTGGCCAGGGACTGCGACAGCTCTCACAGGGCCCGGTACTGTAGAAAAATGGCTCGGGATAACGACACGGTCCTGGGGAAGGGTGTCAATTTCTGGGGGGCCAGGTTGTGAACGTAACACGGCGCCTGGGCACGCCGAACTCGTCCGAAGTCGCCCGTCGTCGGCCTGCCCCGAGGCCCGGGCAGTGCAACTTTTCCACACCAAGCGTTCTCGCCCACTTTCGGGCCCCAGGACGATCCCAGGTCGAGCCGGCTCGTGAAGTGCCGCCGGAAGATCGGGTCTGGGCCCCTGTTTCGGTTTTTCGAGCTTTTGCAGCTGCTTCGTAGCCCTAGATATCAGGGCCGTCGTCGGTCGTTCGTCGTCCTTCGCCCGTCGTGCGCCGTCCGTCGTCGGTCGCGCGTCGTCCGTTGTCGGTTGTCGATCGTCCGTCGTCGTCGGTCGTCCGTCGTCGTCGGTCTCGCGCCGAGCGGTTGCTGCGGGCTGTCCGCTCGCCAGGGCCCCGTTGCCGTTGCTGGGCGGTGGACGAAGGCGTCGTCGTCGCCAGCGTTGATGCCACAGCCGCCGCCGTCGTCGTCGTCGTCGTCGTCGTCGTCGTCGTCGTCGTCGTCGTCGTCGTCGTCGTCGTCGTCGTCGTCGTCGTGGTCTCCGTCGCCGTCGTCTCCGTCGCCGTCGTCCCGTCGCCCGTCGTCGGTCGTCGGTCGTCGGCCTTCCGTCGTCGTCGCTGGTTGTCCATCGTCCTCGCCGCCGTAATCGTCGTCGTCGTCGTCGTCGTCGCCGTCACCGTCGCCGTGGGCCGTCGCGACGTCGTCCACACTTGTTCTCCGCCCTCCCTCATTCCCTCCCCCCGCCCTCCCTCCCGCCTCCATCCCGCCCTCCCTCCCTCGCGACCTCGCTCCCTCGCTCCCTCCTTGCTCCGCCCTCCTCCTCCTCCTCCTCCTCCTCCTCCTCCTTGCTCCGCCTTCTTCCTCCTCCTCCTTCTGCCTCCCTCCCCTGTCACGTGCGGTGCGGCAGTGGCGGCCTCTGCGCGCCCTGGCGTGGTCCCCCCCGCGCCCCGGCGGCCACCCCTGCGAGGGGCTACCCTTGTGTAGCCTGTAGCCTGTAGCCGACCCCTGTTCGCTCCCGCGCAGCTCTGGCCACGTTCCTGGTGCGGTCTTGCGCTGGCCACGCGAATCCGTGAGTCTGCTCATTTTCCGCGTCCCTCCTCCTCCTCCTCCTCCTCCTCCTCCTCCTCCTGTTCTTCTCCTCCTCCTCGTCCTCCTCCTCCTCCTTCTCTTCTTCCTCCTCCTCCTCCTCCTCCTCCTCCTCCTCCTCCTCCTCCTCCTCCTCCTCTTCTGGCTTACGGGTCAAAACTCCAACCTCCAGCGGCCGTTCGGGGCGATTCTGATCCCCCCCAGGGGCGCCTCTAAGCGAGGCAGCTGCTGGAACGTACCCCGAGGCAGGAAAACCTTTGCGCACCGACGAAACCGCTTGAAAACGTCCGACAACGCGTCCCGCAACTTGTTCCTTGCCAGATTTTCGACGTCGTGCTTTCTTTGGTTGTTTTGCAACAGGAGCCTCCCAAAGTCTCGACCCCTCCGCTGGGACCAGTTTCCGGGCCCCCAGTGAGGGCCCCTGGAAGCCGAAAACGGCCACAACCCTCCCGCTGCGCGTTTGAGGTCGGGGTACGTCTGGCTTCTTTGGAGATCTCCCGGATGAGGTCCCAGCGGATGGGGTCGGAGGATTGCACCGCATCGCCGATGCATCGGCGACGCCCGCATGGAGAATGTCGGGCTCCACGTCGAGCCGCATCGGCGATGTGGTGCATCGGCGATGCGGCGGAAGCCTCCAACCCCATCCACTCCGATCCCATCTGGGAGGCATAGAGGTTCGGAGCAGGGCGAGGCGAGACAACGGCAGCTCTGAGTCGGTCCCCTGACCCCTCCTCCTGGGGCTCCAGCGCGCCAGTTTCCCGAGCGGCGTCCGGCCGGGGCGACGAGGGGCCTTCCCGAAGGCCAACCACCTTCGCCTCGACTCGCCCTCTGATCGTCGCCGTCGGCTCTCGCTTCGTGGCGCGGCCCTCCTGCGGCCCCTTGGGGCGACCCGGGCCCCCCCTGGAGCGCTCCTGGCGAGGCGCGGCTGCTGGAAGCCACGCCGAGGCCGAGCAGCCGCCAAGGACCGACGAGAAAACGCCCGACAGCCTCGAACCTCGACCAGCTCGCCTCTGGAGAGCTACGTCTGGCGTCCGCACGCTTCCTCCACAGGAGGAGGAGGAGGAGGAGGAGGAGGAGGAGGAGGAGGAGGAGGAGGAGGAGGAGGGAGGAGGGAGGAGGGAATGCTATGGGAATGCTATGAGAGCGGACCTCTGTCCTCCACAAAATTACCCACCTATGGGGTTAGTCTGAACTGCCTGAATCGCCTCCTCCTCCCACCGCCCCAAAAGATAAACGGGGCGGCTCCCGTCGTAGAGCCTGTGCACTCCGAAGCGGCGCAGCTCTCTCCTGGGCGGCGGGCCTTGCCTCCGCTGGGACGGGCGGTGGGGGAGGGGCGAGGGAGGGGCCCCCTGGCGCTTCACCCTCGCACGAACGACCGACGTGAGACGACACCACCCTCTCACGATCACGCGCCGCCATAGCCTCCACTACGGCTTGGGGGGGCCCCTCCCTCCTGGGATATATACCCTTGCGAATTCGAGTGAGGTTCTCGGTCCCCTTGGGGGTCAGTCCCTCACATCGCTTGCTGATATGCCTACCATCTACCGTAGCGTAACGACCACATTTGCTGCAGGCATGCATGAACCACTTGTCCACATAAAACATAGCATGAGTTTCGTGAAACTCAAAGGCCCCCGCCACGAACCTTCTGGGGGTCTGAATCACATCTGGGGGCCTCTGTCCCTCTGGGATGGCCCTGCCTGCACAAGGGGTGGCCGAAAACTTGAGCAGTCGAGAGCCTGGCACCACCTGATCACACACCGCACACCTCCAACCCGTGCCCGACTTCTCAAGGCGGTGGGCCGACTCTCGAACTGCTACCGCACACTTGTTAGCTGGGGGTCGCTTCGCAACCTCCTGCCTTCCATTCTTCGCTTGGACTTCTGCACTCGCTGAGTCGGCCAACGCTCGTCTCGCGCGCCGCCGCACTAAACTGGCAATGGCATCAATTCTATCTGTCTGCGGGTTCTCCCCAACCAAACCGAACTCCCAAGCCAGCTCCGCCCCCTCTCCCGCCCATATGTCAGCTACCGCATTACCAACCGCAGTCTCTAACTGCAGCTCGGTTGTCAGCAGCTCAGGGGATTCATCCGTGTGAGAGGGTGTCCACTGCACTTCGACAGTGGCGGTATCTGGCCTAGAACTCCAGGACACGCGGGCCCTGGTCCACAAATCTTCATTAGCCCCAGTCGGGCTCGGGTTCTCCATTTTAAAACGCCACTTCTTAGCGACCGACAAGTGGTCTGTAACGAAAACGAACGGCCCAGGGATCTCTTCTAAAGCTAAACAAAACGCCCGGATCTCGGAGCGCGGGACGGTTTGGCGGGCTCCGAGCAGGGGACGGGCCAACGCCGCCTGGACAATCCATTCGCCCTGGGACCACCTCAGGGAGCAGATAGAAGATCCGCATCTCCTTCGTCTGGGGTCGTCCGAAAATCGCCCCCCCGAGCCGTCGTCGTAAACCTTTTAAACCCCGTCGCTTCCTCGAGAGGCCTCAAAGTCCCCCTCCCCGCCCAGCCTAAGCTCCCGCCCCTCCAGCCGCCCATCGTCAAAGAGGGGGTGAGTGAGGCGAGTAGGGGGAAGACCACGGAGCCATAAAGCTGGCTCAGCTTCTGCTTGTGCTAAAGCCGCAACTACCAAAGGCTCAGTTTTGCTATAATCGCTGTGATCAGTGTTCCTGGAACATTCCCATATTCTATGCTTCAAGCTCTCAGGGGCTTGTTTACATCTCGGGCAATCGACTGTTACTTCGTATCCTTTTTCCCTGCAGCGGACTCTCGGCCACTGGCCGCCAGCGACCACCGTCACGTTGAGCGCCAGCTGATCTAGCATCCCCTTGCGCTCGAACCTGCGCTGCTCCATTACTATGGGCCACAGGTCTCCGCCCTCCTGCAAGTTGTCACCAAACTCGTGCTTGGCAGCCTCCGTCCAGAGGTCCCTGCGTAGGTCGCCCTCCAGGTCGTCCAGGAGCTCCTGGAAGCAGCCCGTGGCCACGAACTTGCCGTCCTCGGAGGTCGGCAGCTCCCACATCTCCAACTCATCAGGTCCAGGTCGATGCCATTGAGTGGCGGTCGAGGGTGTCCATCCAGCATCCATTAGCGTTGCCATCAGAGCTCCTGTGGGGCCCCGTACAGCTCGCCATCTCTTGTCGCCATATCTGTGGAGACGCGCCTTGATGAACGGCCATGCTTTCGCAACTCGTCGATGGATGTGGGGAAACCTCTGCCACAGGCCTAACCATTCTCGTACCACACCCAGTCTGAGATCAACTGCGGGGTCTCTCAGGCCCAGCTCCATGCCCAGCGTGGTCGTCAGACATCGACCTCCTGCACTGCCTCCTGCCACTTTGCCCGCCTGCCTTCTCAGCACGGTGATCGCCTGCTTGGACATGCCGTACGTCTGCTGCCCATAGATCGCCTGCGGCAGTGCGCCCACGTTATAGAGGCCCTTGGACTCATGCTTCAGCGCAGCAATCTTTCTCAGCTTCACGATCTTCGCGAACCTCCTCCTCGCCTTGAGCTGCCGCTGCTTACTCTTTGCTGCTACCCGCTTACGTCCTGCAGCAGTGTCCAGGCCCAGGTCCGTAGCCACGCCGCTGGCCTTAGCAGGTATGCCACGTATTCGTAATCGCTTAGCTGTCTTCCGAGCCTCCTTCAAGTCTGAGCCTATCACCGTGGTCTTATTCGATATGGTCATACGTTGTTCCACCAATCCAGTGCATATATCCGTCGACACCTCCACCAGCTGCTCAGCCACCGTCTGTGAACTGCCCTCGCATCTTGCTACCGTGTCGTCCACGAACGTCCACAATCCTGCTGTTGGGTGTCTTCGATGCGCCAACTCAAGCACTGGATGAAGAAAAAGCTTCGCTAGAGTTACTCCTCTCGCGGATCCTGCCACCGGTGATCTGGTAGGCCAGATGGCCTCGCTGATGACAGATCGCTCCTGCAAGTATCTGGGTCCAAGAAAGATCATCGCTTCCAATCCGACTGCCACCGCAGGGAATCCTGCCGCACACGCAATCTGCAGCAAGATGACCAGCGAGACCGTGTCGTAGAACTTTTCTATATCCAACAACAATGTCATGGCCGAGGCGCCGATCTCGATGCCTGTCTCGTCCAAGATCGACCGAAGGAGTCCTGCCCTGAGCGCCGAGCTCCCCTTGATCGCAGTGTCCCAGTGGTCTGATAGCCCAGCACTCCACAAGGCACATACTCCGCCTCGCGCTCTCGACCATAACTTAACTGGTAGCGGTAACATACCCAATACTCGATCACCTGCACCTGGCCCAGGCTTGGCCACCATCGCGCACTTGGTGGCTGATAGCTGTCTTGGCCATGTCAAAGTACTTTCGCTCCTCTGCAATATTTCCAACAATTCTTGCTTAGCCTGGCCAGGAAGTCTGTCAATATCCGTGGGGCCAAGCTGATCCAGACCTTTCGCTTTGGATGCCGATGTGACTCGGAGCGCACTATTGAGCATGTCCATGTCTATGGGGTCCAGGTCCTCTTCCCACGCTCTTCGCTTGGTGCGCTCCAACTGCTCAATGATGTCAGCTCGTCTGTCCACAGGGTCCGTCCAGATGGTCTCCCACTTTCTTGCCTTCGTGTTCATGATAATGGTGGGGTCAGCTGTGACGAAGTCTTCTCTGATGGCCATCTCATAGCGGGGCGCGTCCTTGGGCTTGACATGCCTGTGCAGGATGCCCGCCTTGGTCTGCCATACCTTTTTTGCCCAGGTAGCAAAGTTCTTCCGAGCCGTGGTCATCGATCTGGACGACGCCACCGCCAAGTGCTTCTCTGTCTGGGTCACCAGATTCGCTAGCTTCCCCTCGTCTAACTGCCATATGTCAGATGCCATGTCGAAGTACATCTCGCTGCTGGCCTCAGTCACATTCTTGCTGAAGGCGTCCTTCCGCGGCAATCCTCGCAGGACTCCAAGCTGCTTCTGTATGCGTGTCACGCACATTCTCTGCTGCTGCCCGTCGGTGCCGTTCGCAAAGAGTGACTGATATCTGACCAGATCTGCTGCCAGTATACTCCATTCTTCCGCAGGGCCATACCGCATGTGAGTTCTGCCTGGCGTGGGTTTTGCTCGCACCCATCGTATACCAAAGCCTGCTGCGCGCCCCTGGCATCCCTGCGCCTCCTGCTCGTCCAGCTGCTCATGCCTGATGAACGCCTCCTCCACCTTGGCGACCCACCGGCCGTACTGCTGCGTCAACTGGTACTCATCCTTCTGGTGCTTCGTACCTCTGGTGATCATCTTCTCACCTATGATGCGCATTTCCTCCGACAGCTCCATCTCGTGCTCCACGAGCCCGACCTGCTCCCAGAGCTCCTCCGAGACGCAGTAGGGCATCTTCAGCACCGGTGTGTCCTGGCTGTCGGGGACATGCTGCTCGAGCATCATCGCCTCCTCGTACGCCTCCTGCAAGTGCTCCTCCAGGGCCTGCTGCCGACGTCGCTGCGCTTCCTGCTTCCTCTTGCTCGTCTTAGAGTCAGGGTCCGCCGCCTTCTGAGGTCTCGCCTGGTATGGGAGCGCCTTAGGGATAACTAGCTTCCGATGCCACCAGCTCTCCTTGGTGCCCTCGATGGTTAGCTGGAGCCCACAATGCGTACGCCATGGCACGCGACCCTGAACGTACAGCTTGAGCCTAGGGGCGAAGTCCACTCTTGCTATGCCGTAGTCAATGAGGCTTCCCTTGCCTTTGTCACATGTGATGCCAACATCTGGTCGTAGCACCACTCCTCCCAGCTTGCCAGGTAACTCAGCGCGTTCCATGCTGTCCGCTGGGATGTTCCAATCAGCCAGGACCACCCATGGGTCCGTGAGAGATCTGATGAAACCTGACAGGGATCGAATCCTGTGGTAATTCGACCCTGTGAAGCCTTCGCCTGGAACCAGGTAGGCCGAGATCAGGATGACGTTGCCCGAGCGCGTGTGGACGTTGAGCGCCGCGAAGCCCCTGAACGGGTCGACGTCTCCGTTGTCCACGATGCGCTTCCTCAACAGGTCGTATCCAGTGCATGCGAGGTGAGTCCTGGCCAATATGAACTCGCCCCCCGTGGTGCCCTTCTCAGACCGCTTTGTGGGCACCGCCGCCGTGCCCTGTAGCTTCCAGCCATCTCGTGCTACCACTTCACGTACCTGTTCCAGTCGCCCTCGATCCACGTGCGTCTCGCACATCATGATGATGTCCTTCTGCTTGCCTTCTTCCGTGATGAACTTATGGGCCTTAGGCCCCCACACTGTGATATTCGAGAAGAAGATGCTAAAGACTTTGCTCGCCACCAGGAGTCTTATCAGCCTCTGCACCCCGCACCGCGTCCCTGTACGCCGTGGGGGCGGTCTTGGCCTTGGCGCCCCTGGCCTTGTGCTCGGCCTGCTGCTTGATCTTGTCAATGACCTCCTTCCGTTCGCGCTTCTGCTCCTCCGTGGGAGGCGGCTGGGTAGGGCTGGCTCCTCCCGTCCCCGCCGCCGTAGCTGACGCCGCGGAGCCCCCACCAGACGCCGCTGGCGCCTGGGCCTCCTGCGCGTCGTTCTTGGTCTCGTCCTCCGTGGTCTTACGCTTCTTCTGTGCCTGTCGTCTGAAACGGTCCGCCTGCTGCTTGAGCTCGCTGAACTTCCGAAACTGCCCAGCCGCTGCCTGCAGCAACTTGTCCAGCGCCTCCATGTCTGCCTTGAACTTGACCAGCTTGGCCTTGTCCTCCTCCTCATACTCGTCCAGGTCATCGAAGAGGTCCCCAACCGCAGGTGCCTGCCAGTCCGCCTGCTGAGGCGGCTCGGGGTCCTGGCACACGGTCTCCGCCTGGTACGCCGCCAGCGCGCGCTTATGCTCCAGCACCGCGTCGGCTGCATCCTCGATGGCCTTCTGGTTCTTAGTGCGCAGCTGCAGGACGTGGTCCTCCGCCTCCTGCAGGGCCGCCGCGGAGCTGTCCACCTCCAGCTGGCAGCGGTTGAGCTTGTTGATCGCCTGCCGCAGCTCGAGCTCCTTGGACACTTCCTTCTTGGGCGCCGCCGCCGCCGCAGCCGCCTGCACCTGCGACTGCACCGCCTTGACGGGCCCCAGGTCCACCTGCGGCGCCATCTGCGCCGTGAGGGACTCGACGCGCTCCAGCATGCTGCTGAGCTCCGCCAGCGTGCCGTGGACCGCCGTCGGCTTGCGCCAGGGGGGCCCCTTGCCTGTGCTCTTGCCCTTGTCCGCAGCCGCCGTGCCTGGGGCCATTGACTTCCACCCCGGCATGACTGACTGGCACTTGTTGCACCACCCACCTGACCTCTCCAGCTTCCAGTCGTAGACCCAACCACCACAGGTCGCACAAATCGAGTAGGTCTGGCGCCCGCGCCCCATGGCCTGCGCAGGCTCGTGGTGTGTGCCTCCGACGCTCCGAGGTGGGGCGGACCACCTCGGCGCTCGCCCTGGGGCTGACCAGGGGAAGGAATGCAAACTGGCCGCGGACTAGCGGTATCCACTTGTTCCCCTGCGGAACAAAGCATCTTGAGCCAAAATGGCTACGGAAGGAGGAGGAGGAGGAGGAGGAGGGAGGAGGGGAGGAGGAGGAGGAGGGGGAGGAGGAGGGAGGAGGAGGAGGGAGGAGGAGGAGGAGGAGGAGGGGGAGGAGGAGGAGGAGGAGGAGGAGGAGGAGGAGCAGCAGGGGGAGGAGGAGGAGGAGGAGGAGGAGGAGGAGGAGGAGCAGGAGGAGAAAGAGGCAGGAGGCAGGAGGGAGGAGGAAGGAGGAGGAGGAGGAGGACCGATCGCGAAGCGAGGGCTTCCTCCACAGCGGCCCGCCCGCCTTCGCCGGCCGCTGCCGCGCGCGGGGGTGCGCCCGGGGCGGGCGGGCGATGGCCCGCGGCGGCCGAGCTGCGCGCCGCCCCCGGCGGGCTGCGCTCCTCAAGGCCGGCGCTCCCAGAGGGGGAGGCCGGGCGCGGTGGCGCGAGGGGCCTCGTAGGGCACGGCAAGGCCAGGACAGGGGCGGCATCGTCGAGCTTGAGCTGGGAGGAGCGAGGAGGAGGGGGGAGGAGGAGGAGGAGAAGGAGGAGGAGGAGGAGGAGGAGGAGGAGGAGGAGGAGGAGGAGGAGGAGGAGGAGGAGGAGAGGAGGAGGAGGAGGAGGAGGAGGAGGGAGGCAGAGGAGGAGGAGGGGAGGAGGAATGTGAGGAGGAGGAGGAGGAGGAGGAGGAGGAGGAGGAGGAGGAAGAGGGGCGCTGGAGTCGTCGGGCGCCCACCCGCCCAAGACGAGGCCAGCACAGGGACAACGCCGAGCAGTGCTGAGTCGGAGCCCTCCGAGATCCGTCGGTTCTGGAAGCTTTACCGGGAGCCGCGGCCGTCCCAGAGCGTTCCAGAACGCTCCGAGAGCGTCCCGAACGATTTCTGCCGCTGTCCGAGCCCCGCCTGGTAGGAGGGAGGGGCCGGTGGAGACAGCGGCGGCCCTCCCCAGCGTTTTCTCCTCCTCGTTGAGCCTCCTGCAGGTGCCCCGCCGCCACGGCCAGATCCGCCTCAAGAGACGGGCCGGTCTGGATCCTGGGAGGGGTGCAGGGTCCAGGGGAAAACCGACGAGTAGCGATACCCCTACCCTGACTCCGGATCCGCCCTACTTTGGGGAAATTCGTAGGTAGGGCTTGGAATTCCCGCCTTATACTTTTCAGGCCCCGCTGATGCCAATTTCCGCCCTACTTTTCTGCTGCTGTTTCCGCCCTACTTCTGTGGATTTCCGCTCTACTTTACGCTGGGTGCAGAAATTTCCGCCCTACTTCTTCGGCATCTTATAGGTGGATACCCGACGCAGCTTGAAGTTGGACAAAAAATCCAAAGCAGGGCGGATCTGGAGTCAGGGTATTCCCCGAATTCCCCAAGCGGATCCAGCGGTGGCGACGAGGGCCCCCCAGGAGGCCCGAAAAGGCGACAACGAGGAAAGGGCAGCGGCCTGCGTGCCTCTTCCTTCTCCGAGGCCCGGGGGGGCCGACTCCGAGCGGAGCCGGGCCGAGCGGGGCGGCGGGGCCCCGTGGGGAGAGAGCACCGGGGGGAGGGCGCCACAGGGCCCCCGCGACAAGGAGGGGGGGGAGGGGCGGAGGGCCGAGAGGGCGGGGAAGCGGCGCGGCAGGCCCGCGCAGAGCCAGGGAGGCGCGGCCCCCCCCCCCAAGCATAAGGCTCCCCGGCCCGCGCGCCGGGGCGAGCAGGGCCTGCCAGGCGGAGCGACCTCCTGCCGAGGGCACGGGCCCAACGCCTCCAGGAGGCGGGTGGCCTTCTCCGGGTTGGCCACCTCCTCCCTTCGCTGGGCGTGGGGGCCACTGGGGCGGAGGTGGAGACAAGGACCACAGCAGAGCCAAGCTGTGCCAGCGGTGGTGCAGCACACCCGTGCGAAGCCCCCCCACCACGAGTCCTTGCAGGGATCTCTTCGCTGCGCGAGGCGCCCGTTGAAAGACAGGGCCCCTCCTCCTCCTCCTCCTCCTCCTCCTCCTCCTCCTCCTCCTCCTCCTCCCACCCCCCCTCCTCCTCCTCCCTCTCCTCCTCCTCCTCCCCCTCCTCCTCCTCCTCCTCCTCCTCCTCCTCCTCCTCCTCCTCCTCGTCCTCCTCCTCCTCACACACTTCCTCCGCCTACCCTGTCACGTTGTCCTTTAGCTCCTTCCTGTGATCACACATCCCGTCGCCATCGACTGCCAAAACCTTCAGGGTCGGCGGCACTGGCCGTAAGGCCTTCACAACACAATGTTCGATACTTATGCGGAGCAATCGATGTGGCGAAACCTATGTCAAGCAACCAACAAGGTGCAACTTTTGTGGTGCAGCGTATGGTGGGCAATCTGTGTTGTGCAGTCTACGATGTGCCATATATGCTGTGCACTCCATGTGGTACAATATGTGGGGTGCAATCTGTATGGTCCAGAAAATGTGGAACAATCTACGTGATTCAAAATATGTGGTGCATTTCACTTTGCGGATTTGGGAGATGTCAATTGCACTGCTCGCGCAATCGCCCCACCCACCCACCCACAACTTGGTTTGCAAATCCAATGCGGCGGCGATTGCGATGATTGTCCGGCGCTGGCTGGCACATCGCCGCGGCCGCGCTAGCGCGCGCAAGGTCGCGCATAGTGGCCAATTCGTTTGGCGCGACTGACGCGGCCGCGGCGGCGCTGACAGCTGGAGACTCCACAACTGAAGGCCGCGCTGACCCGAGGGCACATCAGTGCGTGTCGGTGACTCGGGCGGGCGCGGTACCATGGCGACGTCGACAAATGCAGACACGATGATGATAGCAGCGATGTTGGTGGCGATGGCGACGGCAAGGCCTCATACTATGAAGGCGCCGATGTTGGTCACGCCGATGACAACAATTGTGTCCACATGTCGGTGATGAAAGTCTTGGAGGGATTTCGACATACGCGCGCGGCCGACGCGCGCGACTGGCCCACATGGTATTAGTTGACAAGGATCGTGCCCCCACCGGCAAGAGCGCAAGGGCGTTCGATTGGATTCGAAATGCAGACGCGGGGTCTGATTTCACGAAAATGTTGAAAACCGATGGTTTCCGTAACAATTCGTAATCGCGCGCCGGCGGGCGGACTTGCCAAACCCAAAAAACAGGATACCACACCACTGGTTGTTTGATTTGTTCGGGAACCTTGATCTTGAATCCATTACGGAATCGACGGTCTGTGCTCTACGGATTTCGACATGCGCGCGCGACGCTGCGCGCGTGTCCACTCCGTCGCATCTGTTGCCAAGGATTGCCGAATATTCCAACGCGCGCGCGGCATTATTTGACAGGGATGACAAAGGGAGAAGTCGACACTGGCCTGCATGGAGAGGTGTGTATTCATCGTAACATGAACGATATTCTTTTTTCACTAGAGAATCATGTGGTGCAAATCACCCTGCTGAGCTGGAAATTGTCAACACCACTGCTCGCGCAATCCTCCCACCCACCAGTCCGCAATGTGGTTTGCATAAACCCATGCGGCGGCGACTGCGATGAGTGCTTGGTGTTGGCTAATGCATCTCTGCGGCCGCGCTAGCCCGCGCATGGTGGCGCGCGCAGCGGCAGGCTAAATTTGCGCAACCGACGCGGCCGCGGTGGCGCGGACCGCTGGGCACTTCCCAGCGGGCACTTCAGTGTGAGTCAGCGACTTGGGCGGGCACGATATCATGGCAACGTCGACAACGGTAGACTCGATGATGATAGTAGCGATGCTGGTGACGATGATGGCGACGACGAATGCCAAGGCCAATGACGGCGCGGATGCTGATCACGCCGACGACGATGACGGCGTTCTCGCGTCGGTGATAAAGGTCTTGGGAAAAGTTCGACATGCGCGCGGCCGACGTGCGAGTGGCCCGCATGGCATTACTTGACACGGATCGTGCCCCCCCCAGCACGCGCGCAAAGGCGTTCGACTGATTTCGACATGCGGCGCAAGGGGCCCGTTTGGAATAATTCATTGAACAGGTTGATAACTGTTAGCTGTTCACGAACTCGCAACAATGCGAGCGCAAGCTTGTTCGAAAACTGGCGTTGCACAGCTATCTGTTTTCCTATGCTTTCGGGACTCTCGATTTTTACATCCGGACGAAACCTAACATGTTTGAAGAATTTCGGCATGCGCGCGCGACGACGCGCGCGTGCCAATTTCGTCCCATGTGTTGCAAAGGAATCTTGCGACAGCACGCGCGCAGGGGCGTTCGAACGATTTCGACGTGCGCGCGCGAAAGGCCCGCCTGGCAGCAATTTAAGAGAAAATGAAAACCCGATGGTTCGCTCAAGGACTTGCCAAAAGGGCGGGCGCAAGCTTGTTTTATATTTCTCGTTGCGAAGCAGTTTTTTATGTTTTAAAAATGTTCTCGGGGTACTCGAATTTAAAATCCTTGCGCCACCTAAGGCTGTTAAAAGAGTTTGGCATCCGCGCGCGACGACGCGCGCTTGTGCTCGTCGTCCCTTTGTTGCAAGCGATTCTTGAACATGCTTGATGTTTTCGAAAAACGAGTGCGCCCGCATCTCATGTTTGGCAGAGGATGAGGGGAAACGATACCGACTTGCCTGGGGTGGTACGGATTCATATTCAGAGTGGACAATTGGGCAGAACCATACGTACATTGCAATACGAAGAATGGTACTTTAATTCCAGGGGGTAGAGACTTTTGCTTGGAGTTGGCTGGTGCATCTCTGCGGCCGCGCTATCCCGCGCACGCTCGCAAGCGCAGCGGCAAGATAGTCTGGCGCTGCCGACGTGGTGGCTGTGGCGCTGACCGCTGCGTACTTCCCAACGGGCACTTCAGTGCGAGTCGGCGACTCGGGCTGGAGCGGTATCGTGGCAACGTCGACAACGGTAGACGCGATGATGATGGTAGCGATGCTGGTGACGATAGTGGCAACGATGACGGCAAGGCCAATGACGGCGCCGATGTCGATCACGCCGACGGTGATGACGGCGCCGTCGCGTCGGCGACGAAGGTTTTGGAGGGAGTTCGGCGTGCGTGCGCGGCCGACGTGTGAGAGCGGCCCGCATGGCATGACTTGAAAGGGATCGTGCTCCCCCCCCAGCACGCGCGCAAGAGCATTTGAACGATTTCGACGTGCGGTGCGAGGGGCCTGTTTGGCAGAATGTCTTAAACATGTTGAAAAACCGATAGTTTCCTTAAGAACTCACAGGAGCGCGAGCGCAGGCTTGTCTGAAAAATTGTGTTGCATAACCATGTGCTTGTTCAGGACACACTATGGATCCTTACGAAACCTAGCGTTCTGGAAGGATTTCGGCATGCGCGCGCGACGACGCGCGCGCGTGCACTTCGTCCCTTTGCTTGCAGAGGATTCTTCCGACAGCACGCGCGCAAGGGCGTTCGAGCGATTCCGACATGCGTGCGCGAGAGGCCAGTTTGATAGCAAGTTATGAATGTTGAAAAACCGGTGGTTGCAGGAGCCCGAACGCAAACTTTTTTGGACAACTTTTGTTGCGAAATCATGTTTTGTATGTTTGCGGGACATTCGATTCCGAAATCCATCGGGAACCTACGGGTTTGGGGAATTCCGGCATGCGCGCGCGACGACACGCGCGCGTGCACTTCGACCGATGTTTTTGCAAGGGATGTTTGAAAATTAATGAATTCCGACAAACGAGAGCGCGCGCATCGCTTTTTTTCTGCAGAAGACGAAAGGGGAACGATATCGGTCTGTCTGGGATGGTATGAATTCATATCTAGGATGAAGCGGAAGCATACGTAAATTGTAATACGAAAAATGGGGCGGTTAAATCCTGGGGGGGGGAATCCTAATACTTATTTAGCATGGAGAACCTATGCTGTGAATTCTAGATGGAGCTATGCACGGAGCCACCAGGCCGACAATCAGGCCCACACCACGGGCGGCGACAAGCGGCGACGAGGCGGCGACGGCGGCAACATAGCCGCCAGACCGCCGTTCAGGGCCAGCTCTATAAAACAGCAGTAAGAACCCCTAGGTCCTAGGTGCAAACAACGTTTGGCAAATGATACGACGTACTTGCGAAAGAAAACAGGAGAGAAACCCACATGTTGGAAAGGAACTGCCCTACATCCATGCAACAGTTGGACTGCTTGAGACGCTTGGACGTGGCGCGAAGACGCGAACCTCATGTCGAAAACGAGCCGCCCTCCTGTGTGCGCGGCGCCGAGGCGAGCGCTCCATTGTGAACACGGCCCGTCCTCAACCCGGGAAGCTGTCGGAGATGTCGAGCTTCAGAATCGGAAGCAGTTGCGAACTCGCAGGCCAAACGCCTGGCCCGATCCAACGACGCATCTAGCCGAACGACGGGGTATCATTTCCACTGGGAAGAAGGATGGAAGAGGAAGAAGACGAAGAGGCGAACAGGAGGTTGACAAGGTCAGTCGTGAGCGAAACATCTGGCAACAGCTCGAAGCACGAAGGCGGAGAAGGTGGGAGAGGAGGAGGAAGAGGAGAAGGAGGAGGAGGAGGAGGAGGAGGAAAAGGAGGAGGAAGAAGAAGCGGAGGAGGATGAACGGGAGGACGGGGCAGGAGGAGGAGGAGGAGGCGGAAGAGGAGCAGAAGGAACAGGAGGAGGAGGAGGAGCAGATGGAGTTGGAGGAGCAGGTGATGGATGAATGTGAGGTCGAGGACGGGGGACGAGGGAGAAGGGGAGGACTCCCTCCATCTCCCATGACCTCTCTGTCGTCGTCTCCCTCCTCCTCCTCCTCCTCCTCCTCCTCATCATCATCATCACCATCGTCATCAGCATCAGCATCAGCATCAAGCATCAGCTCTCATCATCCCATCATCATATCATCAATCATCATCCTCAATCATCATCATCGTCATCGTCATCATAATAATCATCAGCCGCATCGCATCATTGAAATCTACATCCTCGATCATCATTCATATCCTCATCATCATATCATCAACATCATTCAGCATCATATAACTTTTTTTTTTTTCATCAACATCATAATGATCAATCATCATCTCATCATCATTACATCATCCCCCCTCCTCCTATTAATCCTCAATCCTCCTGCTCCTCCTGATGCTACTCCTCATGCTCTGCCGTCCTTCCGTCCGCCCAGCCTCCCGCCTCCACCGCCGAGGCCGCCGCAAAGGCACCTCCTACACCTCCTCCTCAGCCTACTGCACCTCCTAATCCACATCCAGTCCTCCTCCACATCACTCAAGCCTCACTCCCTCATCGCTCCTCATTTGTTTTGGATTCCCCTTTTTCTTTTTGGGTTTATTTTTTTTTCACCTCCTCCTCCACTCCTCTCCACCTCCTCGTCCTCCTCCCCTCCTCCTCCACCTACTTCGCTCCTCCAGCTCCTCGCCTACCCTCCGACCGCGCTCCTTCCGAGTCGACCCGCCGGGGGCCCGCGCTCCGAGCCCCTCCGGCGCGCCCCGCGGCGCCGCACGCGCCACAGCACGCGCCTCGCGTTCCCCCCGCCGACGCCGCGCCGGCGGCGTCCTCCGGCGGCGGCGCCACCCCCGCGTCGGCGCAGGCCAGCCGCCGCGCAAGCGCGCGCGGGCGGCGACCGAGGACGCCGCCCGAGGGGCTGTCTCCGGTGGCGGCGGCGCCGCCGCCGCGTCGGCGCAGGGCCGGCGGGCCCGCAGCCGCGCGCGCGGGCGCCGCGAGGACGCCGCCGTGCGCCAGCGGGCGCCGCGAGGACGCCGCCGACGCCGAAGGCGGCGTCGTCGGTCAGCGGCGGCGCGGAGGGGGCGGCAGGTTGGTGCCAGCCCGCGGCCTCGCGGGGGGCGGCGCCCTCGCGGGGCGCGCCGCGGGCGGCGGCGCCGGGCTGCTGCACGCGCGCCAAGGGCGGCTGCGCCGCCTGCCGCGGGCGGGGGAGCTGTCGCGGTGCGCTCGCTCACTGTGCGCGCGCTGTCGTCGAGGGGCGCGCCATCGACCCCAGACGTGCTCGCGTCGTGGAAAAATCACGACGAGAAATGTTCGGCTGTTCTCGGCCTCCGGGGGCTCTCGACGGGTCTCGGGACCGTCGAAAAATCGACTCGGGATGAAAAACGGGCCCTGGAGAAAGAAAGGGTCGGGGCTTCGGGGGGGGGGGGGGGGGCAAATGGACAAAATCGAACCATCGCATATCTGTGCCTACATCCCCAGGACAAAAGTTTGTTTCCCTCGGGCCTGGAACGGGCGTCGTCAGGAGAAGCAGCGGACCGCACGACTGCAATCGAGGTTGATCTGATTTCAGGATGTGCGGATCCAGCATCGGTAATTACGTTGGGGTGGGTGTGATTTCCGTCCGCGTGGATCTGAAATCCGTTTTCTCCAAATCGAATGCCCGATCAATGTTCTCCAAATCTGATCGGTTTTTGCTTCACCACTATTTAAACTTACTATGTTTAATTCGAGCGGGGAACTGGGCGGAAGCCAGATCCAAGACCTCAAAGCCTGTCCGCGTTACGATTGTACGGTCATGGGGGTTACGTATGCTTCGTGGTGAGGCGGTTCGCACCTCGAAAGGAACATCTCTCGTTCAAGGATGCCGCTTTCCCTGCCTGCCCCCCCCGTTCCCTCCGGATTCCCTCTTCATGCCCCCTTTCCTCCGAAAGCCCTCGTGGATGCGCTCCTTCCCTCTGGACGCCAGGGTCCCGCTCCTGTCCTCTCCCCCCTGAGCAAAAGGTAAATACAACAAGCCGCCGCCAGGCCTTTACACAAACTCATTCAAGGCCAAATCTTGGAGCATATGGCCTCCTGGCCCGTCCAGGAGACGTCGTGCACTAGCCAGGGGGTGGCGCATATGCTTGCCTTCTCGAGGAGGAAGGAGGAGGAGGAGGAGGAGGAGGAGGAGGAGGAGGAGGAGGAGGAGGAGGAGGAGGAGGAGGAGGAGGAGGAGGAGGAGGGGAGGGGAGGAGGACGAGGAGGAGGAGGAGAAGGAGGAGGAGGAGGAGGAGGGGCGAGAAGGGGCGAGCATGGACGAGGAGAGACGAGGAAGGAGGGGGAGGAGGAGGAAGAAGAGGAGGAGAAGGAAGAGGAGATGGAGATGACGGAGGAGGACGAGGAGGATGAGGAGGAGGAAAAATAATGCAAGGAGGAACCAGAAGGGAAGGAGGAGGCGGAGGAGGCGGAGGAGGAGGAGGAGGAGGTAATGGAGGAGGAGGAGGATGAGAAGGACGAGGATATGGAGGAGGAGGAGAAGGAGGAGAAGGAAGAGGAGGAGGAGGGGCGAGCATGGACGATGAGAGACGAGGGAGGAGGATGATGATGATGATGAGGAGGAGGAGAAGGAGGAGGAGGAGGAGATGGAGGAGGACGAGGAAAAGGAGGAGGAGGAGGAGGGGCGAGGAGAAGCGAGGAGGAGAAAGAGCAGGAGGAGGAGGAGGAGGAGAAGAGTAATAATACTACTCCTAAGAGTAATAATCATAATAATAATGCTTTAATATAAAAATAATAATAGTACTACTAATAACAACAACAAGAATAATAATAGTAATACTAATAATGATTTTGATAATAATGCAACCAATAAGCAGCATAGCAATCACATTACACATAATAGTAATACTAATACTACTACTAATAGTAGTAGTAGTAGTAGTAGTAGTGGTAGTAGTAGTAGTCGTAGTAGTAGTAGTAGTAGTAGTAGTAGTAGTAGTAGTAGTAGTAGTAGTAGTAGTAGTAGTAGTAGTAGTAGTAGTAGTAGTAGTACAAGCAATACTAATACTAATCGTACTAACACTACTAATAGTAATAATGCTAATAATAATAATAGTAATAATAATAAAACAATAATAATAATATTATTATTATTAATAATATTAATAATAATAACAATAATAATAATAATAAATAATGATAATAATACTGATGATGATGATGATAATAATTTAAATATTAATAATAATACTGATGATAATAATAATAATAATAAGAAGAAGAAGAAGACTACGAATAAGAAACATAATAATAATGAGAAGGAGGAGGAGGATCTGGAGGAGGAGGAGGAGGAGGAGGAGGAAGAGAAGGAGTAGGAGGAAGAGGAGAAAAAGGAGGAGGAGGATATGAAGGCGGATATGGAGGAGAGGAGGAGGATGACCAGGAGGAGGAGGAACGCGGGAGGGGAGGGGGGGAGGAGGAGGAGGAGGAGGAGGAGGAGGAAGGAGGAGGAGGAAGGACGAAGAGGAGGAGAACGAGGAGATGGAGGAGGAGGAGGGAGGAGGAGGAGGAGGAGGGAGGAGGGAAGGACCAGGCGGATGAGGAGGCGAGGAGGAGGAGAAGAGAGAGAGGAGGAGGAACATAATGAGTTGGCAGGAAGAGTAAGAGGAGGGGGATATGGAGGGGAGGAGAATAGCGCGGAGGAGGAGGAGGAGAAGGAGGAGGAGGGGCCGCGAAGCGGTAGGAGGAGGATGGAGGAGAAGGAGGACGAGGAGAGGAGGAGGAGGCGGAGATAGGAAGAGAGGAGGGAGGAGAGGAGGAGGGGAGGAGGAGGAGGAGGAGGAGGATGAGGACCGGAGGAGGAGGAGGAGGAGGAGGGGGAGCAGGAGAAGCGGGGGAGCAGTAGAAGGAGGAGCAGCAGGAGGAGGTGGACCACAAGGAGGAGGAGGAGGAGGAGGACAAGGAGGAGGAGGAGGAGGAGGAGGAGGAGGAGGAGGAGGAGGATGAAGAGGCGGAGGGCAACGTTCCACGACCTTTTCTGCCTTCAGGCCTCCAGGCTTTCAAGCTTTCAGGAGGACAAAGGAGGGAAGAGGAGGGACGAGGAGGGACGAGGAAGGAGGCGCCGGAGGAGGACGAAGAGGAGGAGTATGCAGGAGGAGGGAAGAGGAGGGACGACGAGGAGGAACGACGAGGAGGGAGGAGGGAGGAGGCAGGAAGAAGGCTTGCCCCCTGGCGCCCCGGAAATCTCGACCCCTTCCCCGAGACTGGTTTCCATCCTGAGCGCCTTTTCAGCAGTCCTGGGGCTTGGCGAGGGCCCCCAGAAGCCGAAGATAGTGGACAGCCTCCCGTCGTGATTTTTCACGACCCGAGGCGTACCATAAACATACACTGTCCGCGCGGACTTCTTGGATCGGCGCTGGACCCCGCCTCCCCTGGCGCGCGGAGCGCGCCACGTGCGGCGCCAGAGGCGCCGCTAGGGGGGCCCCAGGGCGATCCCGCGACTCGCGTGGAGCTATGGAAGATCATCAACGTCCGCTGCCGCTCCTGGCCCTCGAGCAGGCGGCCGGGCCACGAGCGAACCCGCCGCCTCCGCCCCGCCGCCGCCGCGGCTCGCCGAGGGCCTCCCGCGCGCGCGCCCGTCGGCCGCCGGCGGCGCCGCGCGGCCGCCGCCCGCCGCGGCGCCGGGCGCCTCGCCGCGGGCGGCTCTGGCGCGCCGCATGGGCGCGTCCGCGGGGCGCGCGGCGGGCCCGCGCGCGGCGCCGCGCTCGGCCGGCCGCCGCCCGCGGCGCCCTCGGCGCGCACCCGCCCGCGCAGTCGGCGGCGGGCGCCGCGGTGCGCGCGGTGGCGGCGCGGCGCGCGGCGGCTGCGCGCGGGGGGCGGCGCCGCCGCGCGTCGGCGCCGGGGAGCCTCGGGAGGAGGACGAGGAGGAGGGCCAATATCTAGGGGAGCAAGAGGTGGCAGAAGCATAAAAACTCGGAGGTCGCGCGGACTTCTCGGCACGGGCGCTGGGGCCCCCCTCCGGCGCCTGCGGCGCCGCCCCTGGCGCGCTCCGCGCGCCAGGGGAGGGGGGGTCCAACGCCGATCCGAGAAATCCGCGCGGACCTCCGAGTTTTTATGCTTATGCCACTTTTCGTTCCCCTAAATATGCGGCTACCCTTGACTCGAGTTCGCCGTTGCTGGGCCTCCCGGGAGGCCCTCGTCGCCGCGGCCGGACTCGCCCCGCAGTTCTGGCCAGAGCGCACCCCAGGCGAGGCCCGTGGAGCAGCGGGATCGCCCCGGCGCCGATGGCCAAGCTCGCCGATCCTGGCTGGGCCCAGGTTCGGTGCAGATGCTGCCTGCCCAGGCCAGGAAGGCGTCTGCGCCGATCCTGGGCCCAGGAGGGGCCTGGCCACGGGTTGGACTCCGAGTGCGTGGCTCGTGCCCTGCGGAGCCTGCCCGCGAGGTCGGCGAAGCGGTGCTGCAGGTGCTGGCGCATGCGCTCGAACTCGTGCTGGTGCCGGGCGTCCGCCTCCTGCAGCCGCCGGTGGAGGCCCTCCAGCAGGCCGTCGACGTCGTGCTGGTCTCGCCGCCGGTGGCGGCCCCAGGCGGCCCGCCAGCCGTGGTCGAGCCTCTCGACGGAGTCCTCCACGGCGCAGAGCCGGCTCATGCCCAGCTCGACCTCGCCCACGCACTCGCTCAGGGCCTGGACGGAGCCCTCCACGGCGCAGAGCCGGCTCATGCCGAGCTCGACCTCGCCCACGCACTCGCTCAGCACCCTGCCCTGCTCGCCAGCGGTCTGCTCGACCAGCGCCCACAGCTCGTCCACCCGCCGATCGGCGTCGCTGGCGCGGCGCGCCGCGCCCTCGCAGGCTGCCAGCCGCCGTTGCCACGAGTCGAACGCGGCCCTGTCGGCGAGGACCCTGTCACACGAGTCCTGCAGGCGCTGGACGTCGGGCATGACCCGAGCGACCTGGCGTCGCAAAAGCTTGCGCAGCAGGCGCACACGGTGACACATCTCCACAT
Organism: Prorocentrum cordatum; assembly: GCA_963575745.1. NCBI lineage: Eukaryota > Dinophyceae > Prorocentrales > Prorocentraceae > Prorocentrum > Prorocentrum cordatum. The sequence continues at coordinate 71,561 of CAUYUJ010000315.1, forward strand.
GAGCAATCCAGGGACACGTATATCCCTCGTCCAGGGCTCTGCGGGCCCATCGGGAGATAAGAAACTCTCGCGGGGCACCCGTTGGCAGGCCAATTGCTCTTTTGGCGTGCCCGCCGTGCACCGACGCCCGCCGGCGAGCTTGTTTCTCTGCCTCCACTGAGTGGGCTGAGCCCGCTGGCCCTTCGGTGGTGATCGATGCACGGTCGCCCTTCCCCGGGGCCCAAGAACCCTCCGCCCGAGGGGGGCGTCTGTGCCTATTCGCCGCGGGGTGGCCGGAAAGGCCTGCTCCACCAGCGGCCCCACGCCCCGGACGCTCTCCAGGCGCTGCTCGACGGCGGCCAGGCGCTGCGCGATGCCGTCCCTCCAGGCCCGCTGCCGGGCGCCCTCGGCGGACCGCTGCGCCTCGAAGCGCCGCTCCGAGGCCTCCAGGCGGCAGAGCAGCCGGCGCTCCAGCGCGCCCAGGGCGCCCTGCGCCTTGTGGGGCCGGCCGAGAGTCTGCGCCGTCGCGCTGCTGCCTACCGACGTGGGCCCCGAGAGGTCTGGACGCAAGTGGCACGGCAGGTTCGTGTCGCGACGGCTTCGGCGCTGGTGTCTGACACCGCGTGGAGATCGCCAGAGCGTTCCACAATGGACGATTCGGAGCCACCAGCGGCGTTCAACCTTGAACGCCCGGGGGTGGTCTCCGTACGGACACGATACGAACCTACCATAAGGCTCTTGGGCTGCGCACAGACCTCCCCCCCAGGTAGTCACAGCTGGCCTCAACACCCCCCCCCCCGAGTGGTCGGGAGGCGGTCTCAACACCCTGGCGCCGCCTCTGGCGGCGCCCAGGCTTCCGGCTGTCTCCAGCCTTCGGGGGGTCCCCGCCGGGCCCCAGGGCTCTCAAGACACCGCCCGGGCTGAACACCTGGCCCCTAGGACAGGGCCGGGACTTCCAGGGACAGCGCCTGGAACACATATCAGGACGTCGCCCCAAAGATCCGACGTCGTGTTCTTTTGTCAATACGGGGTCCCCAGAAGTCTCGACCCACTGCCCAGGACCAGCTTGACGTCCTGAGTCGATTCTTGACGCTCCCGAGGCCTGGCGAAGGCCTCTGGAGGCCGAAAACGGCGAAAAACCTCCGTCTTGATTTTTTCGATGCGCTGGATCTCTGGGGCATGGCACAATTTCTCATCCCGAGCCGCTTCCCCAAGACAGGTCTCTCGTCCCGAGCCGCTCTGCCGGGCGAGGGCCCCCATAGGTGCCGAAACCTGCCAGGAGGCCTCGGAGGCCTCGCCGCCCGTCGTGGTGCGCGCTCGCTCCCAGGAGGATAACGACGCCTTGCCAAGAAGGAACTGTGGGAACTGTGCATGAGCGACAGCGAAAGTCGCATCCCCGAAGGGAGCACTTAGGCAAATAACTGCGACGGAACGGGACAAGGGCAAGTCGCCTGGCCCACTCGCGGCCGCCTTCCTTGAGGCGGTGTGCCGCTCCGGTGGTGCTGCGAAGAATCGAAATCCTCGCCTCGAGGAGGAGGAGGAGGAGGAGGAGGAGGAGGAGGAGGAGGAGGAGGAGGTAGCTGGCCTTGGAAAGATGGCGCGCAACGTCGCTCTCCGGAGAGAAGCATGCTGACCTCGCGAGGCGATCCCCCCCCCGCGAGAGGGCCCCGTCCGTGCGCGCCGTTCCCCCCCCGCGAGAGGGCGTCTTCGGTGCACGCGATCCCCCAAGGGGGGGCCGGCGGCGCCACGTCGCACGCCGTCTTCTCGACGCCAACCTGGAGGCCTCGAGGGGGCGGGGGAATCGCGCCGCATCACGGATGCGTCGCCGATGAAGCGCCATCGGCGATGCATCGGCGATGTGTCGGCGCTTTCGGCGTGGAGGAAATCTCGGGCTCCACATCGGCTGCCTGGATCGCCGAGGCATCGGCGACTCGGCGCGATCCTCCGACCCTATCTGCTCGGACCCCACCTGAGAAGCCTGGACGAAAGTGAGTGGGGGAGGAGGTGAAGGAGGAGGAGAAGGAGTAGAGGAGGAGGAGGAGGAGGAGGAGGAGGAGGTGGTGGAGGAGGAGGAGCAGGAGGTGGAGGAGGAGGAGGAGGAGAAGGAGGAGGAGAAGAAGGACCCGGACCCTCGACATCATGATGTTTGGCATAACATCGACCCTCAGAGATCTCGAGAATCTCGACCCATCCCAGGGGACTGGCTTTTCATCCCGAGTCGTTTTTGTTCACGGCCCCGAGGCCGAGCGAGGGTCCCCCGAGGCTGAAAACACCGAAATACCTCCCGCCGCGCTGCTTTCATGACCCGAGAGGCTCTGCGGAGGCGGGGGGCGAGGATCGGGCGGGTGGCAATGGCTTGAATGTGGCTACCTACCAGACCACCCCAACCCAATCCGAAGACCCGAATTTCGGGATATTTCGGGTTTGGGGGGGTAATTACGGGTTCCGTATGTGTCTTCTCGATGTTCCCCGACCCCCCCCCACTGGAAATGGAGGGCAAATTGAGGCCTTCGGGTTGGGTTGGGGTGGTTTGGTGGGTGGTGAAAATGGGGGGCCACATGAGCGAAGTCGGGAGCCTTGCCAACGGGCGCAGTCGAAGCAGTCTGGTGCTCCAGCCAATTCTCTATCCTCGCTCTGCCCCCAGTAGGGGGGCAGAGCGAAAGGGACCTGAAGCAGCCGTTTGGGCCTCCTTTGGGGCCCCTGCTGGCTCCGAAGGGGGCCCCCACTACCATTAAGTCGGGCCTGTCCCCCATACAGGGGGATTTTCGACGAAGAATACAAAATTATCCCGGCAAAGCAACCTAACAGCGATGTGTAGAAGCATATCTGGAAGCATTCTCCTTAAGATTCAGATCCGAATCCAGTTGTAAAATTATGCTGTTCTCACAATCGCAGTCGCATTCGCGATGACAGTCGCAGTGGCAACGGCATTCGCAATCACAGCCTCAGCCTCAGCCTGCCTGAGTATCAGCCTGCCTCACTCTCAGCCTCAGCCTGCCTCAGCCTGCCTCAGCCTCAACCTCAGCCTGCTTCAGCCTCAGCCTCAGTCTGCCTTCAGCCTCAGCCTCAGCCTCAGCCTCAGCCTCAGCCTCAGCCTCAGGCTGCCTCAGCATCAGCCTGCCTCAGCCCCACCCTCAGCCTGCCTCAGCCTCAGCCTCAGCCTGCCTTCAGCCTCAGCCTCAGCCTCAGCCTCAGCCTCAGTCTCAGCCTCAGCCTGCCTCAGCCTCAGCCTGCATCAGCATCAGCCTCAGCTTCAGCCTCAGCCTGCCTCAGCGTCTGCCTCAGCCTCAGTCTGCCTTCAGCCTCGGCCTCAGCCTCAGCCTGCCTCAGCCTCAGCCTGCCTCAGCCTCAGCCTCTGCCTCAGCCTGCCTCAGCCTCAGCCTCAGCCTGCCTCAGCCTCAGCGTCAGCCTCAGCCTCAGTGCCTCAGCCTCCGGGCATTCAAAATGTGGCCCAGGAATGG
>CAUYUJ010000315.1:80000-115464 GCA_963575745.1 Prorocentrum cordatum
TATTCGCCTGTTGGGCTTTCCGATGCTCCCAGACGGCCCCAAATGCCCCCAAGACCGCCCCAAGACGGCCCAAGAAACCTCAAAGAGGGTCCCAAGATAGCCCAAGAGGGCCCCAAGACGGCCCAACAGGCGTCCAAGACGGCCCAAGAGGGCCCCGAAGACGGCCCCAAGAGCGCTCCAGGAGCGCTCCAAGTGGCCCCCAAGAGAGCTCAATATGGTCCCAGACGGTCCAAGAGCGATCGAAGACACCGAAGATGGCCTCCAGACGGCCCAAGATGCCCCCAAGAGGCCCCAAGAGGCATCGAAGATGCGCCCCAAGAGGGCCTCTAAACTCAAAAAGTTGGCCCGCCCCCCTCGTAAAACGTGGACTCGTTCCATAAATTCGCCTTTGGGGCTTTCCGACGCTCCCAGACGAGACCGCACCAGGACGGTCCAAGAAACCTCTAAGAGGGCCCCAAGACAGCCCAAGAGGGCCCCAAGACGGCCCAACAGGCGCCGAAGACGGCCCAAGAGAGCCCCGAAAACGGCCCCATGAGCGTTCCAGGAGCGCTCCAAGTGGCTTCCAGGAGAGCTCAACATGGTCCCACACGGCCCAGAAGCGATCGAAGACACCCGAGATGGCCTCCAGCTGGCCCAAGACGCCCCCAAGGGGCATCCAAGATGCGTCCCAAGAGGGTCCCCACACGCAAAAAAATGCTCATTTCCTTCGTAAAGCGTATATGTTGCACGACTTCGTCTCGTGGGCTTTCCGACGCCCCCGAAGACCGCCCCAAGACGGCCCAAGAGGCCCCCAAGACGGCCCCACGACGGCCCAAGATGGCCCCAAGACGGCCCAAGAGGTCCCCAAGACGGCCCAAGAAGGCCCCAAGACAGCACCAAGAGGGGCCCAAGAGGGCAACCAAAAATTCAAAAATCTAGCTTTCTGCCCCCACGAGCCCCAGAGGGCCCCAAGAGTGCCCCAAGAGGCCGCCAGAGGCCCCCAAGAGGCCGCCAAGACGCCCCAAGGAGCCCCCAAGAGGCCCCCAGGAGGCCCCCCAAACACCCCCAGACGCTTCCGTATTGCGAGCCGTCAAGCCAACTGCAATGCACTCCGCGCATACAACCTTACTCTTCCTCGCGACGTGCTCACTATCTTGCTGGGCGCTAAGGTGCTGCTGCCGCGCGAACTGTTTCGTGCGCGCTGCGAACGTCAACAGCCTCTTCACCCGTTTCGACTCATCTGCCACATCTTTCGCGGTGATGCCTCGCTGATCACAGCTTCCGCACGCTACTCTTGCTCCGTTCGTCTTCCGGTGGTCCTCCACTTGGTTGCGGGTCGAAAGGCCGACCTCCTAGAAGGACACCCCGCACCCGGGTGCACAGCACGGAAGGCGCTCGCAAAACACGCCCCAGACCACCGGCATCACGCAAACATTTGGACCCCCTACGTATCTGCCACCACCCGCGCGCGACACCGCACCCTCACACAAAACGCCGCTGGCCAGAAACTCCTGGCCTCGCAACACTCACACAAGGGGTCGGCGGATGTGGCGTAAGCCTGTAGAATCATTACATCGCACCAGACTTATGGGCGTCGGTGGTCTAGGGACCTTTCCCTTACAACCATTTCTTTCCCGTCGGGGAGGAGTTTACCCCTCCCCTTTACCCCCTCCCCTGGACTTGGACAGGGGGGTCCGCGAGGGGTTGGAGCGTTCAAGATGGCCCAAGACGGCTCCAAAAATGCCTCAGAGAGCCCAAGATGACCTCCAAGATGGCTCAAGATTTTTTTTGGAGAAGAAGGAGGGGCAAACAGGAGGGGACGACCGCAACAGCACTCGAATCACCTGTGCACTCCGTGGCGACACGCGGCAGAGATTGACCAGCGGCCTCATTTACAACCACATCCAAGAAGTAAAAAGGCATTGGCGAGAAGAACTGAAATGGCCGGCCGCGTAGACGTCACCACATTCAGGGGGAAGGGGAAGAGGAGGGGGTTGACGACGAGGAGGAGGAAAAGGAGACGAGAACGGACAGTGGCGCTGTGTGTGTGTGCATAAAACCCCTATGGCCCCAGCGACCATTTATATAATGAGGCCTCACAGAACAACTCAAGACAGGAACCCGCAGTGCATACCAATTTGAAGACCATGCGATGGCGTGGCAGAGAGAAAGCATCCCCAGATGCCTATGAAGCGAGAAGCAGAGGCGGGAAAGGGGAGGGAGGCGGAAAGCAGAAGGCGAGAAGGAGGAGGAAGAAACACACGATAACTAACTTGAAGCTCCTGGCATGCCCGTGAGCACGGGTGGCAAGCAGTATTGCACTAAATCTGGGCGCGGGGCACGCGTCAGAGTAATGATGCAACGTAATGAAACTAGGGCGGCCGTGAGAGAGCCAAGCCCCGCCCGGAGCACTGTGCAAGCCTAAGGCGGACCCTGGGAACCCAGGGTGGCGGCCTACAAGGTCGGGCAGTACCGGGCGAGGAAGCGGCCTCGACCTGGATGCAAGCAGTGCCACTGCACCAATCCGGAGAAAGACCAGGGGGGGGAGGGAAAGCAGCTGCGCGCTCGTGCCGAGCGTCCTGGGGCAAAACTGTGCTGACTGCAGCGCCCTGGGGCGACCTAGTTAAACGGTCGTTTTTATTACATATATATATATATATGAAGAAATAGAGAGAGAGAGAGAGAGAGAAAAAAAAAAAAGAGAGAGAGATTGAGATTGAGAGGGAGAGAAAGAGAGAGAGAGAGAGAGAGAGACAGGAGGCCGAATGCCAGCCGCTTGGGCAGCTGCGCGACGCGCCGAGCAGCAGCAGGGGTGAGAAGAGTGGCCCAGTCAGGGCTCCCGTGCCGGTAGAGCTCGAGCGCAGCTTCGCGAAGCAGAACGGGAGGGCCCCGCCAGTCGAGCTGCCGAGGAGCGACAGCGAGGTCGGGACACACACCCGAGAGGCCAGACCGCGGGCCGGGCCCCCGGCCGAAGGGCTCAAAGTAGAACCGCCTCTCCCGATCCGAGGCGCGCGCCTTGCGACCCAGCTGCGCGACCACCGACCAGAGCCACATCCGGAGCCACCTGCGCCAGGGCAGAGTGAGAGAGTGAGAGAAAGTGAGAGAGAGAGAGAGGGAGAGAGAGGTTCGCCTGCGCCCGCTGGAGGAGGGAACTGCCTTCGGGCCGGAGCTCGCCCCATTCGCTGGCGCGCCTGCGTGCCTGGCGCTGCCCGTGGATGGACTGGTCGCTCCGAGCATCGCTCGAGCAGCAGGCGGGCCCGGCGCCTGGAGGCGCGGGAGGCCTCGGGGAGGGCGCCGCCCCCGCCCGGAGAGGCAGGAGCGCGCAGCGCCAGTCGAGCGCCCCCTCCTGCCGACAACCCATCCCTCGAGTGAGGTCGGCCACCGCGCGGCGCTTGCGCCTCTCGGAGCCAGCGCCGCGCGCGACCGCCAGGCTCCAGGTGGAGACCCAGACATGATGGCGTCGTAAAAAAATCCGGACGGGAGGTTTTTCGCTATTTTCGGCCCATGGGGGTCCTCGCCGGGCCTCGGGGCCGTCAAAAAACGAATCATGACGAAAAACCGGCCCCGGGGAAAGGGTCTGGACTTCCAGGGGCGCCGTCCTGAAAAAAATCAGGACGTCGCATGTCTGGGGAGCCTGGCCCCAGGGCCGAAGGAGTCGGAGGCCCAAGGGTGGGGCTGCAGGGTGGTGGAGGGGGGGAGGAGCGGGCAGGCTGTCCAGCCCTGGGAGGTGTAGATGACCTTCAGGTGCTCGGCGGCGTCGGCCCCGACGATGCCCTTCTCGGGGTGGCCGATCCCCAGACGCTCAAGCTGTCTGAAGTAGCGGGCGGCGCCCTCCGGGTTGGCGAAGCAGGCGAGCAGGTCGTCGCCGAGCACGGCCTCCTCCACGGCCGTGGCGCTCACGGTCTCCAGGAGCGCGAGGTGCAGGGCCCAGGGGAGGATGCTGTCCAGGCCCTGGGTGGCACGCCACCCGGAGCCGACCCCCCGGTCGGCCGTGAACGCTTCGCCCCCAGCGGTGAAGCGCGCGGCGTGCAGGACGTGGAGCCCGTGGTCCAGGGCCTGCTGCCACTCCGCCTGCGTGCTGCCAGCCTCCCCTGGCAGCCGCCCCACCAGCATGGCCAGCAGCCGGTGGGCCCTCTCGACTGTGCCCCACCGAGGCAGCTGGTCGAACTTCTTGGTGTCCGCTGAGATGCAGCCGCACTTGCCGCGCAAGCGTCGGACGATCCGCTCCCGGCGCGCGAGCGAGTCGGCGCTCGTCTCCCAGACGACCGGGAGCACGCCCGGGAGGACCCGCTCCATGCGCTGGAGGAGGTAGCCCTCCCGGAGGGCGACCTGGGCCAGCGAGGGCACCGCGTCTCTCCACTTGCCCGTCTCCCTCTTGACGAGGGAGCGCACCGCGGGAGGGGCGAAGTCGTCGGGAAGGCGCCAGCCGTGGCCGCACCCACCCTCCGCCAGCAGCCCGAGCCACCCGGCACACTTGGTTCCCTCCAGGGCAGAGGCGCCCTTGGAGAGAGCAGCACCCTCAGGCGTTCGCAGGGCCGACTTCCCGAGCGAACCCGCTGTTCCCCACTTGCCGGAGAGGACGAACTCGCCCCAGGGCACCCACGGCTGCCCTCCCGGCTGGCCTCCACGATAGCGGCCCTCCATGATCGCGAGCCCCCTGTGGAACAGCCAGTTGACCTCCCGAGCCTGGGCCCGGGCCAGGCCGGGTTGGTCAGGGCCGACCAGCCAGCGCCTCAGCCTTTCGAGAGTCAGCTTGCCGTCCTTGTCGGTCCGGGCCGGATCGGGCATCGAGCCGAAAAAAGTGTCGAGGCCTTGAACGAACCATATCCAACCCCCGTCCGGCAGACGGGAGTCGGCCTGGTCCCTGTGCTTCCAGAAGGCGCCAACCTTGCCGAGGATGCATTTTAAGTGGTGGGTGGAGGAGGAGGAGAGCTCGGCTTTGAGGAAGAGGCGTTGGGCGTCAGCGCGAACGGGAGAGGGCGTGACATCGAGGATCAGAGCTAGCCGCGCCTCCACAACTGGGTGGGGCCAGCCACGACGCGTCCAAGGGAGGAGCTTGAGGAGGGCCGGGGGGGGGGGCGGTAGGAGTGGGGCGGGCAGGAGCGGAACCACTCTTCGCTCCACTCCACCTGCCCAGGGCTTACGGAGGGGGGAGTGAGCCAGACCTCGTTGTAGCCCCGCTGGACCTCGTCTGCGGCGCGGTCCAGCGGGCCCAGGCCCTACTCAGCAGTGGTCCGCCCGCTCGCAGCGAGCGTGCCGTGCGGGTCTGCCAAATGCCGCCGTCGCCTTCGAGATGGGCGTCCGCCCCCTGCCAGACCGGTGCCCCTCGGGAGAGCATGCTACGCATGGAATGAATTGAATAGAAGATGAGGTGTTGGATCCGTGAGTGGATCAGCCTAGACAGTATCATGGTCAGAGGCTTTGATGCCTCCATTGATTGTGGGTCGGCTATGATGCCAGCCAATGCCCACCCCGTCCCGTATCCAGGGACTTCGCATTCCCCTTTGATGGCAGGATGGGGAGACGGTCCGCCACCCCCGGCACTGCACGTACTGTGCCGGGTTCGTGGGGATTTTGTTGAATTCTATGAGTGTCCCCTCCCTCCCCTCCCCGCCCCTCTACCTCCGCGCCTGGTCCTGTGAGTGGGGAGCCAAGTAACGTATACACCGTTTTGACTCCGAGTCCCGGTGACGATCACAACCTGCAGAGCTTGCACGAGTTTGCACGAGTTAAGACCAAAGGGTTACCAGGTAAGGTCTGCAGGCGGGAGGTCTGGACTAAAGGGCTACCAACTAGACGTCTGAAGTGGGAGGTCTGGACCAAAACGTTACCGGTCAGAGCTAGCCCAAGGGTGAAAGGCAGGAGTGACGAGGGGGTAGGGCCTTTTCTGACCGCGAGCCTCTACCAACCCAGTAAGTATATGTTGGGGCCTACCCACCTCACATGCATCACAGCCGAGGTGGCCAGTGGCGCGTGCCTTCACGAGCCCAGCTGTCAAACACTGATACAGAGTAGCCCGAAACCCCAGTCAAGTGGTCCCGGAACGCGCGCAAGGCCTCGGAGCGCAAGTTGTCCGGAAAAGTGTACTGGGCCACGCGCGCCACGATGCCTAGGATGATACCCCGCTTCGTGCTGTCAGGGATGAAGCTGTAGTAGGGCGAGAAACCTTCAAACTCAAAGGCGCCGCCCCTGCCCCCAAGATGTCCGATCGAAGGGCATGCCTCCACGCTGCCGTCCACGTTAAGCTTAAGGTCAACACCTACGAACTTGAGGCTATCATCTCGTTCGAGCGGAAGGGGGTACCGCTCTCCTGCCCGTTGTGCCAGGCTGCTGGCAATCAGCCCGATGTCCCAAGCCTTCAAGTAGGAAGGGCCTTCCCAAAGAAGGAGGTAACCGTCCATGTACCGCACCTCGAGAAGCCACACCACGTGGCCCAAGATCACGGTCTCATATACGCGGCCCCTGCATCCCAAGGGGGGGAGTTCAGGGCCATGCAAGGAGTAGTAGAAGGGAAGGTCGCGTAAAATTAGCGCCATCCGGGCAAGCGCTGAGCCCATGGGGCCCCCCATCGCCAGGCTCTCCACCTCCATCCCCACCAGCTCCCCCAGCATGAAAAAACCGGTGCAAAGGTGATGCCGTATAAGCACATCAATGTCATCAATAGTGATGGTCATGCACTGGCCGTGAACTCGGGATGGAGGCGCCCCTGCTGATGATGCTGCGCGCCTGCCGCGGCGCGCCACGCGGATAGCCTGGATCGACCCTTGCAGGGTAGATCGGTAGAAAGACCAAGCCCGAACGATGAGCTCGTGGGGCACGTTCGTGAAACAACTGACGACGTCGGAGCCGCATGCTCGGACCGGGGTCGATGGTCCGATCTCGGTAAACTCGCGGAGGAGCTCGATGACGGAGTCGGCCCTGTGGATGTCAATATGGGCATGCTGTGGGAGGTGGCAGGCCCCGACCCAGTCCAGCGCCCGAGCCGTTGGCGTGTCGAGGCATGCCGCAGGCCACGCCGAACGGTTGACGACGGGTCGGCGGTCGTCTGGCTTCGCCCTTTTCTTGTTGGGGGCGCTTGCCCGGGCCATCTTCCAAGCCGATGGCCTGCTGATGCGCCTGGGCTGCAGTTCCGGCGAGAGCCCAGGAACGTCGGCTGCACGTAGCAGAACGGCCTCCGCAGTGAGGTCGGGGAAGTACCGGTAGTGCGGGCCCGCCCCGTCAGCCCCAAAAAGTTCATGGCATAGTAGCTGAACTCGCCGCGGGCACTCGGCGACCATTACCCGTCGCGTTTTCTGGAAGGTCTCAATGACGAGGCCCCTCAGGGAGCGCCGCATCTCGGCCACCTCCGCGTGCGTGATCGGTACAAAATCGAGGCTAGAGGGTGCAAGACCTGCCGCCCCGCAGTAGGTATCCGTCGCCCGCGCCGCCATCTGCTCCAGCGGCCCAGCGTCCATCCCCATCCCAATGGTCGCAGCCAGGCGTTTGGTGAGCTGGGTGAAACTCTTAAGCAGAATGCTGCGCTCAGGAACGATCGCAACGTGAGCAGGGGCCGTCCGTAGACGGGACTGGTCGTTATGCCGCGGCCATGTCTCCTGCGGGGCAAAAATGTGGAACTGCCCGTCCGGCGACTCGACCCGGGGAAGCGCCGGGAAGGCATCGCACAGGCACTCCCATGGTGCCGTCTCGTGAGGCCGTGCGTAGAAGCGCGGCGCATTGCGAAGTGCCCTGCCAAGCGCGGTGGCCGGACGTGGTGCCACGCCGATGCGAAGGTGGCGCAGCGCTGGCAGTAGCAGGCCGTAGCCGCGCGAACGGCAGTGGACAACCATGTCTGATAGTAGTGAGCGTGCCGCCCGCCGGGCGTTCCTGCGTGGAAGCCATGGCAAGCGTACGTGAACCGACGCGCGGGGTCTTGGCCAGCCCCGGAAGCGCCGAACGCGGTCCAGGAAGATAAGCCCCATGCGACGCGGTGGCCCCTCCGCCACTCGGTGGACTCTGCTCCAGATGGCGTAAAACTCCGCCGGCGAGACCTTGAAGATATGCCGGCGGCACTGGCCAGACGTAGGTGAGCCGAGCGTGTTGCAGGCGCCGGCTGCCCACCAGCGGACCACATCAGCGCCCTTCTGCGCGCCGCTCCCTTCTCGTAGCGATTGGGGAGTGTCCTGAGCGAACTTGCGGTGCTGAGTTGGCCGCGCCGGAGGTGTGGGAGGGCAGTAGGTGTAGTATTGGCGGGGCCGCCGCCCGCGTGGCCCCTGACTGTCCAGGAGTCGCTGTACGTATGGCTCATTCAGTGGAGGGTGCATCGTGTCTATGACGTGCCTTTCCAATGCCAAGAGCTCTGCGTCGTCCTGGGCGCGACCGATGGGCGTGAAGATTAGCGACGAAGAAGCCTTTGGGAGGTCGCCCCCAAAGAGAGCTGAGAGAAAGAGCATGTACGGTTGTGGCCTGTAGTTGCCTGGATAGAGTAGTCCCTGTAGGTGTCGGCGCACGCGGGCTTGGAAGTCGACCGTCTTGCCAACGTAGTAATGCTTATGCCAGGGACTCCATATTATGTACACGACAAATTCAGCATGCAGGAGGTCCGGCGACGGTGGCCATTAGAGGATGGGAGTGAGGATGCAAGTGTGCGGAGCTTGCTGTAGAAGGCGGTGGTGGAGGACATCAGGAAGGGTGCGGTGAGAGCAATGCCCATGCGAATGAGTGCAAAAATGCATGGCCATACGAAGACATTCTCGGCGTACACGCTGTGGAGGGCATGGCGGACCAATGCCAGAGAGGTGATGTTGCAAAATCGGACCTCAGGGGTTCTGGAAATGCATGGCACCCCGTCGTCGTGAAGATCCCAAACACCACCGCTTGCGCGGTGCGCTCCTGCGCGTGTACGGGAAGATAGTCAAATCTCTGTCGAACGCGTCTTGGCCATGATGGCCGCCAGGAGCTGCGACAAGTCCCCCAATCGCTTCTCGTCGAAGCGAACGCCGAGCTCGGACGCCTTGTCCTTGAAGACCGCGAGGACCTTCGGGTCTGGCTTCTTCGACCGGCCCTTGGGCGCCACGATGGCATCGAGCGCCTTGCGGTAGACTGCAAAGCGTTGCCGATCCGACGCTGGGGAGTCCTCCGTCGGCACGGCCTCGTCCATGGCCCAGTCGATAGTCTTCGTGTTCCTGGCCTGGTGCACGCGGTCAGGCTTGAACTTTTTGATGTCGTCGAGCGTGTACTGGGTGACCGTCTTCTGGGGTGCCCGACCCCCTCCTGAGAGTGCCCGGAGCGTGTGAGCCGACGCAGGCTGCGCCTCAGGGATCGCCTCCGTAGCCTCGACATGCGCCTGGCCCTGGCCCGCAAGAAGGGCGGCGACCGTGTGGGTCATGTTGGACAGGCACTCGCCTGACGTGGACTGCTCGGCTCGTTTGCACGGGCTCTGGGTCGAGATCCAAGCTAGGAGGACCGAGAACGAGAAGGTGTCCGAGTCGAGGGTCACGAACGGCACAATATTTTGCAGGTTGCGCCTGGCTTGCGCCCGCATGATGTAGGGGCAATGCTCTTCGGCGTTCTGGGAGATCTCCCTCCGGGTCTTGGCGGTGCACAAGGAGATGCACCTGCGCATCATCTCGGCGTTGCATTTCTTGCGCTCATTGATGAAGTCCTCCGTGCCGAACGGGATGTCGGGCTTGTAGTCGGGGGGGAGGGCGTAAGCCGTCTCCAGAAGCTTAGATGCAACGGCGCCCCCCGAGAAGAGTAGCTCGCGGACCTCAATGTCGGACAGCTTTTGGATGGCACTCTTGGCGGCCTGCACCCCGCTCTCCGGCGCACCGACGTGGTTGGGTGGGTAAGCCTGGCCTTGCCCGTGGTCCCTGGTGGCTGGGAGGTCGCGGGGGCCACGGGGGTCCTGTTCCCGGCGCGGAGCCCGATCGAAGTACTGGGCACCGTGGTGAGGATCATACTGCCGGCGGGATAGGCCAGCGGCAGGTGGGGCGACCGCGCCGCCGGCGATGCCTTCGGCGTCAGCCCGTGCGCCATCCTGGGGGCAGCCCCGATCGGCGAGGCAGGCGGTGGCTTCCTTGGGAGTCCGGGGCTTTGCGCAGGGCAGTCCCTGGCGAGGTGTCCGCGGATGCCACAGTTAGGGCAGAGCAGGCGGTCTGGTGAGAGGGGCCGGGTGGGGGCCTCATGGTGGCCACCCGTGGTCCGCGGCATGAGCCTGTGATGGTCACGTGCCCTGGACCTGGACCTAGACCTATGATGGTCGCGGCCCATCCCCGCCGCGGGCCTGTGATGGCCCCGTGCGATGGGTTTGGACCTAGACCTATGATGGTCACGGCCCGACTTTGCCCTATGATGGGAAGGTTGGTCGCGGTAGAGGTCGTCACGGTAGCCCTTGGGGTCGAAGTCGCCCTTCGCCTGACGCTGCCCATGTCCACGGTCCGCCATGCTGCAAGCGAGTCTCCTGCGGCGCCGCTTGGGGGGGTCCTGTGAGCGAGGTAAGTCGGAAACCTGTACCCTTGGGCAGAAGAGGCGGTGGAGAGGGGAAGCGGGAGGGGAGGGGGAAGGAAGGGCGACAGAGGGGAGAAACAGAACAGGAGGGGGAGAGAACGAAGAACGAGCCAGGATGCAGGAGCAACGAGGCCCTCCCATTCCCTTTGAATTCAATGAGTTCTATGAATTCTATGACAGGCACTGGACGGCCGGCAGGGGACTGAGTCCCGTTCACGGCCCAATCAGGGAGAGCATGCTACGCATGGAATGAATTGAGTAGAAGATGAGGTGTTGGATCCGTGAGTGGATCGGCCTAGACAGTATCATGGTCAGATGCTTTGATGCCTCCATTGATTGTGGGTCGGCTATGATGCCAGCCAATGCCCACCCCGTCCCGTCTCCAGGGACTTCGCATCCCCCTTTGATGGCAGGATGGGGAGACGGTCCGCCACCCCCGGCACTGCACGTACTGTGCCGGGTTCGTGGGGATTTTGTTGAATTCTATGAGTGTCCCCTCCCTCCCCTCCCCGTCCCTCTACCTCCGCGCCTGGTCCTGTGAGTGGGAAGCCAAGTAACGTATACGCCGTTTTGACTCCGAGTCCCGGTGACGATCACAACCTGCAGAGCTTGCACGAGTTTGCACGAGTTAAGACCAAAGGGTTACCAGGTAAGGTCTGCAGGCGGGAGGTCTGGACCAAAGGGTTACCAACTAGACGTCTGAAGTGGGAGGTCTGGACCAAAACGTTACCGGTCAGAGCTAGCCCAAGGGTGAAAGGCAGGAGTGACGAGGGGTTAGGGCCTTTTCTGGCCGCGAGCCTCTACCAACCCAGTAAGTATATGTTGGGGCCTACCCACCTCACATGCATCACAGCTGAGGTGGCCAGTGGCGCGTGCCTTCACGAGCCCAGCTGTCAAACACTGATACAGGGTAGCCCGAAACCCCCGTCAAGTGGCCCCGGAACGCGCGCAAGGCCTCGGAGCGCAAGTTGTCCGGAAAAGTGTACTGGGCCACGCGCGCCACGATGCCTAGGATGATACCCCGCTTCGTGCTGTCAGGGATGAAGCTGCAGTAGGGCGAGAAACCTTCAAACTCAAAGGCGCCGCCCCTGCCCCCAAGATGTCCGATCGAAGGGCATGCCGCCACGCTGCCGTCCACGTTAAGCTCAAGGTCAACACCTACGAACTTGAGGCTATCATCTCGTTCGAGCACGCCCCGGGTCGCGTGCGCAATCGGCGGGCCCCGCCCCGGGAGCACGCCCCGGGTCGCGTGCGCAACCGGGGGCTCCGCCGAACCCCGGGAACCTCTCCAGAGCACGTAGCGCCAGTCCTGGCTCGGCACCTGCGGGGGCATGAGCGGGCAGCGTGATTGCCAACAAAAAAGCGCCCCGTGGGGAAGCGTGAAAATGGCGCGCCAGCCACTCCGTAAACGGACGGTGCGACCTATTTTCTCCGAAATGCGCACGCCAACGAAACGTGCAATTGCCCCAGACGCGGGTAAAACGGGGGGCAGGAAAGGGAGGGAGGGAAGGAGGGAGGGAGGGGGGGAGGGGGGAACGCCACTGCCGAGCGCTGAAATCCGCGCCGTGCTTGGAAACAATGGCACGAGCCGTCGCGGGGAGACCGTCGCGTCCAGTGCGCGGCGCGCGGCCCCGGAGCGCTACGGCAGGTTTGCCAAAAAGTCCACGGCCTGAGACGCCAACCCCTGGGGGGGCCGCAAGCCCGCGGGGAGGCCGGGAACCGCCGACGACAACGACGACGACGACGACGACGACGACGACGACGACGACGACGAGACGACCGACGACCGACGACGACACGACGACGACGACGACGACGACGACGACGACAACAACGACGCCAACGACAGGGGAGGAGGGGAGAGGAAGGGAGAGGAGGGCAAGAGGAGAAGGGGGAAGGGGGGAGGAGAGGGAAAGGAGCGGTCCCCTGCCCCCCAAGGGCTTGAGGCCCCCAGGGGGGACGCGGGTGGCGCGCGGCTGACGTCGCTGCATAACCAGGCGGGCGGCCAGCATTCAAGGAGGAAAGGGAGGAGCTGAGGAGAGACGGAGAGGCGGGGATAGGAAGACGTGCTTGCAAAACTGCAAATCAACCCCACTAACCTAGGGCTCGCTGGGAGGCAGGGTGCCCCCTAACGAGCTCGCGAACGCACTGGGGCAACGCCTCGCGCGCTGCTGGTCCAGCACCAACGCCGCCGTGCCGGGAAAGACGATGCACTTTGTACACAGCTGCGGTGCGCAACGCCTTGCGAACGAGAAGCCCTGGCTCAGCCGTCACGCGGCGGAGCGGCATGTCCAACAGCAAGAAGCAACTCGTGCAATCTCGGCGGGACCCCGGGCGGCGGAGCCCCAGCGAGGTCTGCGCAAACCGCCGCGCGGTTGGGCACGCCGCGTAGTGCTCGATGGAATCTGGGGCAGCGGAACCGCGGAATATGCATAGGTCCAGATGATGGCATCGACCTTGCATGCGTCGATATGAAGCCCACCCATTCCACAAAGAGCACCAGACAGCCGCCCATGTGCGAGGAGTGACCCGCGCTCCGAGCTCGCTGAGGGCCGCGAGGCAGCGCTCCGCCCGGCAGCGGGGGAATTGAGAGACGTCCCACACTATGAGTTTGTGACGAGTGCGCCACTCCATTCGGGACTAGACACCCCTGGGCAAGGTGGCGAGGGCGGCCCGCTGAAAACCACGTCGCGCTGCGGCTGCCGTGCTGCTGCAAAAGGGGCGGAGCTCGCCGCGCGCCAGCTCGCCTTCCGAGGCTTCGGGGCGAATCCCACTGGCCGCGAAGTGCGCCGCCGCGGCCTCGAGATGAAAGACGAACGATCGCTGAAACCACGACGGCCAACGCGCAATGCGATCCAAGTGCTCCGTATCCCGCATGCACAAGCGCAGCTCACGCGACCGCTCGGCCACGCGAAGGCCGTCGGGCTGGCCTTCCTGGTGCGCCACCCGGAAGCGGCAGGCCAGCGAGAGCCTCGCAGCGTCGGGGAAGTCCTTCGTGAAGCCGAACCCCCGCAAATCGTGTAGATCTGCAGGAGTGCACCAGAATCCAGGGCCAGGGACGAGAGCTCGGAGAGCCGCAGCTTCGGTTTGCCCCCACGCAGGCGGCAAGTTGCCCAGTTGCAACAAGAACGCAATAACCGGGATAATGTACACGCTGTACGCCAACGCGGTAAGGAGTAGTCCGCCTCCCGCGGCACCCCAATCCCGAGAGCGTTCGAGGACCTTCTTGAGCGGCTTCGTGAAGGCGAGATCGCCGCGTTCTGGGCCGAGTACAAATCCCAAGTGCTTCGCATGCAGCTCCACCTTGATGCCTGCCCACGCCGCGAAGCGCTCGGATACAAATCTGGCCAGAAGAGTTGTGCTTGAGGTGAGAACGGCACGATCACCGTCTTCGGCAAGTTTAGCCGAAGGCCAGATATGCGTGAGAACTCCTCGGAGACCCCGACCAGCGTCGGAAACGCCGCAATGCCCGAGGGGAGCACAACGGCAACGTCGCCCGCGCAGGCGCGCACAATCGCCCCCGGCACGAGGCGCTGTATTCGACGAAGCAAGACATCAACAGCAGCTGCGAAAAGAAGGAGCGAAAGAGGGCAACCTTGTCGTATACCTGCCAAAAGCTCGAAGCCGTCGTGCTCCCTGCCGCCCACTACCAGCGTGCACTTGTTGTGCGCGTACAGCGCTGCCTCGAAGTTGAGGACCCACTGAGGCAGGCCAACGGCAGCGAGGGCCTCTCGCAGAAATGCATGGGCTACGCTGGGAAACGCAGCCTTGAAGTCGAAGGAGACTGCCAGGCCAGCGTCGTCGCGAAGAGCCGTCTGCATCACGGCGAGGTCAACATCAACAACGTTCGCAAGCATCGAGCGGCCGCCGACGAACCCGCGCTGGCAGCTGCAGATCCACGAGGCCAGCGGAGGCTCGATTCTGAGCCGGATGGCGTTGGCGAGGAGTCACTGTCTACGATGTTCAAAGGGCGGGTGTCCAGGGTCGTAGTATTCTCCAACGTCTGCATCTGTCCCAGTAGGCGCCTTGGGCAGAAACACCATCAAGCTGCTGTTGAAACCGGTGGACACGTCGGATCCACGGAGGAAGTCGCCCAGAGCTGGAGAGCCAGGGTCCGTCGCCACGCGTTGAAGAACCTTGAACAAAATGTCCACGGCCACTGGGCCCAACAGTCTCCAGGACAATAAGGGAATTCCATCCGGCCCAGGCGCGGAGTCTGGAGATGAATCCAGAGCTGCTTGCACATCGCCCTGGCGGGGCTGCCGCGCCTGATCTCCTGGCGGGGGGAGACCGTCGGAAGTTGCGTCTTCCTGTAGCCACCGCCTCAGCGCCTGGCGATCCACCCGGCACGACGCAAACGTAGCCGACCAGTGACTACGAAGAGCATCCGCCATCGCCTCTGGGTCCGTGACGACCTCGCCGCGGGCGTTCCGCACAGCAGGCAACGACGTCGGCCTGCCCGGGGAGAGTCCACGAAGCATCTGGAACAATCGATCTCGTCTGTGGCCCCGCGTGGGGTCCGCAGCAGCAGCCCCGGACAGCTCCGCAAGTTGCCCGACGGCGGCTTCGCGCGCCAGGCCCACGGCGCGCTGGCGGA
Organism: Prorocentrum cordatum; assembly: GCA_963575745.1. Taxonomy (NCBI): domain Eukaryota; class Dinophyceae; order Prorocentrales; family Prorocentraceae; genus Prorocentrum; species Prorocentrum cordatum. The sequence continues at coordinate 95,062 of CAUYUJ010000315.1, forward strand.
ACGGACCGAGACCGGCGCCCCGGAGACGCAGCAGAGCCATTGGGTCAGCAACCAAGGTCTGCAAATGCGGGTACAGCCGCAGACATCGACGCATCTGGCCTGCGCGGCCATCTTCAACCGCCCGTGCAAACCGCACCGCGAGCCCAACTTTGTCGTCAACCTCTGGCGGGGCCACGCCGGCCCGATCCCTCCCGGCAGCCATGCGGTCCGACACTGTCCGAATAGCCTGCTTCAACAACTGCAAGCAGCGCAAGGGGCACGACGGTTCGGCATCCTGCCCGACGAGCTCGTGGAACTCCTCCGCCACCCGGCCAGGCCACGCAGGACCACGAAGCAGGTGAGCAGGCACTGGACGAGGCTCGTCTCGTTCACGGGCAGGGCGAAGACGTCCAACAGTTCGCTGTTGGTCGAGCTCACTTCGCCGGCCACTCTCCACGCTGTTTGGCATCTCTGCGAGGAGGCCGTCAACACCAAGGCCAAGATGGTGACAATCCGCACCGCCGTCGACACAGAGCAATGGCGGGAAGTGATGAACCAGACGATCACGGACGACGCCGCCAGCGCCATCTTGAGGGTCCGTTATCGCCCTTCTCGGCGGGGCGGCCGGCTGTGGGCTTCGCCCTCCGCTACTCCTCAGCAGCTCGCGGCCCTCTGCCGCAAAGGCGCCGGGTCGAGCCAGCAGCCCAGTGGGCATACGGTCTCAACGTTGACAGTCAATGGCTTCCTTGGGCACGATCCAGCTCGTATCATCAGGGGTCTCATGGCGGTGATTCGGGACCGCTCGGGCGTGAACTTGAGGGGGCAGAGCGCGGGGGGCGAGCTGATCAACAGCTGGCGACGGGTGGCGGACGTCGACCCCTCTGCGCACCCAGGCCAGGTTCGATTGTAGATCGCTTCATTAAACGACGCCCAGGCGGTCCTTGATGATGTCAACGGTCGCGCCGTGCAGCTGGGTACGGATCTGGTCAGCGTCAGCATCACCAACGACGAAATCGAGACGCAGCAAGGAAACGTCCATCGGGGGCGGGGTCGCCGGGGCCCTGTCCCCGGGGAGCGACGCCCGGCTTGAGCCCAACGGAGACGCTAATTGAGGTCTACACCATGGCCGGCTCCCGGTTCTGGATGTTGGATCTCGTTTTGCATGCTCGTCGCATTGACCATGGCGACGTTCCTCTTTGCATTCGTCCTCTTTCTCCTCATTTGCTACGTGCTCGTGCTGCTCATCTCCACGCCTGTGCCGATGCAGGCGCTGACACGCATGGTGGACTCGAGGCCGACGTGTCCTCGGCGACGCGGCTGCCCTCAGTGCCTCCTGCGCGTCCTGCGCCACGCCTGCGTGGTCGACGAGTACCCCGCCCCCCGCCGCTGCCGCCAGGACAGGCGAGGCTACCTGGCAGCGGGGGTCTTCCCAGCGGCGACGCACGCCCCGCCGAGCATGGGCTGGTGATGGCCCCCTTCCGCGGAGAGCTCCAGGGCGCTGCCTGGAATACCCAGGCCCTCTTCGCTCGGAAGCGGTCCCGCCACATGGCCAAGGACCACTACGTACGACGGCTTTTCCGCGATCGGGACTTTGTGCTGCTGTCCGAGACCCATGGCCTGGAGCGCGAGGGATTGGCGTGGGGTTGCCCAGGAGACAGCCGGGCATGGTTCTCCCCGGGCACTTCGCGCAGAGCCGGAATCGGCATCGTGGTCAAGTCAAGTTTCCTCCAGCAGTTCGACTCGGAGCTGACGTCGTGGGAGGAGCTGGTCCCCGGGAGGGCTGGCGTACTTCATCTGGCAGGCCCGCGAAGCGCGTTGGATTTGTACTCCGTGTACTTCACTGCCGGGTCGCACGCCTCAGGCGTCGTGCAGCCCCGCGGCACCACCGCCCAGGACGTCTCCGAAGCGCAGGCTCGCCAGCAGCGGGAGGCCATGCGACGTCGCCCGGCGGCGGCCATGTCCCCATCGGGTTCGGTGCTGCCGATCGTCGCGGAGGACTTCAATTGGGTGGCTGACGCGCGGGACCGTTACGCCAAGACGACCGCCGAGTACACTGGACACAGGGATGCTGGCCACGAGCGGCACTTCCATTCGGTCTTGTCTCAGCCCTATGGGTTGTTCGAGCTCCGGCAGCCGGCGATGACGCAGGAGAACGCCAGCTCCAGGTCCAGACTCGACCGCATCTATTGGAATCAGCCCTTGGCTGAGCAGCTGGATCGTCGCATCTGCTGCGCTTCCAAGATAGCTCAAGATAGCCCAAGATGCCTCCAGATGGCTCCCAAGATGCTCCAAGAGGCTCCAAGAACGCTCCAAGACGGCTCCAGGTGGCCATGGAGCCTCTCCAGGATGCCGCCAAGAGGCCATGAACCTGGCGCGAACCCAATTCGGGAAAAGTTTCCTACTGCATGGGCGCAGTACTTGGCATTGCTTGGCATTCTTCGCATTGATTGGCATTGCGGGCAAGGCAAAATTAAGAGGCACCAACCTTTAAGCAAGTAAGAGCTCCTTCGGCAAGACAAATTGGGGAAATAGGAAGCACCAGGGGCGGGGAACCCGAGGAACCCGAGGAACCTCCGAGCAATGGGCAAAATAACAATAGGAGGCACCAACCTTTAACCATAGAGCCAAGTAAGAACCCCTTAGGCAAGCCTGTCTTTAACCAGAACAACCTTCCAAAACCTAAGGGAAATCAATGTGTTTTGCTGTCTCGCCTTGTCGCTTCCGATGGCCTTCCGAGGCCTCAGGATGTCTCCAAGATGGCCCAAGAGGGCTCCAAGAGGGACCCAACCTCCAAGACGGCCCCCAAAGCGCCCAAGAGCGCTCCAAGGGCGCCCCAAGAGTCGATCTTAGGCACTCTCGAGGAACAGTGCTAATTGAGACCCGCCCCTTCTTTAGTCGATGTCTTCCAAGATGGCTCCAAGAGCGCCCCTAAAGCTCCCAAGAACGTCCAACGAGGGCCTCAAGAGGGCCCAGACGGCCCCAAGATGCGCCCAAGGGGCATCCAAGAGGCTCCCAAGAGATCCCCAAGAGGCCTTAAGAGGACCCCCGAGGCACCCGAGACGCTCAAAGACTGCCTTCGGCATCGGAGCATATGTCAAATCCGCCGACCCCTTGGGGATCATCGGCGTGTGAGATGCTTCCCCCTCCCCAAACCCCTCCCCCGGGAGCCCGGTCCGGTCGATTTGGAGGGGGGGGGGGGGTCCGGCGCGAGCGGGGGGGGTCCGGGACGAGCGACTCACGGGGCTTTTCCGGGCCCAAGAGGGCCTCAAGACGGGCCAAGAAGCCCCCAAGAGGCCTCCAAGACGGCCCACGAAGGCTCCGAGACGCCAAACGACCGGTCCAAGACGCCCACGATGGCCCCAAGACGGGCCAAGAGGTCTCCAAGACGGCCTCCGAGGTCCCAAACAAGCCTCCCAAGAGGGCCCAAAGAGTCTAAAATTGTTGATTTTCCCGAGTGTTTTTCTACGTTTCTTGCTTTCCCGCCTTTCCGGCTTCCCGACGCTCCAAGACGGCCAAAGAGGCCCCAAAGATAGCCCCAAGATGGCCCAAGAGGCCCCCAAGACGGCCTCCAGACGGCCCAAGACGGCCCCAAGACGGCCCAAGAGGTCCCCAAGACGGCCCAAGAGGGCCGATTTGGAGGGGGGGAGGGGGCCGGGACGAGCGCAGCACGGCCGGGACGAGCGGTTCCAGGGCTTTTCCGGGCCCAAGAGGGCCTCAAGACGGGCCAAGAAGCCCCCAAGAGGCCTCCAAGACGGCCCACGAAGGCTCCGAGACGCCAAACGACCGGGCCAAGACGCCCACGATGGCCCCAAGACGGGCCCCAAGGAGGACGAGTGACGCTCGCAGCGTCACTCGTCCTCCTCCTCCTCCTCCTCCTCCTCATCCTCCTCCCACTCCTCCGAATACCCCAGCCTGCCCAATAACGGATCAGCCCCAGTTTCGAAATCCACAACTTACGTCCAGCATCCGCCGACCCCGCAGAAATCGAGGTGCCGTGGCGCTTCCATCTAGTGAACATGCCTCCAATTTGGCACACCCCGCACGCGGCAACTTGAATGAAAGGCCCCAAAACCCGAGTATACGCGCGGTTCCCCGCGAACATTGGGCACGTCCCTCATAGATTTCGTGGCTCCACGGCGCGCTCCAACCATAGCCCCAGTACCCGCGGTCCCGTAAACTTCCAACCCCAAGCGCACACACACGTCGATCGTGTCGTGGCTCCAGAATACGTCCACCGTGGGGCCCAGTGGGAAGATTCGCATGCAAGTATACCCCATGCCGGCACACCCTTTGCACGCGCCGTGGCCTCGCACATGGCCAAGTTGACCCATAATGACTCCTGGACAGTCCCCCAAAAAAACTCCCGACCGCTACCGAAACGGCTCGAAGACATTCCCGAGCCCAACCTGGCTCCATTATGCCTCTCAGATGGCCCCAGATGAGACCACGACCGCCCGCGGTGTCGCCGTCCGCTCGGACACCCCCGCGGAACTGCCCGAGCCCCTCTGGCAGTGGCGGCGAACAGACACCAAACAAATATCACTCGCCTTTTCACCCCTTCGCAGCTTCTACTGCCCCCCGATTGGCATAAACAAGGGGTCGGCGGTGTGGCGTAAGCCTAAGAATCATTCAACATCTGTTCCCGCCGCTTCTGCGGCCCGCGCACGCTTCCTAGGCCGCCCTACTACTGCGTGCTGCTACACTTCCCTCACTCGGGAAACTCGCCTGAGAATCGTTTCTGGATGGGCTGCTGCGGATACTTGTTGGTTAGCAGCCGCAGGCGAGAGCGCCAGCGGCGAGTAAGGTCCAAGCGGACCGCGCGGGGGCCTAAAACCCTGCTGCAGATACGCGGAGCGTCAAGAATTATTACCAATTCTCATCATGTTCCTCCACCTCCTTCTCACCACCTCCAAATCCTCCTGACAATCATCCGTCATCCTCATCATCATGCTCCTGATCATCCTCCTTACCGGTCCTCCTCTCTCATCCTCCTCGTACCTACTCCTTCCGTCTTCCTCCTCGTCCCCCGCCGCCGCCTCCTCCTTCTTCTTCTCGATCCCTGCTGCTGCTCCTCCGCCTCCTCCTCCTCCGCCTCCTCCTCATTCCTCCTCCTCCTCCTCATTCCTCCTCCTCCTCCTCCTCCTCCTCCTCCTCCTCCGCCTCCTCCTCCTCCTCCTCCTCCTCCTCGCGCCCCCTTCTCCTCCAAACCAAATTCATCACGAAGCACCCACTAATTACTACAGCGACGACGGCAGCAAGGGCTGCGACTACTGCAAAGTCCGGGCCGTGACGACCGGCGAGTTGGCTTCCGACACCACGCGGACCGCTCAACCGCGAGCTAAAACAGGGCTAGGATCGGGATAAATCGCTCCAGAGCGTTCCGGAGCGCTCTCAGAGCGTTCCGGAACGCTCTGGAGCGGCCACGGCGCCCAATACATCCTCCAAACCCGCCGATTCTCAGAGATTTCGAGTTATCCCGATCCGATTTTGTCCCGATCTTCGCGTCGTTTTACGAGCGATCGCGGCCTTCCGCTCGCGCAGGACCGTTCGACGAGATCTGCCGCCTCCAGGCCCCGGGCGGCGTGCCCGCGGCAGGGCCCCCGCCGCGCCCGCGCAGCGCGGGCCCTGCCGCACTGCTGCTGCGGGCCCGGACCTCTCGGCCCGAGCCGGCCCTTCCTCCGAGCCCCTTCCTGGCGCCCCGACTCCAGATCCGCCCTACTTTGGCTTCTTTCCTCCTCCTCCTCCTCCTCCTCCTCCTCCTCCTCCTCCTCCTCCTCCTGCTGCTGCGTGTGCGGGGCGGCTGCTGGGCAGAGCGGGCCGACAGAGCCCTGACTCCAGATCCGCCCTACTTTGGCTTTTTTCCCCCAACTTAAAACTGTGTCGGAAGTCCACCTAGAGGAGGCCGAACACGTAGGGCGGACAGTTCTGCACCCAGCAGAAAGTAGGGCGGAGATCCACAGAAGCAGGGCGGAGAAACAGCAGCAGAAAAGCAGGGCGGAAATCGGCATCAGCGGGGCTCGAAAAGTGAGGCGGAAATTCCAAGCCCTACCTATACGAACTTCCCCAAAGTGGGGCGGATCCGGAGTCAGGGCGGCCCCGAGGCCCGAAACCGGCCCCCAGGGGGGCCCAGAAACGGGGCCATAGACCAGCCGCCTCGAGAATGCCCGAGGCGCCGCGTGCCCGAGGCGGCTGCCGCGCCTGCCGAGAGAGAGGGGGGCAGGGTCCGTCCTCGCTCGGCCCCGCAGGCGCACGTGTGGCGCGCCTTGTCTCTGCATGCTCACGCCAAGCGTAAGTCGGGCCTGTCCCCCTACAGGGGGATTTTCGACGAAAAATTATATATAAAAGAATAGTCCAAAAATAGTCTGGGGACTATTTTGGGGGTATTATTCTCTGACCTTTTTGGGGTACTTTTGGGGGATTTTTCATTTCTCGTCGAAAATATCCCCCTGTAGGGGGACACGCCCGACATAAGGCTATGCACAGGGAGGCCGCGAGGGCGCCAGCCTTCGCGGGCAGGGGCGCGCGCCCGCCTGGCTCGTCTCGGGTCTCTCTCCGGCAGCCGCGCGGGGCGAGCCGGGCACCTCTCTTGTAGGCCCTCGGCGAGGCTCGGCTGTCGGAGCGGCTCCCGGAGCCGACGAAGTGAGGAGGAGAAGACGCTGCGAGAAACCTCGAAACGTAATGCTTACCCTCCTAACTCGAAACGTAATGCTTACCCTCCTAACCCTCCTCCTATAACTCCTTACCCACCCAATGTAAGAACTTTCGGGGGTCCGCGCGGAACCTCGAAACGTAATGTCTACTCAGACTGTCTCTCCTCCTTAGTCTCGCTCGAGAAAAGGCACGAGGACCGTGCTCGGGCGTGCGTTGGCCCTGCTGAGCGCAAACCCGGCTCAGTCGATTTTCGGAAAGCTGCTCTGCAGCTTGTTGCGTGGCTCCCCAAAGCCAACTCAGCCAATACGTGTAAGGCCACCTCTGGGGTCTCGAGCGGCTCCCAAACCCAGCGCAGCCAAGCTCTAGCCTTGCATCATCCTGCAGGGTCCAGCGCTCTGGCTGAGCCCTGTTTGCGCTGAGCTCCGTCACGCGAGCCCCAGCGTGCAGCCGAAAACGTGCAGCCTCCAGACCCGTCCCGGGGTGTGTTCGGACCAGGATCTCGAGAAGCAGCCAGCCACGGCGATGCGAACCCCTCCCAGAAGGCCCACTGAGTGCCAAAACCGTCCGGAACCCTCGCGTCTCGAAGGTCGAACTCGAACCCGCCGCCGAAAACGTTGCGAGGCGGGGATTTCTCCGTGTCCACCACCTGGGGAACCGGCCCCAGCAAGCGGTGGATATACATATGTTTTGGAACCAGGAGGGCCGAACCCACATATATGTGTATGGTTATATATATATATATATATATATACATACATACAGGGCCGGGGACCCCACAAAAGCGGCACACGGTGCCCCCCCCCCCCAAACGAATTTCGGCCTCCCCGAACCTCTGGGGCGCTCCTGCAGGGTGTTTCCGTGGATCTCCGGTCCTCCTGGACCCCCCAGGCAGGTCTGTCCTGCGAGTCCGACGCGAAAACAGAAGCCCCCACGACGGCCAAAGAGGGCCCCGAGACACCCAAAGATCGGCCCAAGACGCCCAATATGGGCCCAAGACTGCCCAACAGGCCTCCAAGACGCCCCAAGAGACCTCCAAGAGGCCTCCCAAGAGAGCCCCGAGAGGCTGAAATGGTTGATTTTTGTAAGTGTTTTTCTATGTTTTTAGCCTTCTCGCTTTTTCCGCTTCCCCACGCTCCAACACGGCCCAAGAGGCTCCCTAGATCGCCCCAGTACTGCCCAAGAGGCCCCCAATAAGGCCCCAACACGGTCCAGGAGGGCTCCGAGACCGCCCAAGAGGCGCCCAAGGCGGCCCAAGAGAGCACCAAGACGGCCCCAAGAGAGGCCCAAGAGGGCGCACAAAAATTCAAAACTGAGTTTTCCGCCGCGAGAGGGCCCCGAGAGGCCCCAAGAGGGCCCCATGAGGCCCCAAGAAGCTCCCCAGAGGCCCCAAGGAGCCCCCAAGAGGTCCCCAAGAGGCCCCAAAAAGATCCCAAGAGGCCCACAAACAGCCCCCAAGAGGCTTCAAAACTGCCTCCAAGAGGCCCCCGAGAGGCGTACCACGAGTTCCCAACACGGCGGTCTCCTCCTCTCATTATCCCTTCTCTTTGTCGTCGCCTTCTTCGTCGTCGTCGTCGTTGTCCTCGTCCCCATCCTCTTCCTCGTCTTCATCCTCCTCCTTCTCCTCCTCCTCGTCCTCCTCCTCCTCCTCCTCCTCCTCCTCCTCCTCCTCCTCCTCCTTCTCCTCATCCTCTCACGCTCTTCCGGTTCAGCTCAATCGGCACAGGACTGAGGAGGAGAAACAGGAGGAGAAGCAGGAGGAAGGGTGGGAAAGAAACGGGCACAGGAGAATACGAGGAAAAATAGAACGAGGAACACTTTCGCGTGCGACTTCACGCAAGTCTAAGTTCAGGGGTGCCCTGAGCAGAGGTGTTCAGACCACTCCTCGCTTGAAACTTCCTCGCCCGGCTGACTTCGGATATGCCCTCCCCTGAGCGGAGGTGTTCAGGCCATTTTCACCCGGGACGTCCTGGCAACACTGACCTCGGCGACGCACTGTCCCACGGTAGTCTGACCACGTTTGCCTGATACCCTCGCGCCTTATAGTGGCGCGATGATATGAGCACCAGGTCAGGCCACTACCGCCTGATATACGAATGTGTATGCGCACACATAGTTACACTGACCATTTGCATATACATGTACATATCCATACAAACGTATACATATATGTACATATGTACTATGCATTCATAGACGCATGTGTGCGCATGTACGCACGCTCGCACTCCGTTAGCGTGCGAATGCCAAAGGACCAAGGTGCATGGCGCGCAGCGCCAATGCAGTCTTGTATATATATATATATCCATATCCATATCCATATCCATATCCATACCCAGATCTATATCCATATCCACCGCTAGCCGAAGTCCCGCCGTCGTCGTCGTCGTCGTCGTCGTTTTCGTCGTCCGCCGGCAGCCACCGAGAGGGTTCGTCGCTGCGGCGCCCCCGCGCGTGCCGCGCGCCGCGGGCCTCCGGGGAGCCCAGCGCCGACAGGCTCGCCCAGGCCCGGCCCTGGCCCGGCGCGGGTGCGGCCTCGCCGCAGCAGCAAAGAGCAGCGGCTGAGAAGGAGGAGGGGGAGGAACGGGAGGAGGAGGAAGAGGAGGAGGAGGAGGAGGAGGAAGAGGAGGAGGAGGAGGAGGAGCAGGAGGAGGAGGAGGAGGAGGAGGACGAGGAGGAGGAGGAGGAGGAGGAGAGGGACGGGAGGAGGAGGAGGAGGAGGAGGGAGGAGGAGGAGGAGGAAGGAGGACGGATGAGGGGGAGGAGGGATGATGATGATGATGATGATGATGATGATGATGATGATGATGACGATGATGATGCTGATGATGAAGAGGAGGAAGAGGAGGAGGAGGAGGAGGAAGAGGAGGAGGAGGAGGAGGAGGAGGAGGGAGGAGGAGAAGGGAGGAGCGAGGAGGTGGGAGAGACAGGAGGAGGCAGAGACGAGGGAGGAGCGAGGAGGCAGGAGGGAAAAGGGAGGAGGGAAAGGGGGAGGTGCCAGAAAACCATTCCTGGGACTTCACCCATACGCACCCTTCAAGCATTCGCAAACTTTTCAAGCGCAGAGGCGAATGTGTGATTATGATGCGTTTTAGCACAAAAAGGGGCCCCTAGAGGTCTAACGGCAGCGAGTGGTGCATATACGCACGTGACACATTCATTATCTGACACCCGTGAAACTTTATCACGAGCTAGCCGGCAGACCGCGCAGTACCGCTGGTCTCAGCAAGCCAAGAGGGGCAATAAAAGGAGTACTCCCATATGGGGATTACTCAAATCAAAGGCAGCCAGGGCTCAGTCACTCACTTCCCCGATAAGATAAAATTCATCCTGGCCCTCGCCAGTTGTTTCTTGACCTTCTTTAAGGTAGATTCAGGGTCTGGGGTTACGTCATGCGAACTTGTACGCAAGATCTTCACACATGAATATGTAGGCATATTCTTTGTCAGACAACCAACAGCCATACTACTTGTACCGATCCACCGGATCTTATCACAAAATATGCGTGGATGAAAAATCTCTACTTCTTCCGCTCCACTAGCCCAAATACCTCCAACTACTCAAATCGATACTCAAGCGCTTATCTTTAGTCTTACCCATAGTTGGGGTAATGAGATGTTCCTCAAGGTTTCTGCAATCCGTCATCCATACGTGTCTCATAGACATTGCTGATGTGTCTTCCCAGTTGGTTCGCAGCTTCTTTCTTGCGTCAAGCATCCCACGCGCATCTGCGATGGCGGCACGAATGCGTGCACCAGATTCTACATCCCATAAACAAGCCAGGGTCTCTGCTTGTAGTGTAGATTTACATACTCGACTGATAACTTTACTCGATATACATATAGGGTGAACATGATCACTGCTCCTTTCGATGAATCCAGATCCTGCGAGTCCATTGAGCCTAGCCCTCTGCGACCTGAGAGGCTCGATTCTACCCTTGACAATGTCCTCTTCTCCTGCCCAGCTGGCGTTAGTAACAGTAAGAACTTTCATATATTGATTACACTTAACAGCTCCACCTTGAATACTGACCCGCAGTCAGCGGACTGAGTTGCTTCTTCTAATGCACGGTTAGTTTCCTTGGGATGGAGTACCTTAGCGTGGCGCACTGCAGTCGGCAGTCTGCAGTCTGATCACGCGATACAATAGCTCAGGTTTACACTGACGTGTAAGCCATGACAAAGCACCTGCGACCGATCTAAGCTGCGCTGTCTCGCCCTCGAAGCAGGCATGATACGATCCTCCTTCAGACCATAAGCTTCAAACCTTCTGCGAATTTCTGCCACGAGCCTCGTCCTGCGTCGCGCGTGCCATAGACAGGCATACGCGCGATAAGTGCTCCACCATCCGGTATTCCTTCGAGTCCGTTGGTCGGTGGCCTGAGCAGCATGAGGCAGTCGAGTTCCTGCCCCTGGAAGTGCGCAGATGCAATGTCGGCACACTTGAGCGTCTTCTTCGTGCCGGCAGCCCATGAGACTATCAACCTTAGCCCTTCGAGTTCGCACGTTGGCGAATCCGCGCGGACACCCAGCGACCCTTCCAGATCTCCACGCACGACGAATCTACTTTTGTACTGCGGTGCATCCGGAGGTCCATCTGCTCTACGGAGATCTTTAGCTTCTTCTTAGCTTGCGGCTTGTGAACGGTGCGCTCATTGTAGAATCCGACAAGCAGCTCATGTGGCTTAACAGCGAGTGAAGCTTCTCTACGAGCTAGAAGATCCATGCCAAGCCCTGATGTTCCGGCCCTGCGCATGGCCTCCAGCAGTGGGTTCGCAGGTTCGGGAGCTGGCTCCAAAGCAGAATCGGAAACCCTCCCGGAACTACCATCGGCATCCTCGACTCTTCTGCGCATCACTTCGTTGCGACTCTGTATGCCGTGCGGGGCGTCGTCTAGTAACGACCTCTTAGGGGGGCGTTCGAGTCACCTGTGACGACCTCGACGCGGGCGGCGCAGTGGCGACCATTCCATCTGAGAGTTCATCTTCTTCCATTTGGCGAAATGCTTTCTCTATGAACTCGGGGTCTTCTGGGATCCCCGGCAGCTCTTCCGTCGCCATGGGATGTTCTTGCGCAGAATGCTATTGCGCCCGTGGTTCTGGCAGCTCACGTCGCTCGTCCACGAATGACTGCTGTTGCCCGTCTGGAGGTGCACGCCTCTCGACACCGCCGCCATGGTGCTGAAAGAGATGTTGGTAAGCCAACGCTTCCGCCGCAGTACACGGTCGCAGCCTGTCGACAGCCACGCAGACAGGTATCAAATTCCCTCTGTGATAACCCATGCGCTCTTGCCATCGAATCCGACGATACGTGAACCAATGCTCTACAAAGCGGTAACCTCGCCGTCGGTCGGCCTCTTGCGACAGCATACTACATCGCCTACATGATATTATCCAGCTGGCGGTGTTGCCTTTCGGAATGCGGCCCTTGCCGTCCCACTCCCGACGTCGCGTGCTGCGAATGCTTTTCTGGCAGACGCCCGGGTCGCAGCCTGGCGAGAAAACTCGTCGGCCCCGTCCTCTGCAACATTCGCTTTCAGTCCTAAGTCGAAAGCTTGCTCGTCGTCGAATTGACTCCCTGGGGCGCGAGGCATCTTCCCGAGTGCCCACTGAGCAGGCGCAAATCCGCCGACTCATGACATCTTATTCTTCGTGTTGTCGACTTCTGATGCAGTGGGGATGACTTCATCGAATCTGGAAACATTCTTGTCGTACACCACCTTCTTGAACATATTCTTCCAAAGTCCACCGTGTCTCTCGGTGCGGCCTATCTGATCTGGAGACCCGACTCCGGCGCCGCGGAGGTCGATCCCTTGACTCCTAACCCATTGCAGAAACACTTCTCCGTTGTGCAGTCCACGGTCCAACATCATTCTTGTGGGCTTGGCTGTCCATGCACACCAGCGCTGCTGAAGTGCAGCGAGACATGCTCTCGAAGTTGGCGCATCGCCTCCCCACTTGACAAAGATCACACGCTGAAATGTTGTACCCTGGCACACTGTGTTCAAGAAGGTGTAACGTTCTCCACTGTTGCCCTTCACTTTTAGACAGTCGATGCCGACTTCATGGTTGAAGCAGAACTTCTTGGGCAAGGCAACCTTGTGTGTCTGGGCTAGCGGTATGTGATGTTCGCGAGATTGACATCGATAAGTCGTGGCGGCTTCAATGTAGTCCGATGACATCCCGGAGATTCTCAATGGCTGCACGAGAACACGAATAGGCACATCACCAAACTGTCTGTGCAGCCGTCTAATGGCGATCCTTGTGCGGAGAGGGATCTGCAACCACGCTTTCCTTATCTTTCCTTCGTGCTTCGGCTCGCCAGGTAGGCTGATTTGTTCCAATATATATTTGTCCTCATCTCGCAAGCGTTCCTTGGAGACTGCAGCGACGTCGTCATCCCTGATGGCCGCGCCCACATCGCCTCGAACTCTCTCCTCTGCGGCTTCAGCGGGGAAAGCTGCAAGTGCAAGTATATCCAGTCTAACTTTCTGACCTAACTCTCTGAGGAACTCAGGGAATTTCTGACTCGCGATGTCCGAGTCCGACTCGAGGTACGAGTTCAGCGCGCTTGTGACCTCGAGGCCTGAGCAACTGGGCTCGTAACAAAGCGCAACAGTTAGAGGACCACTATCGTGAGCCATACCACAGGAAAAATTACTGGTCACATGATGATTTGATGATGATGTGTAGGCGACAACGAGATCAGGATTGCGCTCGACGGTGTCATTTGCCACCGAAGGCCCCCGTTCTGGGCGCGCCACAGCGTCGCTCGAGGCTGGGCAGGCGAACGCGACGCCGACGACGTAGAGCAGCACCCCGGCCAGGTTGGCCCCCACTCGTCCGCGAAGCGGATCGGTGTTCCTGATCACCTTCTCGACGATATCCTTGTCGGTAGCAGACGTGCCTGGCGCGGACAGCTCGGCAACGCACGCAGATAACAACTCATCTTACATACTGATGGTACACAGTCCAGAGCAGTAGTTGGCACGACGTTTAGCATTCATAGTAGTCGTCTCATGCGGACCCAGCTGCAGCGTCGTGCACAAATACGATGTTCCGTCAATGCGGGTCCTCGGAGGTTGCGCAAATACTGCTACTCGATCGGGCTCCTCAGCATCCACAGAAGAACTCATGGCAACGCGATCTTCGATGCGCTTCCAGGACTGGGCGTCCCTGGAGCGACCCGTAGAACTCTTCTTCCAAGAAGACCATGCCGGCGGGAACTTCATCTGAGTGTTGACCGGGTCAATTCTGCAGCTCACACGCACCAATTTCCCAGCGCCCTGCTCTCCCGCGCGGCCCTTCGACCCCTCTGATGGGAACGATCGAGAATCGACGTGCGTGATGAAGTTCCTCTTCTTGTCGTGCTCGAAAAGCGAATCCAGCTGAGCTGCGCCAACTGCAAGCGGCTCGGAGTCCACGACTGGATCTCCAGCCCGCTCACCGCCCACCGTGGCCAGGTCCCTCTCGACAGGAGAAGTCGGGGATCCTGAACGAGACGCACGGAGTCTTGCTCGATTCGTCGTCGCTGATGGCGGCAACAGTACTCGCCGGAGGCGGTGGTGGTGGCGGCAGCGGCTCTACCCTGCGCGGCGGCTCCGGCGGCGGAGGCTGCAGAGGAGCTCTGTGAACGCGTGCAGGCGGCGGTCCGTCCGGCTGCCTCGGCGCGAGGACAGCGGGCTTGTGTTTTTGTGGCGGCATCATAGGAGGCATCCCAAGAGGGCGGATGATCGCGCCCGGAGGTGCAGGTTCGCCCGGTGACAGACCCGTCAACTTGCTGGCGCTGCCCATGCGAGCCTTCTCCTTCGACGCGACGTCGCCATCGCCCCGCGAATCGCGCGCCTGATGTGAAGGGGGCGACGCAGTGGCAGAAGACGATGCGGCGACGGGCGGTGGCGAAGCAGCAGCAGCAATAGAAATACTACCACCAACAGATTTGGGCAATGCACCGATTCCTGCACACGCACGAGCATAACTTACAAATCGCATACAATCTGCAGGCGGCCTCTTGTCCTCGTGACAGATCCTCAAATAGAATTGCAGATCGCGCCCAGCATATCGCCTCATCGCGGTCTTGAAATCAGCCTCAGCATAGTCAGCGCCGAGACGTTCACGTCAGATCGTTCTGACGTGTTCACGGATGACAGTGGCCACGCCATTGTCATCGACTCCGTCACGCACACTCGATGAAGCGCGAGATCTCTTCTCCTCCCTCCTGGCCAGCTCAGCCTCGTCACGGGGTCTGCGCTCGGCAGGCGGCTCAGGAACTGGAGGCGGCGGTGCACTGAACTTCTAAGGATTCAATAAAGAGCGAAACCATCTTGTCAGCCGCAGAATTCGCCACCTCACGGGCCAATCGGATAAGTGGCAGCAATCATCACGTTCTCCGTTGCAAGTGCGTTTGGGCCACTCATGCCGACTCAAGCGTGCAGAACTGCATTCAATGTTGCACTGCTTCAAGAACTGCTTAACGCCATAACTGACAGCAACACAGCGATGCCGACCATAACGACAGATGGCAACAATGCACACAGACTGCGAGGACGTGTTCTTCGCCAAAGATCTTCCCACATACTCAGCGATGCCAACAAAATGTTCGTTCCCAACTGAATTGCGTAAGATATTCGGGCGATGACCGATATGGCGCGTGTGAGTTGGGTCGTTCAGAGCCCTGGCGCACACCAACGCGTACCGATCATAGTTCGCCATATTATCATCAGCAGCAACGAGCGCATCTATGATGGCATTGCCGTCGCGCCCCGTGGTAGTCATCTGTCATCTAGTGACTGGGGCGGCGACGACGGCGGCTGTGCTCCCTCTGCATTGTCGACCCCGAGCACCCCGGGTCGTTCTCGAAGTTCTCCAAGCCCAGCGCGATCACAACAAACCTCGAGCCCTGCGGCGTGGGGCGAGCACCAGCCCCAGCAGCCGCGGCAGCGACCCGTGCGTCCTCGTCGCCACTGGAGTGATCAGCGGGCGCAGGCACATGCGTGATCCCGTCGTCACTGGAGCGATCGACGACAGCAGGCGGCGCGGCGAGAGCAAGCGGCGCAGCGAGGCCGGCGGGAGCTGCGCAGCACGGCTTGTCACTGCTAAGGTACGGAATGTGCAACGGACGAACGGGACTCCGCAACGCGCCCTGGGTCAAACTGATCGAGACGAACGGTGAGAAGACCTGAGCGAGCACAACGACGCATCTCTACCTCACCTTCCTGACTCAAGAGAGCGCGGCCATTGGCGAGATCCTTCGCGCGGCCGAGGGGGGGCCAGTGCAGGAAGAGACAACAAGAGAGGAGCATGATCCGAATCTTTCAACTGATGCGACTCGAGACACCCACTCACGGCGCCACGAGAACCAACGATGCGAAACGGAAAACTCGTCATACCTGTCGTCTCACTCCCTGCCTGCCCTCCTATGCAGCTGCATGCATTGCGCTGTCTGCGAACTCATTTAGGATAGAAACCCAGCTTCTCGAAATTATCCTCTGCGTTGAGAGCCCGGGCTTTACCGCGGCTGCAGGAATTGCAACCCTCGTCTAGGATAACCCAAACACCGTCGTCCTTGAAGACATCGACCGCGCGAAGCGTAGAAAGAGCCGAAACGTCGGTCGAAACATTCTGCACTGGAGCCAAGATAAAACCGACGAGACTGTGATCTGCGACCTCTGCGACGCAGTCGCGGATCAAGGAATTTAGTTCACCTGTGCTAGTGTCACCCGTATCATCGCAAGTGTCAACATAACGTTTAGTGAAAGCCTTTAGTACAACCTCTAGCTCTATAGAGGTGATGCGGCGATCATCCTCAATCCTATTCTTAATTGCTTATGCTTGGATGTTGCTGGAGCGTTCAACTTTCTTACTTAGCTGTTGCTTTCTTGTCTTCCGTTAGCTTCCTGGGCTGCTTGTCGATATATGTCGGGCAGCGACAACACTGCGCACGAACAACACCTGGAGTGCTGCCGCGGTTGTCCACGAGATCGCGCGGACACTCACCCGGAGAGCGCAGCGCCGCGTACCTCTCCCGAGAAAATCTTACAACCTCGAGCACGAGGATGAGGCGGCAGGGGACCTGGGTGTCTCCAGTTCAGGCCAGAAGAAGAACTCGAAGAAGGCAAAACTTTGCCACTGGAAACTTTCGGCCCCGAGGCCCTCGCAAACTGTCCGTCTTCTTTCCGAATGAAGTTGCTGCTGGCCCATCCTAAGAACAGAACCAGATCCTCACGTGGTTTCTTCACCTTGCGATGCCAGCCCACGTGATCTGGAGTATCCCTGAGAGCACGACCATAACTAAGCCCTCTGCGCTGACCCGAAGCAAACGCAGCATCCTGACCACGAACAGAGATGGGATCCGAAACAGATCGCCCCCTCAACTCCTCAGCAGAAACGCTAGCCATAGAATGAGATTCGGTCGAGCGAACAGCCATGAACCCAATGGCATCTCCCTCGGCCTCTTCAGAGGTCTGGAGACTCTTCTCCTGGAGCTCTGGAGGTCCCTGAACCGGAGCGGCTTCGGTCATTCCCATGCAACTCACGCAGACATGACTCTCGACGTGGTTGCGCTGCAATCTACACTGCCCGTCGCAATTCCCCCCCTCGCGCGCGAATGCCCTGTGACGCATGACGCGAGAAGAGAAAAAACAACAGAAACGAGAAACGCCAGGATCCATCCTCATCCGCTCCTCCTTGCTCCTAATGATACGACGAGGGATTGATGGTGATGCAGCAACAGAACTGGCGGATGCGAACTCTCGTTCGACATCGTCCTCGCGCAACTGGACACGGCGCTCGCCACTGTCTCCAGTGTGCGCTACCACTGCCGCCCTGGGCTTGCCCGTGCATTCAGGGCCCCTGGACCAGCGGCCTGTTTCGTGGCAAGTCTTGGATTCCGAACGTTTTTTTATATGCAAAAAATCCTGGAGCCGCTTCTTGCGACCTTCCAGGGGAGGTCCTCCCTTGCCGCCTCCCTTGGGCGACCAGGGCGTTCAGTGGTAGCCCTTGCCTCCGCCCCTTCCCTTGCCCTTGCCCCTCCCTTTGGTGCCAAGGTTGGCGACCGAGTCCTCTTGGATCGCGTCAGAAGCTTCCTCCTCCGTGTATCCGGCCTGCACCACCTCGACGTCGAGCTCGCTGCTATCCTGGACAGGGGCCCAGTGAGCATGCGATTCCTCGTCGACGCGGGTGTGTTCGTCGGAGCATTCGTCCCAGGCCGCATCGTCCCGGCCGTGCTCTGGCGCATAGCCGGACGCGAAGTATCCGTAGGGACTCAGCTCCTCAGGGCAATGCTCCTCCTGCTCGTGCCATCCATCATCAGCAGTGTAGAAGGCGTGATGTGGCCTGGAGAAGCACACCTTGCCCTTGCCCATGCTCCTGTTCTGGTAGCTGGGTCTGGGCTGCGTCCACGTCGAAGAGCTGGAGCCATACCAGACTCACCCTTGCATTTTTGGTGGATGTGTATGCGGCCGTGCTGGAGGATCAAGACGTCCTTGATCTTGTCGAAGGCTGTCACATGTCCCGTGGATGTCAACTCCATCGGACTCTCGGAAGGCGAGAGGCTTGCATGGTCCAAGAAAAGGGAGCCAAGCAGATCGCCGCTCATCAAGATCTCAGGATCTAACTTGGAGACAAGTTTCCACCAGCGCTTCCTTCGGGATGTGTACGAGACAATGGACTCACCGCGCTGCCGCAGCAGTGGTCCATATGGCATCCGCCCAACCTGGAACAGGATCTTCGCTTCCTGCGCCTCGATGGGGAAGAGTGAAGTACGAATCGCCAGCACCAGCTGATCGATCCCGTTCGGAGTCAGAAGCACGTCCTTACCGATATCCATGGCAGTATCGAATGCGTCACCTCTGAGGCCTTCTACAACCTTGTTGACAGCTGAGGTGATCAAATGTTGCTGCGGTGCACCCATCTCTTGATCCACTGAGGCCAAGGCGGCACTCATGCGCATCTCTGTGCGGAATTCCCACTCGTGGAAGTTGTTCACCGTGCCGTCGTAGATGTAGGAGCCACTCTTCGTCTCGGACCGCGTCAGCGCGTCGGCGCTCGGCCGATAGCGAAGAGAAGAAAATGCCATGGCGCAGGGCTCACCCCCCTAGCGAGGGGAACTGCCAGTACAGAAAATAAAGGGATCTAGTGCGACACTCTCTGACGAGACGTGCGCGCAGTGGTACGGTACGGGGATCGTGTGGTAGCTCCGCTACCAGTGTGATTATGATGCGTTTTAGCGCAATGGCAAAAAGGGCCCCTAGAGGTCAAACGGCAACGAATGGTGCATATACACACGTGAAACATGCACTATCTCACAAACGGGCTGAGGCGAGAACCACATTTTGAAAAGGAGCCGCCCGCCATCTTTGAACTTGCTGTAACTTTGAAAACGAATGTGCGCGGCGCTGAGGCGAGAGCCACAATTTGAAACAAACGCTCTCCATCCAAGTTGCTGCAAACTTGTAAAGCGAATGTGCGCGGCACTGAGTCGAGAGCCACGTGTTTAAGGACGACCTCACTCCACCTTCAAAGCTGATGCAAACCTTCAAGCTTTAAGACGAGTGTGCGCGCCGCTAAAACGAGAACCACATTTTGAAAACGACCCGCTCTCCATCCGTGAAGCCGTCGCAGTTGTTGACGATCGAGTACGCGTGTCCCTCAGGCAAGAGCCACATGTTGAAAACGACGTGCCCTCCATACGTGGAAGATGTGGATCAGACTGAAGGGGACGTCTCAGGCAAAACGCCCGGCCCACCCTAGCGACACGCGTCCAGGGTAGCGACAGGGAGGAGTCACTTATGAAGAACGTGGATGGAGGAGGTAGTTTTATGAGGAGGACACAGAGGACAACGAGGACGCGGAGGAGGATGAGGAGAAGGAGAGAGGAGACAAAAGGAGAAGAGAGGAGACAGGAGGATAATAAAGGAGACAGGAGGAGAAGAGAGGAGACAGGAGGAGGAGGAGGAGGAGGAGGAGGAGGAAAAGGAGGAGGACGAGGAGGAGGAGGAGGAGGAGGAGGAGGAGAGGTGGCGGAGGAGGAGGAGGAGTCTACGAGGGGGCGGGGCGCCTTTAGTCAGTCTTTCGAAATTGTTGAACGACCTCGGGGTCGGGCCGAGCGAGCATCGTCTAACCTGCCCATATCCCTACTGGAGTGGCCCCCCTGGCCGATTTCCCCTCCCCCCCCCTTCATGGTGATATAGGATGCAGGCTGTTCCCTTCGGGTTTCGAGGGGCATATCCCCAACTGGGGCGGGGATCAGGACGGGAATGGGCATCGGTTGAAACATACTGACGTCCGCAGGGCCCCCACCCTTAGGGCCCCACCCTTGAGCCGCCGGGCTCCGTCTCCCGCCGGGGGAGCCCGGCGCCGCTGCGGGCCGCTGCGGCGGGGACGCCGCCGCCCTCCGCCCCCCTCCGACGCCCAGACCGCACCCCGAGGTGGGACAAGTCGGCGAGGACATCCGAGAGCGCGGATGGGGATGGGGGCGGGGATCGGACCAACGTCACGGGGCGCCCTCCGACGCCCAGATCGCACCCCGAGGTGGGACAAGATGGGGATGGGGATGGGGACGGGGATGGGCATGGGGATGGGGATAGGGGATGGAGATAATTAGGGGATGGGGACGGGGATGGAGATGGGGATGGGGACGGGGATGGGGGATGGTTGGGGGTGGGAATGGGGGCGGGGATCGGTTCAGCGGCACGGGGCGTGGCCCCGAGCGCGGCTGGGGCCTCGCAGTGCAGCGACCCGCCCGAGCGGCTCCGCGCCAGCGCGGGCGCAGCGGGGGC
>CAUYUJ010000316.1:2500-12500 GCA_963575745.1 Prorocentrum cordatum
TCCTCCGCCTCCTCCTCCTTCCCCTCCTTTCTCCTCCTCCTCCCTCCTCCACCTCATCCTTCTCCTCCTTTTCCTTCTCCCCTTTCTCATCCTCCTCCTCCTCCTCCTCCTTCTCCTCCTCCAAAAACCCCGTGGTGACCCCGAATCCCCATTGACTCACCACGCGGCGTGGCACCACACAGTTTGGGAGCCCACGACGATCCTCCTTGTGAGGGGCAAGGTGGGGACTGGCATAGAGGGGGGGAAACATCGACCTGGAATCGGCGATACATCGCCGATAGATCGGCGATGGGCCCCCATGGTGAATCCGCACATTCTTGAGCGGGGTCGGATTTCTCATCGGCGATCAATGGGCGATTGGGGGGCGATGCATCCCACCCTACGGCAGGTTCGTGTCGTGTCGACCCAGCCGCTGCTTCATCACACCGCGGGGATCGTTCAGCCTTGAACGATCGGCCGATTCCGAAACGCCCGATCGTTCAATATCGACCGATGCTGCTTCGCCAACGGCGTTCAACGTAGAAGGCCGGCGGCGGGGTCACCGTGGGTCGACACGACGCGAACCTGCCGTATGCCTCCTGTTCCACCCCCCCCGGTCGTTACCCTTAGGTCTGGCGTGTCCCCCTGCAGGCGGATATTGGACGAAAAATAAAAAGAATACCCAAGTAATATTCCGAAAGACGTGCAAAAACAGTCAAAGAATCGTCCCCAGACTAGTTCTGACTATGTCTGACTTTTCCCCGTGCAGAAGGACAGGCCCGACTTGACCCCATCTTTACCCCGGCCCTGGCAGGAGGCAGCTGGGGACTACCTACCAGACCACCCCAACCCAACCCGAAGACCCGAATTTGACCCGAATTTCGGGTTGGGGGGGTACGGATACCATGTGTTTTTTCAAAGTTCCCCGACCCCCCCCCACTGGAAATCGAGGATAAATTTGGGCCTTCGGGTTGGGTTGGGGTGGTTTGGTGGGTGGTGAGCTGGGGGCCTGCCAGCGAGGCGTCTGCACGGAGTCCCACGTGGAGAGCTTCTGCCAGGCCTCGCCGACCTCTGCGGCTCGCACGCGGGCCCCGGCGGCCGCCCGCCGACGCCGTCGGTCGTCGCTGTCAACGCTCGATGGCTTCCGAACGTCTTCGACGGATTTTCAAGATCTTCGAAACTTTGCCGTCGTCGTCAACTTCGTCGTCGTCAACTTCGTCGTCGTCGTTGCCATCGCCGTCCATCATCGTTTTCCGTCGGCCGTCGTCGTCGTCGTCGTTGTCCGTCCGTCCTCCCTCCTGCCGTCGCCGGCGTCGACGCAGGAGCAGGCCCACGAAGGCTCCCGGAGGCTCAGGAGGAGGAGGAGGAGGAGGAGGAGGAGGAGGAGGAGGAGGAGGAGGAGGAGGAGGAGGAGGAGGAGGAGGAGGAGGAGGAAGAGGAGGATGCCCGCGGGGCAAGGCGGCTGTGTCGATCCACAACCACCCCCGCGCGCGCCCCCGCGCGCGCCCTCGCCTCGGCGCGGTCACGCGCCCGAGGCCGTCTGGCAGGCCTCGGCCTCGCCTCGTGCCGCCCGCAGCAGCCTCGCCACCTTGGTGGCCATGCCAGGCGAGCAGCTTCGCTCTCGCGCGCGGCGCCTAGGCCTCGGCCAGCCGCCGCCGCCGCCCGCAGCCCCTGCTTCGCTTCGAGCAGCAAGGCCACCTGCAGGCGACTGGCACCCCTGCTGCATCCTGGCCTCCTTGGCCACGCCTCCGCCGCCCGCAGCCCCTGCTTCGCATCGAGCAGCAGAGCCACCTGCAGGCGGCTGGTACTCCTCCTGCAGCCTGGCAACCTTGGCCTCGCGCCGCGGCGACGGCGCCGCGCTGCACGCGCGCCTGCCGCGCCGATGGGGCGCACCTCCTTCCTTCCCGCCAGCAGGCGGCTCCTCCAGCCTGGTCGCCAGCAGCACGTCCACGCCGTCCTCCTCTGGGCCGCCCGCCTGCGGCTTGCTCTCGCCTCCTGGAGTCCCTGCTGCGGCCAGCCTCTGCGAGCTGCCTCCTCCTCCACGGGCAGGCGGCTCTGCAGGCGTGGTCTCCTGCACGCCCGCTCCTGCAGCCGCGGCGTTGACCGCCGCTGGCTGGTCTGCCCGCCCGCCAGCCACCTCCACGCCCAGCGGCTCCCCACTGAGGTCATCGAGGCGCGCGATGACGACTGGCACCACCCTCGCCGTGCGGGGCGCGAGCCCCCGCTGCAGCTTGGCCACCACAGCGCTGCCCGAAGCGGACGGCGGCATCTTGCACTCACCGCTGAAGCCGCATGCCCTGGCGGCGCCCGCGACCCCGCAGAGGCGGCAGGCGACCAGCGGCATCCTGCGCTCCAGCTGCTCGTCCACGGTAGGGCGGATGACCACCAGGTCGTGGGCGGTGAGCCCCCTGCTGCCTCAGCCTCCTGTTGGCCTTCGCCGCGTCCGCCAGAATGGAGCCGGGCGTTCACCCACTCTCTCCTCCCACCTGCAGGCTTCGCACCACCTGGGCTGCCCAGGCTGCCCGCGCCAGGTGCACGCCACCTGCGCGGCTGCCGTGCGCCTCTCGGGAAGAGCCCGCTGCTGCTTCACCTTGCCATGCGTGGTGCCGCTGCCGTCAATCCAGGTGCCCGCTGCCGAGCACCAGACCCTGTCGACGAGGCCTCGGCGATGAGCAAGCCGCAGGCACTCACGGCCAGGCAGGCGTCCCGCAGCGGCCGCTTCCTTGGCCACGCGGTCAGCCAGACGATTGCCGTACCAGTCACGGTGCGACACCTTCCCAGCCACCACCTGCTGCCTCGTGCTGCGGCTGGGCACCCACCCCAGGTGCACCTCGCTGCCCAGTCCTCCGCGTTCATCCAGCAGCGCCCAAGCTTGCCTCCATAGGTGCGCCCAGGAATGACCGCTGGCCGTCGTGCGCATGCGCCCCACCTGGTAGAAGCCGTCGAACGCGTACTTCGAGTCGACAAACCAGCACTGCGTCTCCGTAACCGTACCTCAAGGCCATGATCACCGCCGTGAGCTCGCCGCCGTTGATGTCGACGCACGGGCCGACCATCTGGCCAGCGATCGACGCCCTGTACACGTCATCTCCCTCCATCAGCGCAACTGCAATCCAGCCCGCCGACGTGAACTCGCCGTAGTCCGCCTCGAACACCGAGCCGTCCAGGAAGAGCTCACCAGCTGGCAGAACACCTCCATCATGGTCGCCCTTCCAGCAGACCAGGTCGCTGGCCTGAGGCTTGCGCAGCCCCCTCGGCACTGGCCACAGGCACCTCTCCAGCAGCAGCTGGACCCCAGGCTCCTGCCATCTTCCCCTGGGGTCCTCCAGGTCTGGGGGAAGGGCCAACACCTCTCGCCAGCTAGCACAGTCGCAATGCCTGTGCATCAGGGCGCCCTCCAACCCGCACCTGAGGCACTCCGCGCTACTCGCCAGCCCCTTCTCCGCCTTACGTGCCTGCGTCCACTGCCCGTTGACGATCAGGGACCGCAGGTGCGCCATCTCGCGCTGCGTGGGCCGCACCTTGACCTTGCCAGCACCTCCTCCCAACAGACCCTCAGGGTGGAGCACTCTACCTGTGGTGGCCAGTCTCACCAGCGGCTCGAGCTCGCCACCTGCTGCCAGGTGACCATTCCCTGGGTCCTTGCTGACCTGCCTCCACTGCCGCCTCTGCACCCCTCGCATGACCAGCCTGCGCACGACCCACGGCGCCACGTCGAACGGCGCGATGGTGTTGCCGTCGTCCATGACCCAGCTGTTGGCTGCGTCCACCTCCCAACCGATCCTCCGCAGCGACATCGCCGTCGCCGCGCACGGCCCCTGAACGCGAGCCCAGGTGGTGGCCCTTTTGTCCAGCAGGCAGCGGACCACCATGTGGGGAGGCACCCAATTCTCCCATACCGCCCGCAACAGCATCATCGCGGGCATGCAGGTCGCGTCGATGATCGGGTCGAGCCCAGGCTGAAGCATCAGCCCCAGCGACCTACTCTTGCCTCTTCTCCAGCTCCTGCCTCGCCTCAGGGAAGTTGGCGAGCGCCCTGGACTTCTTGACCGCGACCGCCAGGTCCACCTCGCCGAGCAGGACCTCGAGATGCCTGGCCGCTGTCGCGATGTCCACGACGACGCGCTGCAGGCCCCCAACCCCCCTGATGATGAGATGTCATCCACGACCACCGAGAGAGCCACAGTGGGTACCAGCTCCTGCAGCCTATCCAGCGGCTCCAGCAGCAACATCTTGAGCATGAGCGTTGCCATCTCATCTCCTGGCAGCACAGCATGCTCCGTGTAGATGGCATCGCTGACCGCCTCGTCGCGCGCCAGCCACCTGGCCGACATGTGCAGGCTGATCTGCAGCTCGAGCTGCCACAAGGGAAACCCCGTCTTCCTCGCAGCACGAATGAGGTGCCCGTGCTGCACCTGCTCGCACGCCTTGAGCAAGTCCAGGAGCGCCAGCGCGGCGACCCAGCTGGGGGCGTCGCCTGCCTCGCGTCCTCTGGCCGTGGCCCACTCGCACTCCACCGCCTGCTGCCAGACCGCCCTCTCACAACCCTTCCCTCTGGACGCCCAGAAGAAGGGCCGATCGTTCTTGCGCTCCCACTCGACCGCCGCTGGCCTGCAGAGCCTTGTCTGAATCCTCGCGAGCACGTGTGCGATGGCCACCGGCCTCACTCCTCCTAACCTCTTTGCCAGGAACACAATCTTGTTGTTCAGCTGCGGCCACTCCGCCGCCTGCTCTACCGCCATCACGACGTCGATGAGCGTCTCGAGGCCCTCGTCGCTCAGCTCCAGGAGCTGCCGCGTCTTGACTGCCTCGAAGCCCGCCGCGGTGCCCATCCTGAACGTGCGCAGCACCGCCTTCATCCTCCACTGAAGGCCTACCAGGCCTCACGCCCAAGTCGTCTGGCCACGCCAGATCCTCATGGGCGCGCTGCACCCTCCAGAGCTTGCCCCACGCCTGCTCGAGGGCGTCCAGCTCCTGGCAGAAGCTGCGGGGGCCTGCCGCGGAGCTACCGTCGCTGCCTTGCCAGCCCACAGCCACCCTCGTGACTGCATGCAGCCCTCCTGCTCCTCCCTTCAGCTGCCTGTCGACCCACTCGTCGAACTGCCTGCCGCGCTCGTCGAGGTCACGCTTGGCATGCTGGTGGCCAGCCTGGCCAGGGTCAAAAGGGCCACGGGGTCCCAACTCGCAAGCCCTGCATGCTGCAGCACCCGCAGCCACCTGCCCGCCTCCGTGCTGGCGTGGTTGCCTTCCTGCTCGCTATCGGCCTGCTCTTGCCACTGCCTGACCCTCTGAGGCACCAGCTCCGCCAGCCTAGGCGCGGAGTCGAGCGCATCAATCCGACCTCGGGGCGCCTGGACCCTCGCCGCGGCCTCCAAAATGCTGGCCACTCTCGCCATCCACGCTGCTTCAGGCGCGTGCCTCGGCGCCCGCGGCTCCTGGACCCCGCTGCGTCGCACCCGCTTGGTGGAGAAGCCCTGCGCCCTGCCCACGTACCTGCCCCTCTGGTCCTCCAGCTGGCACGCGCCCAGCCACTCCTCCTCTGCGCAATCCAGGCAGGTGGCGAAGGCAGCAGTGAGTGCGTCCTTGGCGCAAGTGCCCTCGCGCTCCACCTCGCCTGCACCGCCGCCCTGCTTCGCCTCCTGCACCTCCACGCGCCTCCACGGCAAGAGGGCGGCCTTCTCTCCCCAGAGGCGGGGGGGGCCTCACGCATGCTCCTTCAGCCACTTCAACCTGAAAGGGACTACCCGCGATTCCATACGGCGCCTGGCTCGGATGCATGCCGCCAGTCCCAGCATGGGGAGCAGCTCCTGGGCAGCCTCCGTGCCCCTCCTGCGCCGCCACCTCCTCCTCTGGCCCGCGCTGCATTCCGCGGACCTGCAGCGCGTCATGCCAGGCGGCACCGCGCTGCACGCAGCACTTGCTCAGGCTGCCTCCAGAGGCTTCGGCGGCCAGCGTGGGCGGAGGCGGCGGCGCGCTGCCGAGGGGGCCCCGCCTCGCCCGCTGGTCCTCCTGTTTTTTTTTCGAGGATGCCGTTGGCATGGGCAGCGCCTCGGGGCCGCCGCCTTCCCTCAGTGCGCTGCTGCTGGCCAGAGCCACCAGGCCTGTCATCCTCATGTGTTGTTTTTGTTCGAGGGCGCCGTTGGCAGCGCCTCGGGGCCACCGCCTTCCCACTTCACTTGGCCCCCAGTTGGCAGCGGCGCCGCCCTCCTTCGGCCGCGCCTGATGGCTCACGGCGTCGACCAGCGCGCGTGCCACCTCTGAGTGTCCAGCGCCCTCCTCAGCCTCCTGCGGTTTTTCGAGGACGCCATCAGCAGCGCCTCGGGGCCACCACCTTCCCTCTTCTGCTGGCCCCCCGCCGGCCTCGGCGCCGCCCTCCTGCGGCCTCGCCCGCTGGCCCTCGGCGTCGACCAGCCTGCGCGCCACCTCTGCGTGGCCGGCGCTCTTCTCAGCCTCCTGTGTTTTTTTCGAGGACGCCCTCGGCAGCGCCTCGGGGCCACCACCTTCCCTCTGCACGCTCCTCCATGCGCGCCCCCTCTGCCTCATGTGGTTTTCCGTGGATGCCACTGGCAGCGCCTCGGGGCCGCCGCCTTCCCCTCGCACTCGGGCGAGCCCCAACCTCGGCGCCCTCCTCTAGCGCCCTCAGCTCGCCAGCAGCTGCTGCCAGGCCTGCGCCTAGCTGCTCCCTCACACGCTTCCTCGCCCGCAACCAGCTGCTGCGGTGACCCCTCGCGCAGCGTCCGTGCGGCCTTACCTCAGGCAAAGCCCGAGGCCTCTGCGCCACCCTCATGGCGCCCTCCAACTTCTGCTTGGCGACCTCGACGATGACTGGCGCGCGCGGGCACGCAGGCGAACCAACCACCACCTGGGCGCCCTGCGCGAGCAGCCCGCGCGACACTAGGAAGTAGTCGATGATCCGCCCTGACGCCATACAGGTAGGCCCCGCTGGTCTGACCACGGACGCGTCGAACAGCGCCAGCACCCCGCCTGCCTGCAGCTCCTCCCCACTGAGATTCCAATCCCCACCGACCACGTACTCTCTGCGGCACTGCCTGAGCCTCCTCGCCAGCAACTTGACCCAGTGCACGTGAACTCTGCCGTCCACCACCACCGCCGCCTGGTGATCCTGGACTTCCGCCATCCCGCGGCAACGTCGCACCATGGTGATGAGCCCCCCCTGTGCTAAGCCCCCCTGGCTCAGACCGCACCGCTGGCGAACTCCTTGCCCGCCATCCTTGACTACGGAGCTGAGCCTCGGCATCTCTGCTCCGTCCCTCCAGCAGCCTGGTCTCCTGCACCAGGATGGCGTCACAGTCCTGCACCTCCTGCACCATCGAGCACTTGCCCAGGCTGCTGAACGCGTTGACGTTGACCGTGCAGATCCTCCAGACGCCTATCTCCTTGCTAGGACTCTGCGTCCATATCCTCCTCTCCCGTGCGCATCTTCTTGGCCTCGTTGATGAGGGCATCAGCCGCCTTCCTCTTGTCGGGGTCCACGAACTGCTCCTCCAGCTCCTTCCAAGCCTGCTGCACCTCAGGGGATGGCTGCTGCGGCCGAGGTTCCGCCCCAGCAGACGACCTTGCCACTGCGCCTGCCCTCGTGGCTGCAGCAGCGCCAGCCCCCGCAGGAGGCGGTTGCACAGGATCTGGCTCTCCAGATCCCACCCCTGCCACCTTGCTCTTCCACTCGAACAGCTTCTCGACCGCCTCGGACAGCTTGACGAACTCACCGCAGAGCACTGGGTTCGCCGCCACCCCGCTGGACTTGGCCCAGCCTGCGAGCGCCGCCTTGACCTCTTGCAGGGAGGCAGGGGCGGCGGGCGCTGCAGTCGCCACCTCAGCTGCCACGGCGGTCTCCGCCATCCTGGCACTCTGAGCCGCCAGCGCCTCGCGCGCTCTGGCGGCTGCCTCAGCCAGCTCCTGCCGCAGCTGCCCCAGCTTATCCGTGAGGTCCGCCGTCTCGTTGATGGCCGCCCTCGCCTTCGCCCTGGCCAGCTCCAGCATGTGCTCGGTCCGCTTGACTCTCTGCGCCTTCTCGTCGGCCAGCAGCTGGGCGGCTTTGACGGCCTTATCCTTGGACAGGTCGTCACCCAGCCCCTCGCGCACCAGCCGCCTGGCCTGCTGGAGCTCGTTCCTGATCCTCGCGCTGAACAGCTTGGTTGCGATGGCGAACTGCACATCTGACATGCTTACGAGCTCGCGACGCTCATCGTCACTGAGCACCACTCCCGCAGCACGCTGACCTCCTTTTCCGCTCTCATCGCCACGCCACCACGGCGCACGGGTCGCAGGCGCGCCAGCACCGGCACGCCCACCACGCCCGCCACCGCCAGCCCCAGCAGGAGCACCGCCACGACCTGGAGCCCCCTGCGGCAGGAAGCTGCCCAGGACCCTCTCCAACGGCTTGCCGCCCCCCTGGCATCCGTAGCGACAGCACATGCTCTCGGCGAAGTTGTAGTAGCTACACGCCTGGCGCACCCATCCCACGGGCCCGCCTGAGCGACCTCCTCCACGCCCTTGTCCCGCGTCGTGCCCCATCGCGCGCGAGAAACTGGAGGAGAGGCGCCCGACTGCCAGAGCGCAAAGACTCTTGCCTGCCGCGGACTAGCGGTATCCGTGCGATCCCCTCGGGAATCTGGCATCTTGAGCCAAAATGGCTACGGAAAAGGAGGAGGAGGAGGAGGAGGAGGAGGAGGAGGAGGAGGAGGAGGAGGAGGGGGCAGGGTGGCGAGGTCGGAGGAGCGTGGACGCCCTGTGGCATCCTCGGAGGCCTCCCGGCCTGCGCGGGGCCCCATGGGGAGGCTGCCGCGGGCCGCCGAGCCTGGAAGAAGCAGGACGCGCCAGCAGCTCAGTTCCTGGGGCCCATCGTCGCGCTCCTGCGGCCGCGGCCTATCCCAATGGCCTCTGGCAGAAGGCTGGAAGAAGCCTGGAAGAAGCGGGACGCGCTGGCAGCTCCTGGGGCCCCTCGTCGCACTCCTGCGGCCGCGGCCTCTGCCAGTGGCCTCTGGCAGCAGGCCTCCTCTATGAGATCGGAGGATCGCGCCGCATCGCCGACGCCGATGCATCCGCGATGCATCGCCGATGCTCTGGCGACGCTGGCGGTGCATCGGCGACGCCAGCGCGGGGAACTTCGGGCTCCACATAGCGCCGCACCGGCGAAGCGTGTCGGCGACGAGGCGTCATCCTCAGACCAAATCTACAGTCGGGCTGCTGAAAGACGGAGCGCTAGATGAGGAACGAAGCCCCTTTTCGGCTCCACAAACGCCTGCGTGGACGAGGAGCGCTAGAGAAACAGCCATGGAAAGACCGAAGGAACACCGAACCACTTCCGAATGCAAACGGTTCCTTATTTCAGCGTCGTGTTGTACTTTCGGGCGCGGCCTGAATGACCCCCAGCAAACCATCCCCTTCCTTGACGTCGCCCTCGCTTTTCAAGCTTCCCTCCAGCCGCAAAACTAACCATCTGCATTGCAATCGTTCTCCCATCTGCTCGAAGGGTATCCCAGGAAGCAGTGGTCGTCGCCGTCGTTGCCGTAGTTGCTGCCGTCGTCGTCGCCGTCGGCGTCGGGGTCGCCGTCGTCAACGTCGTCGTCGTCGCCGTCGCGTCGTCGTCACCGTCACCGTCGCCGTCGCCGTCGCCGTCGGCGTCGCCGTCGCCGTCGTCGTCGCCGTCGCAGTCGCCGTTCGCCGCCGCCGTCGCCGTCACCGTCACCGTCGCCGTCGCCGCCGCAGTTGTCGCCGCCGCCGCCGTCGCCGTGTCCGCCGTCCGTCGTCGTCGTCGTCGTCGCCATCGCCGTCGTCGCCGACGTCGTCGCCGTCGACGTCGTCGTCGTCGACGTCGTCGCCGTCGTCGTAATCGTCGTCTCCGTCGTCGCCGCCGTCGTCATCGTCGTCGTCGTCGTCGCCGTCGCCGTCGTCCCCGTCGCCGCCGTCGCCGCCGTCGGCGTCGGCGTCGCTGTGGCCAACGTCGTCGCCGCCGTCGTGAGCGCCGTAAACGTCGTTGCCGTCGTCGTCGACGTCGTCG
>CAUYUJ010000316.1:15000-62500 GCA_963575745.1 Prorocentrum cordatum
CGGCGTAAGATTCGCGGGGAGCTGGAGGCGGCCAAGCCCGTGCCAGCACAGTTGCGATCGCTGTCGATCCAGGCTCACAAGCTCCAGCTGAAGAAAAGTAAGCACGAGGATCTGTTGGCCAACGCCAAGGCAGACATGGGGAAGGCCAAGGAGGCCATCCGTGTCCAAAAGGAGCTGGTGGCAGAAACGGAGAAGGCCATATTGCAGATCGCTGAGGAGCAGACGCGTCTGGCGGCCGCCGTGCCGCGGCCTCCGCCTGCGCGGGCTGAGGCGGACGAGGTCGCGGCGGCGCTGGACATGTCCGTCAGCAAGCTGGGCGACCTCCTGGCGGGCCTCGGCGACGACGGCACCCTCTCGTCGAAGCTCGGCGGCGCGCTCGAGGAGGCGCGAGCCCTGGAGGAGCGCAAGAAGGCCGCCGAGCGGGAGGCCGCCCGTGCTGCCGCCGAGCAACGAGAAGCCGCTGCTGCTGGTGGCGCAGGTGGAGGCCGGCGTGCCGCCGCGGCCGCTGGTGCAGATGGAGGTCCCAGGGATGGGCCTTGCGTCGACACTCCCTGTCCTCATGATGGTGGCCTTGATGAGCTACGGGACTGCCTTGGCAGGGTTGGCATCGAGGTTGAGGCCGAACGCCGCAGAGGAGGAGGCGCGCGGTGAGATGCGCACGCAGCAGGGCGGAGTCACGGGATGGCAATCTGAGAAGCGGGCTGAGCTGGAGCAGGAAAGCTGTGCGCCTCTCCTTGTGGATCGGCCTGGTGACGAATGCAGCTACAGGCATGCCCAGTGCGGGCGCAGTGGCTGGTTCGCTGGATGCTGACTCGTTGCTCAATACTCAAAGTGTGCCTGTTGCTGCGACTGGCGCGGTGAACGCTGGCGGTGGCCGATGCGGGCCCAAGGGCAAGGCCGAGGGCCGCGGGCGCGGGTGGACGAGACGAGCCGCGGACGCGCGGAAGGGTCGATGCCTCGCCCCTGCCCGAAACTCCTGCTCGCGCCGTCGACGGACGTGCTGCGGCCCCGAGCGGAAGGATCTCTGCGGCCCTCGCCTGCCCTCGGCCCGCCACGGCAGGCGGCGTGGCTCTGGCGGCGTCTTCGACTGCTTCGACATCTTCGAGCGGACGGCTGACTGGAGCGGTTCCCTCGTCCGCGTGTTTTTTTCGCATGCGGTTTCGGAAGACGTGCCGGGGCACCCTGCTGAATCGCCAGCAGTGGACAATACCTTCGGCGAGCATAAGAAGGGCAGCATTGTCACGCTCAACGTTCGACGGGGAAGCAGATGGGGGGGGAATTCCTCGTCGGATGCCCCCACGCCGTAGTTATGCTGCAGGAGCACCACATCTCAGCTAACCTCTTGGCCGACGCTCAGGCACGGGTGACCGACATGAACTGGCAGGGCTTGTGGTCAGCAGCGAAGGAGACTGGCAGTGCCAGCGGGGCGCAGTCAGGCCTGGCCATTCTGGCAAGGCCGACGGTCTTGGTCACTCGTGCCCCGTTCATGACGAGTGACTCCCTGGCAGATGGTCGCGCGCTCCCAGCTCAAGTGCACTGGGGAGTGCCAGGCGGCGTCGTGCTCATCTCGGTCTACGCGTGCGTGAACGAGGGCTGGTCGGACAACGTTTACGTGATGCAAGAGGCGAGCAGCCACGTGGAGCGCCTCAACTACGCGGCGTACGACTGGATTGTGGCAGGCGACTTCAACATGCAGCCGTCCGAGATGGGTGACCTGCCCTGGCTGCACGGCTTGGGCGGCATACTCCTCCTCCTCCTCCTCCTCCTCCTCCTCCTCCTCCTCCTCCTCCTCCTCCTCCTCCTGGTCCTACCCCTCCTCCTCCTCCTCCTCCTTCTCCTCCTCATCCTCTTTCTCCTCCGCCCCCCCTCCTCCCATTCCCCCTCTCCTCCCCCTCCTCCCGCTCCTCCTCCTCATCCTCCTCCCCCTCCCCCTCATCTTCCAC
Source organism: Prorocentrum cordatum (assembly GCA_963575745.1). NCBI lineage: Eukaryota > Dinophyceae > Prorocentrales > Prorocentraceae > Prorocentrum > Prorocentrum cordatum. Next base: position 16,944 of record CAUYUJ010000316.1, read on the forward strand.
CTCCTCTTTCCCTCCTCCTCCTCCTCCTCCTCCTCTTCCTCCTCCCCTTCCTCCCAGTCCTCCGCCTCCTCCTGCCCCTCCCCTCCTCTTCCTCCTCCTCCTCCCTCCTTTTCCTCCTCCTCCTCCTCCTCCCTCCTCCTCCTCCTCCTCCTCCTCCTCCCCCTCCTCCTCCTCCGCTGCCCCTCCTCCGCCTCTTCCGCCTCCTCTCCCTCCTCCCCCGCCTTGTCTTCCTTCTCGACTTCCTCCTCCTCCTCCTCCTCCTCCTCTCCTCCTCCTCCTCCTCCTCCTCCTTCTTCCCTCTTCCTCCTCCCCCTCCTCCTCCTCATCCTCCTCCCCCTCCTCCTCCTCCTCCTCGTCCTCCTCCGCCTCCCCCTCCACCTCCTCCTCCTCTTCTTATTATTATTCTTCTGATTCTTACTCATCTACGTTTTCTTCTGGTTAATAGTATTAGTATTAATCGTCGTAGTCTTCTTCGTCTTCTTATTATTCGTAGTGTTTTCTTCGTAGTCTCAGTATTCGTATTTTTCTTCTTAGTATTATTATTCGTCTTCTTAGTAAAATCCTTCATAACCTTATTCTTCCTATTATTATTATTCCTCCTCCTCCTCCTCCTCCTCCTCCTCCTCCTCCTCCTCCTCCGCCTCCCCCTCTTCCCTCCTCCTCCCCCTCCTCCTCCTCCTCCTGCTCCGCCTCCTCCTCCTCCTCCTCCTCCTCCTCCTTCTCCTCACCTTCCCCCTCCCCTTCCTCCTCACCGTCCCCCCTCCCCTTCTCCTCCTCCTCCTCCTCCTCCTCCCCTTCTCCTCCTCCTCCTCCTCCTCCTCCTCCTCCTCCTCCTCCTCCTCCTCCTCCTCCTCCTCCCTCATCCTCCTCCTCCTCCTCCCCCCCATCCTTCCCTTCTCTTCCTCTCCCCTTCCTCCTCCTCCTCCTCCTCCTCCTCCTCCTCCTCCTCCTCCTCCTCCTCCACCATCACCAGCACGACCACCACCACCATCACAACCACCACCAGCACCAGCACCAGCACCAGCACGAGCACCAGCACCAGCACGAGCACCAGCACCAGCACCAGCACCACCACAACCACGCACACACGCACGCACGCACGCACGCACGTGCACCACCACCCACTACGCACGCGCGCGCGGAGCCACAGGTCCGCTACGACACGCGTCCGCGGATAGAGAAAATCAGCGCCATGGTAAGGGATGGGAGGGAGGGGTAGGACGTCAGATATGACGCGAGCGCACCTAGCTTGTCCTCCTCCTCCTCCTCCTCCTCATCCTCCTCCTCCTCCTCCTCCTCCCCATCCTTCCCCTCCTCTTCCTCCTCCCCTTCCTCCCATTCCTCGTCCTACTCCTCTCCTCCTCCTCCTCCTCCTCCTCTCCTCCTCCTCCTCCTCCTCCTTACCCTCCTGTTCCTCATTCCTCCTCCCTCCTCCTCCTCCTCCTCCTCCTCCTCCTCCTCCTCCTCCTCTCCGCCTCCGCCTCCTCCTCCTCCTCCTCCTCCTCCTCAGCCTCCCCCTCTTCCTCCTTTTCCTCCTCCTCCTCTCCCCCCCCTCCATCCTCTTCCTCCTCCTCCTCCTCCTCCTCCTACTCCTCCTCCTCCTCCTTCCTCCTCCTCCTCCTCCTCCTCCTCCTCCTCCTCACTCCTCCTCCTCCTCACCTCCTCCTCCTCCTCCTCCTCCTCCTCCTCCTCCCTCTCCTCCCTCTCGCCTCCCCCTCATTCATTCACCCTCCTCCCTGCTCCTTCTCCTCCTTTTCCTTTTCCTCCTCCTCCTCCTATCCCCCCCTCCTTCCTCCCTCCTCCTCCTCCTCCTCCTCCTCCTCCTGTCCGCCTCTTCCTCCTCGTCTTCCTCCTCCTCCTCCTCCTCCTTCTCCGCCTCCTCCTCCTCCTCCTCCTCCTCCTCCTCCTCCTTCCTCCCCTTCCTCCTCCTCCTCCTCCTCCTCCTCCTCCTCCTCCTCCTCCTTCTCCTCACATTCCCCCTCCCCTTCCTCCTTTTCCTCCTTTTCCTCCTCCTCCTCCTCGCTCTCCTGCTGTTGCTGCTCCTTATTTTCCTCCTCGACTCCTTCTCCCCCCTCCTCATCCTACGCCTCCTCCGTTTTTGGCTTGAAAAACACGGGTCCTGTGGGAACCGGGGCCCTTTCCCAATACGCAGTTCTCCCGCGTAGTGTTTGTTACGCTCCCGGGGTTCGCGGAAGGCCCCGGGAATTCACGGCCCGTTCCCCTCTGGACCCGCCTGTTTCATCACGGCGCGTCGTCGAAGCCGTCGCCCCCGTCGTCGCCGCTGCCGACCCGCCCTCCCTGTACCCGCCCCGCCCGGGACGGCTCCTTCCACTCCACGCGCCCCAACACCTGCTCGTGGTCCACTTCAAACACGAAGGCCTGGGCCAGCGCCGGGCGAGGCAAGGACGACGAGGGCGACGAGGACGGCGACGTGGACGGTCACCGAAGGGCAAGTTCGACAACGACGACGACCAGGAACTAGGGCAAGATCGGCAAGGGCTACAACCACGGCGGCGACAATGACAAGGCCGAAGGCGGCCAGAACGTGGACGACGAGGAAGAGGACGACGACGACGACGACGTCGACGAAGCCGACCAAAAAGAATTGTTGCTGTGTTTCGCGGTAGCGGCCGGTATTACCGTCCCCGGCCCCACCCTGGCGGCGTGACGATTCGTGCTGGCGCCTCCAGCGCAGGAGCATGGTTTTCTCGGCCCATCCCTCAACGCTGTTGCTCCTTATCCTCCGCACTCCCCCCGCCCCGCCCTGCACTCGCGCTGCCCGAACTCCGCCGCATGCGAACATGCACCCTCGCTGCGCGGGTCCGAGTGAAAGCGCGGCGTGCCGCGGGGTCGCGGCCTTCCCACTGCACCACCTCCACCAGAACGGCTCGCCCCTCTGAGGAGGCACCGCCAGACGGCGGCAAGAATCGGAAGACTTCGCGTTTCACCCAGTATCACGAAATTCCGCTCCACGAGCTCCGTCGACACCCTTTGCCCCTGCGCGCAGGTCTCGCCTGACAGCGGCAGCCAACGGAACGCCCAGCTACATATCCCACGCCACCAGTCCCACCAGTTCCGCGCTCACCTCCAGGGCAAGCGCGCGAAGAAACAATAGTCCGACAACCGAAACAAACACAACTTCCCACTACTGAGCTATATAGCGCTCGTCTCCCGAACCAACACCGTACCCGGAAACAATCAGGCTACCAGAAGCTTTTCAGTGTTCCAAACCTTCCGCCTCCCGAAACTCTACTCCACTCCTCGACGGCGTTCCTCATCGAAGGCCCGGTTACTGCGGGAGACAGTGGGCAGTCCACGGAGGCCAAAAACTGCGCCCAAACCTGCGCCACGACGGCAGGCAGCAGGCTGCAGGTTGGACTAAACACCTGATCATTTATGTTTGCCTCGCAGGCACAAACTCTGTGGAGCAACGTCTCTGGCGGTTGGCCTCGCAGGCCCATGCTCTGTGGAGCAGCGTCTCTGGCTCCTTCGCACACCTGTCGCGCAGCTGCACGGGGAGGAGGTACCCCTGCTCTATGCACCTGGTCTTCGACCACTGTCCCCCGCTGACGACCGTGATGTCCAAGGCTGTCTGGTCTAGCTGTCCCAACTTCTCGAACCTCTTCTGCTCCTTGACAATCGGCCAAAAAAGTCTGCTCCAGCCACCTGTCCCTGTCCGTGAGTGTACACGTCGGTGGGAAGAAGTAGGTCGAGACATGAAGTAGGAAGGCAGACAAAGTACATTGGGTCCTGGACCACCCAGAGCATAACAGAACGCAGCAAAAGCACTCCGACTATTGACGCAGAAAGGCGCCTGAAGTACATTCGACTCTGGGAATCCAAAAATAGATACTTCCAGCGACCGACGTGCAGGGCGGCAGCAGCACCGCCACAATCCCCCACGGATGTCCGCCGCGAGGTCGTCGATGGGCTGTTGGAAGCAGCCCTTGGGGTCGAACCCACCGTCCAAGGCCGAAGCGACGTGCCACTGCTCCGTCTGGTGCGCGCCAAGCTTTGTGGATGCCATGACAATGGACACTCTAACAATCCTACCATTGAACTCATGAAGCTAAGTGTTAAATGTGTAAAACGTGTTCTACAAGTGTTTCAAACATGCTTATGAGGGCGATCGTTTTCACGCAGACGCTTCTATATCATGCGGTGTGCAGCCAGACGAGATAACGTCATCTCACGAACGCTTTGCAACGGCAGAGCCTCTGAAAGCTTCTCCAGAGACCCCAGACAAGGTCAGGGACAGCAGGGTTGGGCAAAGAGAGTCACATAAAATTGGGAGGGAAAACTTTGAGCAAAAATGGGCCGCGGTCGCTTCCCACTCTCGCAGTTTCCACCCGCCCTCATTCCAGTCAAAGACAGTGCCATGAGGGCGATCGTTTTCACGCAGACGCTTCTATATCATGCGGTGTGCAGCCAGACGAGATAACGTCATCTCACGAACGCTTTGCAACGGCAGAGCCTCTGAAAGCTTCTCCAGAGACCCAAGACCACTTTGTGCCCCGGGCCCATGAATGCCCTGGGATCCTTAGATCACGACAAGTTTGAAAGCAGTCCCTGACCAGACCGAGCGAGATGACATGAGTGAAAAACCTCGGCAAGCTTTTTACAAAGGCGGGGGGGGTAGGGCTGTGCAATTAAGGTCCAGGATTTCCCATTCGGGGCTTTGCCAGAGAGCTCGAGGTGGGGGCGACCAGACCGAGAGCACACCCCCCGCCCTTTACACTTAAAAGAGTCCAGAGTCCTACACACGCCGTCAGGTATATTACACAGCATGAGTCTAGTTGCTTTTCTCCATCGGGTACCGAATTGGCAAAAATCTACTCGTTCCAATTTGACTTGCGGACAGGCGAGAAACCTTAGAACCTCAGGAAGGATCCAGAACATCGAGGTGAGAGGGTTCTCGACGATGCACGGGACCTTCATTCTCAGGCAGAGGCGTACCAGTTTTATCGTGAACCTGGTCAGCAAGTTACCGATACGCACCTTCTCCATGTCCACGGCACTGAGCTCCGCCAGGCCCCAGGGAAACTCGTTGGATCGGAGCGGCGGTGGGCGCCCACGACGTGCCCGGCTCAGTGTGTGACAGGGAGTTGCGATCATCACACCTTTTATCTTGCCAGTCCGGACTCGATTCAAAAGTCTTTGTTGATTTCGATTCTTTGTTAGATCGTGATCTGGGCCATGCACGACATCGGTCACTGTAGCACGGCCTCCAAGTTTAGTCACTTCCGCTGCGACACCTCCGCAGCCGGAGTAGACGTCCTCAAAAGCCCACTGCGCGGCAGCGACGGTACGGCGGGCGGGGCGAGGCCGTTCAGCATCACGTCCTGCAGGTTGGCCTCGCACCACAGGGCGAACTGCTGGAAGCTTTTGGGCAGCCGCTGCCACTGTGCCTGCGCACGGCCGCCCTTCTCGTAGCGGGCGACGCTTTTGTGGCTGCCCCAGCGGCCACGCTTCATGATCTCGTCCAGCGTGCGTCGCAGCTGCAGACGATCCCACGACGCGCCGCTGTGGCGGAGCTGGTAAGGGACCAGCTCTGGGAGCCCCAGCCGCTTCGCAGCCGCCTTGAACTGCTTCAGGTATGCGGCGTAGCTGTAGTTGAAGACGGGCTCGTCGCCGTTCTTGCCGCGCACCAGCTCGCGCAGCAGCTGCGTGGTCCACGCCTCCTCTTTGTCCCAGATGACGGTGTCGTCGTAGATCCCCACCTTGGTCGGCCTCAGCTCCTCGGACGGCCGGATGACGAACGCCCAGTGGGGACCCACGTTCGACGACGGGGGGATGAGCCACTTCGCCTTCAGCTCGTGAATCTCCCCAGGCCGCGCGTAGGTCACAAGCGCGGCCAGCGTCTCGATGGCCATCGTGCGGAAGCCCGCCCGCACCAGCTCCACCATCAGGGCCGCCCACACCGGTCGCGCCTCGGGGAGCCGCGACTGCCCAGGAGCCAGGCGGTCCCAGCCCTGGAGGGCACGGTGGGCGCGGGGAAGCCGAAGGGTCCCAGCTCGCCCGAACTCCGGGCGGAGGCCCTTGATGGCCGCCAGCAGGTAGTGCCCTACGCTCCCGTCCATGCCGTTGAAGAACTTCTCGTCGAACACCTCGATCAGGGCGAAATCGACCTCCTCCGTGGAGTCGAGCGAGAGACCGAGCCTGGCGCAGTCCTGCACGAACCCCTCCATCACCTCCACGTACTGCTGGTCGACCTTCTCCCCCACGGCCTTCGTCTCCAGGAACGAGCGGCCGAGGGCGTCGGCCTCCACCGAGAAGCGGTCCTGCCTCACCAGCGCCGTACTCAGCCTCCTCAGCTTCGCCGGCTGCGAGATCGGCACGCTCCTCGGCAGACGCGGGATCTCCCTCCGCGGTCGAGCCGACGGAATAGCCGACGCCTTCTGTGCAGCACTGCGCCCGTTGCTCAACAGGCGCCGATCCTCTCGCCGAACCGGCGGCGGCCGGGTCAGCCCCTGCAACCGCATCGGGCTTCGGCCGCTTGTGCCCGGGCTCGTACCGCCGCGATGGACCGTCGGCGGGATTGAGCTCAGACGGCACCCAACGAACATGGCAACGGATGTTGAGGGCCAGGGAAAGGGCGCACCACCTTCGACAGCAGATGTTCATCTGGAAATCCGAGGCCCTCCCCTTGCAGAACGCCAAGATCTGGCCCATGTTATCCCCCAAGAAGACGACATGACGACCACCGATACCAGGGCGCTTTGCGAGCCGACGAAGGGCCCAGATCATCCCCTTCGCCTCCAGAATGTGAATGGCTTCCCTACGGCAGAACCTTCCAGCGTATACAAACTTCCAGGGGGCCTCGTGGATCCAGTCGGGGCTGATGTCGGGGAACTTGGGGTCCTCCTCCCAGTACTCGTTCGGGTCATTCGTCCCCTTAGGGACGTACACGGTGAACTTGTCCTCCAGGGCATCTCGAGAACCTGCAAGAGCGTGTGCACGATGAGCCATATCTTGACGGACCCGAAAACGCATACGCTCGTCGACCCTCCCAACCTGCTTCACATTTTTGTCACTCCAAGAGCTCTCGACAACTCCCCATCCTGTAGGGCAGGCGTCCGTCGCCACCACCTCGCCATGCCAGGGCAATCTCCACTGAGCAAAGGCAAAGGGTAACAGGGCTCGCGCTGCACTAAGCTCGGCCCGCACAGAGGGCCAGAGGTCGACCTGCTCTCCACCAGCGCTGCGAATGACCTGGTAGGTCGCAGACAAAACCGACAACAGGGGGCGACGGAGCATGAAAATGAACGTCAGGTGGCCAACGGTTGACTCCAGCTGGTGCCCCGAGGCAACTCCACGGTCCAGCAGCCAAGTCAGCAGGCTGTCGACTTTCCACATCCTCTTGAGCGACGTGGACACCATGCCCTTGCCGCCATCGATTGCCACGCCCAGCACTTCCGACTGAGTCTGGGCCTCGACGCGCTCGTGAGTGGACAGCCCCACGTCGTCCAATCGCTCGCAAGCACAATCCTTCATCGTCTGCACCTCCTCAGGCTGACCACCAAGGAACCCCACGTTGTCCACGTAGACATAGTGGAGAGGCTGCCCACCTGAGGTAATCAGGCGCGAGCCGCCAAACGTCTGCAGGCGCCGATCGGCGGTCGCGCCCGTGGCATCCTCCACCTGCTTGGTGACCGCCTCCTGCACGAGGTAGAGTGACCACTTGAACCCCATGGGGAGCACCGCGAAGCAGGGGTGCACCCAGCGGTCTGGCGACAGCCACTCCCCCTCAGCCTCGTGGAGGTGGAGCTCCTCCGCTCGAAGCGGCGGAAGCCCGAAGTAGCGGCTGAGCTCCACATCGATCTTGAAGCGGTAGAACGCGTCCCGCACGTCGCCTGTGCTGATGAACACCTCCGTGTCGTCGTCGACCTCGATGAGCCCTAGCGACTCGGCGGTGGCCAGCTCCACTCCGGGGGGGTCGCGAAAGCGGCGATTGCTGCGGCGAGCGTCGACCACTAGCCGCTGCATCCCCGACTTCTTCTTCACGCAGAACACGGTGGCGCGCTCCTTGACAGCGGTGCACCACCGCAACACACCAATTGACTCCAGCCGACGGACAAACTTGATGTAGGCCTGTCGATCCCCCGACAAGTTTCGGTCCATGTAGGGTGTGACCGGCTCCGAGTTGTCCTCCAGCTCCCAAAATTCGATGTCAGGCCTGACCATACGTTCTTCAAAATCTACCAGCATTGATGCAGCCTCAGCTGGCACCACATCGACCGCGTAGGGACAGTCCTTGCACGACGCGGGTACCGACAACAGCTCTTCCTGGTAGTCGCTCACAATGTGCTCATCCGAGTCGTACCCGGCTCGGGAACGCAGAAGCGCGCGTGCGGCTTCATGCGGACGAGGTACAGCATCAACAGCCTGAGAGCGCTCCATCACGCCCTTGATGTGCTGGACGGCCTCGGCCTGCGCCGGCGAGCATATCCCCTCGGGGGCCGCCCCACCGCACCCGCTCAGCCAGTTCAGGGTTGAAATGGCATCATTGGCACGACGAGTGATGGCCTGACGACGAGCGACTCGCTGACACACGCCTCGGCTGAGACCAGGACGGCGAGGCCCCTCCTCTGCCAGCGGCGGCAAAGGGAAGACCTCAGGCTGCATCTTGAAAAAGAAGGTGAAGCTCAAGTAGGCGCCGAACGCGAGCCTGAGCTGAAACGCTGCGCCCGAAAGCGCTGCCCCTCTGAGGTAGAAGCGACTAGCAGCGGGGTCCCTGCCAGTCGCCGTCGCACAGCTAAGCGTCTGCCGCGCCTCCAGCCCCCTTCTTGGCGGCTGCCTTTGCCTTCGGGTTGGCGGTGGCTGCACGCACTTCTTGGGCCTTCTGGCGCTGCTTCTCAATCTCGGCTTTCTCTTTGGCACGGGTGGCCACGTGAGCGGTGAGGGCTGGGGCGATCCCCGCCGTCCGCTGCTGATGGCCTGACCACAGTTCCTCATCCTCAAAGCGCCCCTCTCCTGGACCACGACTGGCCGCGTCCAACAGCAGCTGCATCCTCCTCGCCAGCACCTCGAACGCGGCCAGCGACGCGAGGTTGAGCTGATCGTAGCACCCGGCGTGCTCCAGCAGGCGGCACATCGCCTGGAGCTCGTACGCGAGGCGGTCCGAAGCGGCGATGCGGTTCTCGACGAGATACTTGTGATACCACTGCATCGGGGAGCCTCCAGTCCTCTCAATGTTCTTCGCCATCCACAGCATGGTGCGCGGGCCCTCGACGGGCCAGTCCTCATAGAAGCTCTCGTGCATCTTGGCGACGGCATCCTTCCACGAGCGGAACCTCTCGCCCTGCTCGTCGTACTGCACGGACAGGGTCCTGGCGTCGTCAAGGTCCAGCTCAGGCGGCGCGCTCGCAGGGCCAGGCAGAGGAGGCACAGGTGCCGCAGGCCCGTCGCGGGCCATGAGCGCGGCAATGTCCTTCCAGCGCCTGGCCCCAAAGCCAGGCACGTCGTCCACGTGGAGGCGGTAGAGCACCACGACGTCCTCGGCGGTCCGACCCGCGGCAGGGGTCGCGGCGACGCTCACCAGCATCCGATCCCCCAGCCTGCGAGCGTCCTTCTCGGCAAGGATCGTCGCGACGGTGAACTCGGTGCCGAGAGGGAACGAGGAGCTCGGCTCGCCAACGACCCAGCGGTAGTCCTTCTCGTCCTCCACGATGGCGGTCGCCTCGGCGGCGACAGCCTCCTCTCGGGGTGGAGAGGTCTGGGTGCCCCCCTTGTCGTCGTCCTCGTCCTCGGGCGCATCCAGCACAATCGGTGGCGCCTTACCCCGCCCGCGGCGGGCAGGAGCACCTCCCAGCCGCCAGAAGTCCTCCAGCGCCAGCACGCGCCCGTCCCACTGCTGCGTGTGGAGCGGCGCGGGCAGTGGCACCTCGCCAGCGGCGAGCGCCTGGCGCGCCAAGTGCCGAGCCTCGATCACCTTCTCGCGGAGCTCCCGGGCGCCGATCTCACGTCGGAACCGGTACCTCGGCGAGGCCACGTGCCGAGGAACCCCGCCACCAGGTGCCAGCACGATGAACTCCTCGATGTCAGGGCCTGACAGACATTCAGGCATCTGGTCGCCGTCAGGGGACTCCGTGATCCACTCCTCGAAGCTCACCGGCCACAGGCACACGCGCTCGTGCAGGAGGTCCTCCCCGGCGTCCATGTAGCGCACCAGGATCCTACTGCCCGGCATCAGCCCTCTCAATGACGCCGCCACCCCGGAGGGCAGGGCGCCTGATCCTGCTGCCACCAGCATCCTGACGGGCTCCGCGTCGCGCGCCGGCACAGAAGCCGCCGACCGCCGCCACCACCACGTTGAACACGACGGCCGCGATGAGCAGCGCCCACGGCGGCCCCTCCGGGCAGCTCAGCGTCGGGCACGCCGGGCAGACCGCCTCCGGACACGTCACCTCCGGGCAGGTCAGGTTGGGACAGGCAGGGCCGGGCGGACAGGGCGGTGGGAGCGGGCAGGGCTCTGACTGACCGCCGGTCGAGGTCCAACTGGCCACCACGCCGGCCACCGCACCGCGGCCTATCTCCCGCGCCCCCGACTGGAGGAGGTCGCTCAGATAGTCTGGGAGCACCATCCAAGGTGCGACGCCTCAAAAACTTTGAGCAAAAATGGGCCGCGGTCGCTTCCCACTCTCGCAGTTTCCACCCGCCCTCATTCCAGTCAAAGACAGTGCCATACAGGTTAAAACATGTTCAACACATTTTTAGACATCTGGAAATGATTTGGCAGCATGCTTCCTCTCCATACATCGACTTCCACAAGCGCCAAGCCCGGATGGACACGAGCAGGGACAAGAGCAGGTGCACGCCCCGAGGGGCGGCCCTCGCAGAGCTCGGCGGGGGCGCTGGAGCGCAGCAACTCACAGGTCGTAACACGTGATTGCTTCACGACCCAGAATCACGGCCCTCGTGCCAGGCACCGCCGAGGACGCGGCTTCCCCCACCTCCTCCTCCTCCTCCTCCTCCTCCTCCTCGTCCTGCTCCTCCTCCTCCTCCTCCTCCTCCTCCTCCTCCTCCTCCTCCTCCTCCTCCTCCACCTCCTCCTGCTCCGACCCAGGATCTGCAGCATTGGCTCCGCTGGGTGCCAGCCACCATCTAGCAGCGTGGCCACCACCGCTCGAAGAGGCCCTCTAACCCCAGTCAACCTGCGGACGCCGAGCTCGAGGATGCGTGATCGGATCTTCCGCCAAGCTTGAACAACCCTGCCGTGCATGTCCGGGGGGCCTCTGCCACGATGGGAGGATGAGGCGGAGGAGGAAGAGGAGGAGGAGGAGAAGGAGGGGGAGGGGGAGGAGCAGGGAGAGGCGTGGGGGGGAGGGGGGGGGAGGAGGACGGGGCGAGGGGGAGGAAGGGGATGGGGAAGGAGGAGGAGGGCGAGGAGGAGGAGGAGGAGGAGGAGGAAGAGGAGGAGGCAGGAGAGGAGGAGGAGGAGGAAAACGGGGACGAGAGGGGAGGAGGAGCGGAAAAGGAGGAGGCAGGGGAGGGGGAAGAGGAGGAAGAGGGGCAGGGACGATCTCCCCCCCCCCCCCAGCGTCGGCCGCCGGGGTGCCACGCCTGGTCCCGCACCTGCCTGTGCAGCGATGCCCAGTAGTCCACGGACTGCGGGTCCAGCAGGTTCGAGGCCTGGGCACGTGTTTTCTTTTGTTGCGGGCCACCACGGGGTGGTGGGGGATCCCTCCGTCCTTGATCCCTCCTCCTGCTCCTCCTCCCCCTCCTCCTCCTCTTCTCCTCCTTTTCCCCCCTCCTGCGCCCTCCTCCTCCCCCCTCCTCCCCCCTCCTCCTCCCTCCTCGCCCTCCCTCCTGCTCCCCACTCTCTTCCCACCCTCCTCCACTCGGGGGGAGGGGGGGCAAGCATCGGAGCTCGAGGCTCCAGGCCCGTGAGCGTTGCTCCTTGCTCACCCTTCCTGGGGGGGGGGCCCTCGGGAGATTCCCTCGTCGTCAGCGTCGCAGCGCGCGAGAGGTGCGTCTTGAAAGGCCGCGGTCCCCGCGAGGAGGAGGAGGCGGAGGAAGACGTGCCATCCTCCTCCCCCTCCGCCTCCTCCGCCTCCTCCCCCTCCGCCCCCTCCTCCTCCTCCTCCTCCGCCTCCTCCTCCTCCGCCTCCTCCGCTCCCTCCTCCTCCTCCTCCTCCTCCTCCTCCTCCTCCTCCTCCTCCTCCTCCACAATTACTCAATATGAATACTCCTCTCCCTCTTCCCCTGATGACGGCTTGAAAGTGTCCGACCCCCCCCGCGTATTGATTTTTTACACAGGTTTCCCCGGAAATGGGTTTTCGCCTGCATTTGTTTCCAAAATGCTGCTCTCGCTGAGGCGCCGGCCTCATTTTCGGGCCCCGCTCGTTCCGAATCGTGCTCCCGCTGCAGCGCTGGCCTCATTTCCGTGCTTCCGCCCGTGCCGGATCGTGCTCCCGCTGCAGCGCTGGCCTCATTTCCACGCTTCCGCTCGTTTCGACTCGTGCTCTCGCTGCAGCGCTGGCGTCATTTCCCGTGCCATGCCACGGCGTGCAATGCAATGCTAGGTTGATACTACGCTTTGCGGTGCTCTTCTACGCCATGCCATGCCGTGCTCTACAATGCATCGCGTACCCTTTCGGGATCAGTGCCCTGCTCGACATCCAACAGTGCGAGTAGAGAAGGGATCTACGCCATGGTAAGGGATGGGAGGGAGGGGTAGGATGTCAGATATGACGCGAGCGCACCTAGCTTGTCCCACCCCCTCCTCCTCATCCCCTTCCTCCTCCTCCTCCTCCTCCTCCTCCTCCTCCTCCTCCTCCTCCCCCTCCTCCTCCCCCTCCTCCTGCCCCTATAGATCTCCGCCCCTCCTTTCTCCTTCATCCTCCCTCCTCCGACATCATCATCTTTCCCCCTCCTGCTCGTCGCTGTCCTCACCCCTTTCTCCATCATGCTCCCGGCCCCTGCCATTCTCCTCATCCCGCCTCACCCTCCTATGCCCCACTCCTCCTCATTCCTCTGCCAACGCAGCTTGAACGTCCGTGGCGCGTTTGCTCGCTTGCTTGCTTGCTTTCTCGACCACTCTTTATCCCCCGTGGCCTTCATATTTCATCTCATCATCCATCCGCCATCCTCTATGATGCCTCCTCCCTCCTCCTCCTCCTCCTCCTCCTCCTCCTCCTCCTCCTCCTCCTCCTCCTCCTCCTCCTGCCCCTCCTCCCGCTCCTCCTCCTCCTCCTGCCCCTCCTCCTCCTCCTCCTCCTCCTCCTGCACCCCCTGCACCCTCCTCATCCTCCCCTCGTCGCCTCCAATCTCGGTTCGTCCTCCTCTTCTCCCTTTCTCTCATCCCTTCCCCTCCTCGGCATGCTCCATCATCTACCTTTGTCTTGTCATGGTCCCGACCCCCGACACTGGTTGTCAGACATGATGTTCAACCTGGCTCAGTCTCTCTCTCCCTCTTCATGCTCCCTCCTCGTCCTCCCCTTTCCCCCCCTCCTACCCTCGATTCCCCCTTCCTCCTCACTCCCTCCCTCCTCTCTTCCGAGCGCCCCCAGCGGGCGCGCTGGCGAGTGGGTGATGATGTGCAGTGGGTGATTCGAGTGGGTGGTGCAGATGGTCCTTTCTGGCGCGGTTGGTGTGCAATGGGTGATATTATGTGAGCCATTGCCCGATTGCTGGCACCGTGTGTGCGCATCTGGCGCGGTTGGTCTCCAGCAGGGCAGTTTCTGGTGCGGCTGGTCACCCGTACACGGAGCTCAAGCTTCTTCCCTGAGGCGTTTGAAGGATGAGACGCACTATTGGTGGCCGGCTGGGCCCTCCCTCACTCCCTTTCCAGAGGCCCCCCCAATGAGGCGTCGATGTATCGGCGATGCATCGGTCACCACGTCGGCGTAGAGAAAATCGGGCTCCACATCGACCCGCACCGCCGATGCATCGGCGATGCGGCGCGAGCCTCCGACCCCATCTGGGAGGCCTGCAGGAGGCCAGCCTGGCCAGCGTTGTCCCCCCAGACCTGTCTCTGGCGGTCCAAGGAACTGGAGTCGGAGGATCGCGCCGCTAAATCTGAAATCTGACGCGAACTCCCGCCGCAGGCATCCAACGAAAACTAGACCGTCAAAATCTGGGACGCGCTCGTCAAAAAGCGCTGGCAAACCGAGTTCGGGCTCACTCGAGTCTTACGTTTCCCCGACAATACAGCGCCCATGCATCGCCGATGCATCGGCGATGCGGCGCGAGCATCCGACCCCATCTGGGAGGCCTGGAGGAGGCCAACCTGGCCAGCCTGTCACCCAAATCCTGTCCCTGGCGGTCCAAGGAACTGGGACGGAAGATCGCGCCGCATCGGCGATGCAGCGCCGATGCAGCGCCGATGTATCGGCCATGTCGGCGTAGAGAATATTGGGCCCCACGTCGATCCGCACCGCCGATGCGTCGGCGATGCGGCGCGATCATCCGACTCCATCTGCTCGGACCTCATCTCGGCGGCTTAAAATATTTCTTTGGACGCCCGAAACCCAGACATGCGACGTCCTGATGTTTTCAATACGCGGTCCCCAACATCCCGACCATTTTCCCCGGGACTGGTTTTCCATCCTGCATCGTTTGTTGACGGTCCGGTGGCTCAGCGAGGGCCCCCGGAGCTTGAATATGGCCCAACACTTCCCGTCGTGATTTTTTGAGACGTGATCATGTTTGGGAAGGTGTACAGAGCAAATGGGTACGATGCCCAACGACAAGCGTTGTTCAAATCCGACAGCGGCGGCTCTTGGGCACTTGACTCGCAAGTATGGCGCTCTCAAGCCCGTGCCTTTGTTTCAGTGGCTCTGTCTAGCTCTCGGCCTCCGAGGCCTCTTCAGGACAGCCCTTGACTGAAATGGCTAAGGAATGATGTCCGCACGTGCACATGCGACACACTGCTGACTGCAGTGCTGCGCGATAGGCGAGTCGCTGCACCTGCAGATGACGATCAGCGGCCCCCCACGGCCCGGCGCGGCGCGGCCTCATGGTTCATGTAGTGGCCGGGGTGCTCGACTATCCTCGGGGCAAGCGTGGTCGGACCACGCCCGAGGGCGCCCCTGGCCCAAGGTGCCCCCAGCTGCAGATGTGTCGCTCCGCTTCGGCGCCTCGGGGGCCCCCTGGGCCTCGTGAGGGGTGCACAGATGGTCGTACAGGATGGTCTAGGCGTGCTCGGTCTGCGCACGCAATCTTCTAGGTCCCGCCTCCCCCCCCCCCCTCCATCTCGGGGGGGTGCTGGAGGTGTCCCTGGCCCGAGGTGCCCCCAGCCCTTCGCTCAGCTTTGGGGCCGCTGGGGCCCGCTGGGGGATGTTCGTCTTCCGCTCCATCTCCCATATTTTCCCATATTTTCCCGGGAATCGACGAATCATTGTGTCTGCGTTTTTTTTCCTCTCGACTTGGACCTCCTGGGGGCACTTCTAGCAACACCCGACCAGCGGCCAGGCCCACGGCGACGCCTCCACCTGGGACCCTTGCGCAGGCGCGCCGCGCAAGCCCCCCCCCACCCCTGCCGATTGTTACCTCCGCCGGCGGAGCCGCCCTCGTTCTACTTCCGCCAGCTGAGGCCGCCTTCTGCCGAGAGAGAGGTGCCGACTCATTCGGTCCTCGAAGACGCGGCCCGTTCTGGAACCCCTCAGATGTATGCTGTCGCGCGTAGACAGCATGCATGTGTGCTGCGAGACACTACAAAAACTGGGGGAACCGGCATGCACCCATACCGCTTCTCCCCGGATCTCTCCTGGGGTGCGTTCTGACCAGACCTTCGAGGCCCATCCAGCGGTGGCGACGAGGGCCTCCCAGGACGCCCGACGAGGCGAAAGCGGGGGACGGCTGGGGCTGCTGGGGCACCTCGTCCTCCCCCGAAGAGGTGCACGTGTGGGCCCGCGGGGCGGCGCAGTGGACGCCGTCGTGGCCGCGCAATGGACGCCGTCGTGGCCGCGCCGCCGTGGCGGGGGCGGCTCCTGAGGGTGGCCGCGCAGTGGACGCCGTCGTCGCGCGCGCTGGGCCCCGCCTGGGGCAGCCGACCACGCGCGGCTGCGGGGCCGCGGGAGAGGGGGGGGGGGGGGGCAGGGAGCACGGAGGACAGAGCACGGAGGAGGAGGGGAGGAGGAGGGGAAGGGGAGGGGGAGGGGAGGAGATGGAGGGGAGGGAGGAGGAGGAGGAGGGAGGAAGAGGAGGAGGAGGAGGAGGAGGAGGAAAGGAGGAGGGAGGGAGGCGGAGGAAGGAGAGGAGGAGAGGAGGAGGAGGGATGGAGGAGGAAGGAGGAGGGGGGGGGGGAGGAGGAGGAGGCGGAGGGAGGAGGAGAAGGAGGAGGAGCAGGGGTGGGCGTGGGGTCCAAGGAGGAGGAGGACGACGACGAGGAGGGAGGAGGGAGGAGCAGGAGGAGGCGAAGGAGGAGGAGGCGGACAGAGGGGGGGCTCCGAGGACAAAGGAGGACAAGGTGGGTGTGGGGGGGCGCGGGGTACAGCGAGGGCGGAGGCGGATGCCAGAGGAGGACGAGGAAGGCGGAGGGGGAAGACGAGAGGGATGAGGACGGAGGAGGAGGACCGTCCCAAGAGGCCCAAAGCATTGAAGCGCATCCTTGTTTATGTACTCGTTTGACATACTCAGAATCCCAAGAGGCCCAAAGCATTGAAGCGCATCCTTGTTTATGTACTCGTTTGACATACTCAGAATTGGGGTCCTCAGAACGCCGAAGACGGCCCAAGAGGCCCCCAAAACAACCCACCGACGTCACCGAAGCCCCCAGACAATGCCGAAGAGGACCCCAAGACGGCCCAATGAGGGGCATCACAGGGGGAATTCGGTCCCATACCCCCAAGATGACCATCGAGCCCGCCAAGGGGCCCTCCAAAGCTCCAGATGCCCCCCAGCACCCCCCACGAGGCCCCAAAAAACCTCCTCCAACAGGCCACCAAAAGACCCGCAAGGCGCTCCCGAAAGGCCTCCCAAAAAACCTCAAGAGGCATCTAAGAGGTCCCTGTAGCCACGACCACGGCACGGCGGCGGAATGGGCCGAATGCCCCTGGAACCTTTCACAAAGGACGCCCTTGGGCGCGTCTGGAGTTTGTCGCGTATGGCTTCAACATGATGGGTGATGTTGGCCTCGAGCGCGACCCGTTTCAATGCGCTTGAATATTCGGACAAAGGGGACGCTGTGCACCAAACGAGATGCGCCAACATTGCAGAGTGTAGAACGAACACCTGTGAACATCGGAGCGCTAGACCTGCAACGGTTGCCGGCAGGGAGGTCGCATGTTGGCGGAGTAGTACTGGGCAAGTGTGATATCAAACGACGTCTACATGCACATGAATACGTAACGCAAATGAGCATTACGATCAAGCGCCGTCCTTCCTAAGCACGTTGCCTCAAATATGTCCAAGTTGTCCGGTAGGGCTTTGGAGGCCCATTAGGGCCCTGCGTAGAAAACAATGTGATAGGACCAACGTTGTTTGTTGAGTGGTCTTGTCGCCTTCGTGCACGACACATTGAATCGTGGTGTGGGCCTCGCCATGAGATTCGAAATGTCCATTCGTGTTCCGCCACGCTGCATGATTTTCACGGGCCCATCTCTCTCCAATTTCGTTGACGTTGGATCGAATACCCAATCGGTGATTTGCAAATGAGCCATCAAAGTTTGAACTCTGCGGGTGAACATCGGAAACCGATCAAGCATGCGGTTGCGTACCATTAAACTCGGCGCTACATGCCAGCGACGAGATTTTGCCGCCAACCTGAATGGCATATGCACGGAGCGAGCAGCCTTCTGTATTGCAGCCCTGGAGTTGGCTCAGCAAC
This sequence comes from Prorocentrum cordatum, assembly GCA_963575745.1. NCBI lineage: Eukaryota > Dinophyceae > Prorocentrales > Prorocentraceae > Prorocentrum > Prorocentrum cordatum. The sequence continues at coordinate 34,714 of CAUYUJ010000316.1, forward strand.
CACGCCACGGATCGTAATCGACACACCAGCTGAACCCTCAAGGTAGGTCCACATCGTGTCACACAAAGAGGGGGTCCGCAACTCATGCACGAAAGACTGGCCAGCGAACCTGGCTAATAGGTCGTCGGCAGCAGCGTTCCCAACGGCAGCGCAAACGCTACCGATTGTGGCGCAAAGCTGGGCGTCAATCCAACAGCAAGCACGTGAAAAGGCTGCCTCAAGCAAGTGGCTTGTGCAAAGTTGCCTCTGTAGGGGCCGCGACTTATGGCCTGGGGAAGACTGTCCAACAAATAATCGAAACGACCGCCCCAAAACCCGCCCAGGGGGCCGTGGCCGACGCTCGGACGCACTCCAGGACACTCTGCCCAGTATGATGCCTTTCTTGAGTTGCGTCTTGCTTCGAATGCTGCGCTCGGCCCGCTCATAGAAGAATCGCCCGACGCAGCGGCCAGCGCTGCGATGCCCGCGACGTCAACCTGCCCCCCGCGGAAACGCCGCGCACAAAGCCATGCCAATTGATTCGCCCCCCACATCGGCCCCGCCCCCCCCCGCGCGCGGCTCCAAACCCCCGATGCCGGTGATCGCGGACCGCCAGCGCCGACCCGTAATCGCACTCAGGAATCCAGCCATGGCGGCGAGCCCATGGGACGTGGCTTACCCGCGGGAACGGGGCGGAGATGTTTCGTAGATGTTTCGTAGATGTTTTTGGCGTGCGTCGAGGTTTCGTAGATGTTTCGTAGATGTTTTTGTGGGCGCAGATGTTTCGTAGATGGTTCGTAGATGTTTCTAAATGTTTTGCCGGCGAGGTTCGCCCCGCGAGCGGATTCGGGCTCGCGCGACCACCTCGCTGGCGCATTGTAATTTACAGCACTTCAGGCGAGGTTCGGCCCGTGAGCGGAATCGGGCTCGCGCGACTACGGCAGCAGATGCCGTCGCGTCGTTTTCGACCCCCTGGAAATGCACCAGAGATGTTTCTTAGATGTTTTGTATATGTTTCGTAGATGTTTCTGCGTGCGTAGATGTTTCGTAGATGATTCGTAGATGTTTCGTTCATGTTTGGGTGACTGGGGCTCGTGGGCAGGCGGGGTTCGAGCGCTCTGACCCCCCCCGAGGGCTTCTGAGTTCCTCCCACAGAGTTCCAAGAGGCCCTTTTGAGAGCCCTCACAAGACGTATGATATCGTTTGGGCCGAGCCCTTTCGATGCGTGGTGGCGCCATGCCAATTGATTCCATTGAACAGAGCAGCCCGCAATGACAACAACACAGAGAGAGCCCACTTCACGGCCCGCCACGCAAAATCAAACCACCAAACCACGCGATCCGCCCAAACCAATAGCAAAACAACTGAGCTGACGGAGCGGCGCCAAAATCGCTTCCCAGTCGAAGCCAACCAAATAAAACCTGGACAGCCCACTACTCGCGGCCTCTACAGTTGCCTCTGTGCGATCTGCCTGCCAGGCGAGCGCGACACGCGTCGCGCTTTCCGCCGCCGCGCCACGTAAGCCTGGAGAAAGGAGAAGCAGCGGCAGAGGATGGGGCAGACACGTCTGGAAGAAAGGGAAGGGCACCGATACAAAAAAAGGACACGTAGCAGACGAGCGCACGAACCCGACGAGTGCGCAGAGGAGATCAGAAAAGAAAAGGGCAAACCTTCCTACTCCCACTGACCGGCTGAGCTGATAGGGAGACGTAACTGACTCGACGGGGGCGGGGTAACAACTACCTGTCTCGTGGGATTGCCATTGGTTCTGCTAATCCGGCACTCCGCTCCCGCAAGCCACTCCTCATCTGTTTCCTTCTCCTCCTCCTCCACCTCCTCGACCTCCTCCTCCTCCTCCTCGTCATCTTCCTCGTCCTCCCCTCTCCAACCTTCTACGTGCCCTTCCCTCTCTCCTCCTCCGCCGCCTCCTCCGCCTTCTCCTCCTCTTCCTCCGCCTCTTCCTCCTTCTCGTCCTCCTCCTCCTCGTCCTCCTCTTCGTCCTCCTCCTCATCCCCCCCTCCTCCTCCTCCTCCTCCTCCTCCTCCTCCTCTCCTCCTCCCTCCTCCTCCTCTCCTCCTCTCTCTCCTCCTCCCTGTCTCCTCCCTCCCTCCTGCTCCCTCTTCCCTTGGCCCCCGACCCGTTTCTCGCTACTCGTCTTCGAACTACAACTCCTTCCCCCTCCCCCCATCCTTCCTTCCCCCTTCCTGCGTCTCCCCCTCAAGCCTTTATCCCACCCCATGGGATCATGAGTGCGCAAGCCATGTCAGTGTCGGTGGCGGTCCCCTTGTGCTGGAATCCCGCCCCAGGACCGTCAGCAGGAGCCACCTCGTCGAGAAGCGCGCGCGCCCCCTCCCTCTTGCCCCCCCCCGCCCCGGGTGAGGACCGTCTTTAGGCCTCACCCGTGCGGACCGTCAATAGGCTCCACACCCCGCGCAGCTTCCATCATAGGGGCTGCGTGGGTCCACCGGAGGGGGCCGAGGACCTCCCTGCAGCCCCTCGGCCAACGAAGGCGGCTGCAGGGAGAGGTCCAACGTACCTCCACACCTTGTCACCTTCACATTATGGAGTCAATTGCCACCCGCTCGATGTTCCTCCTCCTCCTCCTCCTCCTCCTCCCTCCCTCCTCCTCCTCCTCCTCCTCCTCCTCCTCCTCCTTCCTCCTCCTCCTCCTCCTCCTCTCCTCCTCCTCCTCCTCCTCCTGCCCTCCTCCTCCTCCCTCCTCCTCCCCCCTCCTTCCTCCCCCTCACCGCCTCCTCTTTCCCCTCCCTCCCCTCCCTCCTCCCTCCTCCCTCCTCCCTCGCCCCTCCTCCTCCTCATCCCTCCTCCCTCCTCCCTCCTCCGCCTCCTCCTCCCTCGCCCCTCGTCCCACCCTCCTCCTCCCTCCCACCCCCCCTCCTCCTCCCCTCCCTCCTCCCCCTCTCCTTCTCTCTCCCTCCACCCTCCTCCCTCCTCCCTCCTTCCTCCCCCCTCCCCCTCCTCCCTCCTCCCTCCTTCCTGACTGATCCTCCGTCCTCCTCCCTCTTTCAACCCTCGTCCCCCGTCCCCTTACCTCCTCGTCCTCGGTTTCGTCCTCATCCTCCTCGTCCTCCTCATCCTCCTCGTCCTCCGCGTCTTCTTCGTCCTCCTCGTCCACCTCGTCCTCCTCGTCTTCCTCGTCCTCCTCCTTCTCTTCGTCCTCTTCGTCTGCCTCGTCCTCCTCATCCTCCTCGTCCTCCTCGTCCCCCTCGTATTCCTCGTCCTCCTCGTCCTCCTCGTCCTCCTCGTCCTCCCCGTCCTCCACGTCCTCCTCTCCCTCCTCGTCCTCATTGTCCTCCCTTCTCCTCCTCCTCCTCTTCCTCCTCCTCCTCCCTACCTCCCTTTCCTCCTCCTTCTCCTCCTCCTCCTTCTCCTCCTCCTTCTCCTCTTCCTCCTCCTCCTCCTCCTCCCTCCTCCGTACTCCCTCCTCCCTACTCCTGCTCCTCCTCCTCCTCGTACTCCCCGTCCAAATTGTCCTCCTCGTCCTCCGCCTCCTCGTCCTCCCCGTCCTCCGCGTCTTCCTCGTCCTCCGCCTCCTCGTCCTCCCCGTCCTCCGCGTCTTCCTCGTCCCCCTCGTATTCCTCGTCCTCGTCCCCCTTAGCCTCCTCGTCCTTCTCCTCCACCTCCTCCTCCTCCCTGCCTCATCCTCCTCTTTCTCCGACTCCTTCTCCGTCTCCTCCTCCTCCTCCTCCTCCTCCTTCTTCTTCTTGTTCGTATTATTCCTCGTATTCCGATTCTCCATATTATGCTTTTCCCTCCTCCTCCTCCTCCTCCTCCTTCTCCTCCTCCTCCTCCTCCTCATCATCATCATCATCATCGTCCTCTTCCTTCCCTTGTCCTCCTCCTCCTCTTCCACCTTATCGTTATCCTTCTCCTTCTCCTCCTCCTCCCACTTGTCCTCCCCGTCTTCCTCGTCCTCCTCTTCCTCCTCTTCCTCCCCGTTCTCCTCCTCCTCCTCCTCCTCCTCCTCCTCCTCCTCCTCCTCCTCAGCCGCCTCGGCCCAGGTCGGGGCATCGGCGCGCGCGGTTCGAAGCGGCTCGCGCGTCGAAGCCCCTGTGACCCGCTCCCGCACTTTCCTGTCTACGGCATGCCCGGGCAAGGCAGACGGGGTGCCACACGAGCCGGGAGTGCGTGGGGCAGTGGGATCGGAAAACGGAACATCGGGAGGCCTGGTGGCCGCGGAGCTTCGCGGACGCGCGGGCCACACTCAGAGCCGACCTGCGCCAGCAGGCAGCAGAGCTCCAGGCGGGGCTGGAGAGGAGCCGCGCCAGGCCAGCCGCAGAGAGCAGGTGCGGGCAGCGGTGGAGGCAGCGCCAGCGGCGCGGCGGGATCCCCCCGGGGAGCCGACGCCGACGCAGCGGCAGGAGCCGCAGCCAAGCCTGCCTGCGCCGAAGGAGGAGGAGGAGGAGGAGGAGGAGGAGGAGGAGGAGGGGGAGGAGGAGGAGGAGGGGGAGGAGAGGAGGAGGAGGAGGAGGAGGAGGGGGGGTGGGAAAGGGGGAGTGGGAGGAGGAGGAGGAGGAGGAGGGGAGGAGGAGGAGGAGGAGGAGGGAGGAGGAGGAGGAGAGAGGAGGAGGAGTAGAGGAGGAGGAGGAGGAGGAGGAGGAGGAGAGAGGAGGAGGAGGAGGTCGAGGAGGAGGAGGAGGAGGAGGAGGAGGAGGAGGAGGAGGAGTTGGACTTTTCCGGGGGAAGACGACGAGCCCTTCGCGAGGCAGCTCTCCGACCTCTCGGGCGCATCCCCGATCGGCGGCGAAGGGCAGCCAGTCCGGGACGCGCAGCCGCAGCCCGCGGCGCTCGGACAGGGCCTGCCCGGCGGCGGAGAGCTCACCGCCTGGTGGCGAGGGCGGCCGCGAGAGCTCACAGAGCCCGCCGCGTCGGGTGGTACTCCAGCGGAAGACCGAGGTGTGAGCGGGGACCGGCCGTCCCAGCATTCCTGTAGTCCTACCACGACAGGTTCTTAGAGCCCCAAGGTGTTCTAAGAACAAAAGCAGTGTTCTTAGACCGCAAACCCGATGTTTTCAAACAAGACAGCCCCAGCCAGAAATGTTCAAAGAACATTTCGTGGAAGCCACAAAAAGGTTCTTAGAACATTGTTTGATAGGACTATCAGCACGCCAGGACGCTTCGCCACTGCTTGAGAGGTGATGGGCCCTGGCAACGCCTCCGGCCGCAGCCAAGGCGCACCGCGCCGGCCAGGGAGCGCGGCGCAGGTAAAACAGGGCTAGGATCGGGATAAATCGCCCCAGAGCGTTCCCGAGCGCTCTCAGAGCGTTCCGGAACGCTCTGGAGCGGCCGCGGCGCCCAATACATCCTCCAAACCCGCCGATTCTCAGAGATTTCGAGTTATCCCGATCCGATTTTGTCCCGATCTTCGCGTCGTTTTAGCAGGGCTCCGGGAGGCCCTCGGGACCCAGAAGCCTCGGGGCCGGCCGCGGAGCCAAGCGCAAGGAGAGGCTCCTCCCGTGGCGCTCCAGGCTCCGCCCCTAGCCGGCCGCCCCGCTCGGCGACGAAGGGCAGCAGCTCTCGGGAGGGGCGCCAGTGGAAGGGCCGAGCTGGGCTGAGTGCACCGATCACGTGGACGCCTAAGGACTTCAACAACCATCGGGTGTTGCTAGAAATGCCCCTGGCCCAAGGTGCCCCCAGCTGTTTGCTCCGTTTTGGAGCCCCTGGGGCCCTCTTGGCCTCGTGAGGGGTGCCCTGGAGGCCGCCTGGGCCACCCCGAGAATCCTGGGGGTACCTTGGGCCAGGAGTACTTCTAGCAACACCCGAAACAAAGATCCCGCCTGGCGGTTTCCGGCGAGGCGGAGCCAGGCGAGCTGCCAGCAGTCCCGCACTTTTCCCGATTCTGAAGTTTGGGGGTTCTGTCGACAGCGTGGGAGAGAAGCTGGCCTCTCTGAAGGCTTCGGTGCACCGCATGTCGGGGAGCAGTGGCAGGGAGATTGGGGCGACCTCCACGCTCAGCTACTCGACAGTGCGAGCTTTTGATCGGCCAGCTCGGCGCAACCACGGAGGACGCCCAGAGCGCGAACTCCAACGAGCCGCAAGCCTATGACGAGCTTGACTCCGCGCTCAAGCTCGGCGGCGCTTCGGCTTCGGAGGGTGGTGCGGCGCGCGAGGCTAGCAGCATCGCCTCGAGTGTGGCCGACAGTCTGGGAGAGGACGCCAACCAAGCCCTTTACGACTCTACGCCGAAATCCTCGGGGAAGGCGGGACCGCCGACCGTTACGACGGCGCGGACCCCCCCGTGGGTGCCCCGGCTAAGCACGACTGCATCGCGGGTGTGGTCGATGGCTTCACTGAAGCCCTGCAGCTCATCCTCGCGGGGCGCGACGAGTCGGCTGTTCTGGACCGCCTGCGCGCGCAGGCCGCCATGCTGAGCGACGCCGCCCCGAAAAGCGGCGGAAAATACCGTAGGGGTCTGCTCGCCGCTTCTTGGCAGAGTTTCCCTCATCCCGGCCTCCCCCCCCCCTACCCCTCCCCTTTCCCCCCCACCCCCCCGACTCCTGCTCGGCCGTGTGGTCGTCTGCTCGGCCGCACTCGGCGCCGCGTGGCAGGCTTCTCGATCGCGCGGTTGACTAACGCCGAGGTCCCGGCGAAGTCTGGTCGACCCACGCGCGGCGTGTCGAGGTTGATGGAGTCCCTCCTGGCACTGCGCACATGTTCCCCCGCCTCTTCTGCCTGGGTGCCTGGCCTGCAGCGCGGAGAGGCGCCGTGGGCGGCAGGCGAGGAGAGCACCTCTCATGCCGCGGAGCCTCCTCCTCCTCCTCCTCCTCCTCGTCCTCGTCCTCCTCCTCCTCCTCCTCCTCTTCCTCCTCCATCATTCGTCCTCCGTCCTCCGTTCTCCTCCCCCCCTCCCCCCATCCCTCCTCCGCCCTCCCCCTCCTTTTTACGTTCGACCAACCTGAGCAACAGAAACTGTGGCGTGAGTGGAAACTGGGAAACATGTAGACGCCCGACTTGGCGCAATTCCTGGCGGGCGCCGCAGGTAAGGAGGAACATGGAAACCCACAGCGCAGCCAGGCACTTGGAGTAGGCGCACGCCCGGTAGGACAGGGAGACAGCAAGGTACCTGAGTATACAATCAAGTATGTATGAGTGCCCGCAACATAAAATGAGCCCTCCTTAAGATCACGGGTGCGGGCTGCCTCGGTAATATCAAGAAGGAGAGGCTGCGGCTAGCATCCGCGCTGTGGCTGGCCAGAGATATTGGCTGGCCAGGAGACTGCACTGTAAGGGCTCGCTTGAGGTATTAGTGCAATGGAAGGCAACCAGCAGCGACGGGGAAGAGGTGAGGGAGCAGGGGTCGTGAGCAACCGAAGGAGAAGAGAACTGCTACCCCGTGTACCCGAGGGGTGCACAGGGTGCCCGCTGTCCTCAACAGTCGGTAGAGTACGGCCCGTGGGGAGGGAGAAGGGGTCCAAGCTAGGTCGCTCGGGTCGGTCAGATGACCTAGGTGAAACATGGGGTAAGGAAGGGAGAGCACATCGAAAAACGATGACGACTGCAGGAGTGGAAGGTAGAACATATCGAGCTGCTAGCGGTGGGTAAGGCTAGCGCAGACAATACTGACTGGCATAGTGGTGGGTAAAGCAAAAGGCAAAACGTCTGGCGATCGACTGCCTATAGTATGGCTGGCATCCCTCGCCTGAGGCTCAGGAGGCCTTAAAGGCGTGTAGTGTCCCTATCCAATCCCCTTCCCACTACACGTCAAAGAACCTCCCACTCCATAGCAAAGTCAGACATACAGCGCTGGGAAATAGGCACAGTGCATTCGCTGCAGGTATCAGCTGGATGACAAGGCTAACGCGGGAGTTGGCTGGCCCGATGAATGATGTAGTTGTCCTAAAGTACGAAGGTGTACAAACACGCGGCGTCGTGTGCCTGCTAGATGGGTGCAAGACAGAGGGGACGAACGTGCAGGGATAGCAGGGGAAAGAGCATAGTGGGACAGAGCAGCAGGTGATGTGAGTATAAGCGGGGGCAAGTCTGGCATACAGCGGCCCACATAAGGACTGTAGCTCCTCCGCTGAGGACCCAAAGGCCCTCTGTGCCAGTATGCTCCCCCGCCCGAACACCACAAGCCTCCCCGCCACGCTGTCCCCAGATCCCAACCCTCCCACTTTGCCGGAGTCAAACAGCACAAGCTTCGTATGCAGAACGTGCCAGCTGCTGGTAGCAGCTGGCTGGTAGAGGCTGGCGCGAGTACTGGCTGGCCTGGTGCTGGAATTATCTAGATGCAAGCAGGAGTGTAAAACAAATGGCTCCAAAGACTGCCTGAGAGGGTGCAAGAGTAGGGCCGATTTGCAGCGGCCGACAGTAGGGCTGTAGCCCCTTGGCTGCAGGCAAAAATGGCCCTGGCGTCTGTGAGACCTCCCCAACCACCACCTGGTCAGATTCCCAAACCTCCATCCCCTGTCAGTCAGGCCTCTCTTGCTGGAAAACGGCAACATGCATTAGCTGCGAGCGACCTAGGGATAGTATGGCTAGCACATGTACTGGCTGGCCTGAGGCTGGCAAGAGGCAAGACAGTGGCAAGTGTGGTTGCCAAAGGAGTGACTGTAAATGTTGGCTGGTCCGTAGAACATATCGGGCTGCTTGCGGTGAGGAAGGCCAGTACAGGTAGCACGGGCTGGCCCGGCGGGCGCATGTAGCAAGGGCAGAGCTCGCTCCCCCTCCTCCTCCACCTGCTCCTCCTCCTCCTCCTCCTGCTCCTGCTCCTGCTCCTGCTCGTGCTCCTGCTCCGCCTCCTCCTCCTCCTCCTCCTCCTCGTCCTCCTCCTCCTCCTCCTCCTCCTCCTCCTCCTCCTCCTCCAGCCTCATCCAACTCCTCCCCTTTCTCTTCCTCCTCCTCCTCCTCCTCCGCCTCCTCCTCCTCCTCCCCTTTCTCTTTCTCCTCCTCCTCCTCCTCCTCCTCCGCCTCCTCCTCCTCTTCCTCCGTCCCTTCTCACCCTCCCCACGCTCCAGCCCTGGGGAGCGGCCCAGGCGGGGGGCAAAGGGGGGGAGGAGCGGCTTCCGCGGCGCGCCTGCGCATGGGCCCAGGAGGAGCCGTCGCCGTGGGCCTGGCTGGTGGCTGGGTGTTGCTAGAAGGGATGTTGCATCCTCGGGGGACCGTGTCTGTCCAATCGCGGCCCCATCCGCGTCGAATCCGTGTCGAATACACGTCGGGCTCGTCGGATCCGTGTCGAGTCCGTGTCGAATCCGCGTCCGATCCAAGGCACATCCGCGCCGAGCCCGCGTCGGGCCCGCGTCGGGCACCGCGGAGAGGCAGCGTCATAGAAGTGCCCCCCCGGGCCCAAGGTGTCCCCAGGATGTCCAAGGCGGCCCACACGGCCTCCAGGGCACCCCGTCACGAGGCTCAGGGGGGCCCCAGCAGCTCCAAAGTTGAGCGAAGGGCTGGGGGCACCCTGGGCCAGTGGCGCGTCTAGCACCCCCCGAGATGGAGGGGGGGAGAGAGAGACGGGACCTAGAAGAGTGCGTGCGCAGGCCGAGCACGCCTCGAACATTCTGTACGACCAGATCGTCGTGCATTGTTTCCCGAGCGGCATGGCCAGAGAGCGCCCGCTGCGGAACTGTTGCTGTAAGACTTTTCGGCGCGCGCGTCGCCCCTGGAAGGCGGCGCACACACAGTATGACAGTGTCCGTGTGGCGCCGACCCCAGGCCTCACAATCAGAACAGGGAACCCCCTGAGGAGCCGCGGAGGCGGCAGGAAGCACCCGGAAGGGCGGGAACCTCCTGAAAAACCGCTGCCTCCGAGTCAGTGGGGTCAGCGAGTTGCGAAACCGTCGCCCCTCTCGTGGGCTCCTGGGGGATCCAGCGTAGTGCGGCCCTGCGCAGACCTGGATAGACCTGGCTGTCCATGTAACCTGCAAACGGCGATACCGTCGCCGAAGGTTCTTGGGGGGTCTAGCGTAGTGCAGCCTTACGAGGACCTGAATGAGACCTCGCCGTCTCTGGAGCCTGCGAACTCCGATGTTGTCGGAATCCAGCCTAATGTGGCCCTACGCCCTACGCCGACTTGAATAAGACCTCGCCGTCCCTGAGGCCTGCGAACTGCGACGATGCCGCTACTTTCGCAGTCTCCTGGGAGGCACAGCGAGAGACGTCCTCACCCCCGCTCGTGGTCAACGTTGTGTCACTGTCCGAAAGTACTGCCCCTCTCAAACCTGTTCCGAACAGTCTGTTCATTTTTTGCTGTCAAAATGGTGATCACGCTTCAGCGTTGGCCTATCTGCAACATCGACGTTTTGCTTTCGTCGTTCAGAATGGCGCTTTCGCCTCAGATTGAGCCACATTTCAGTATACGGTTCATCTTTCATCGTTGCCGCCTCCTCCGTTCCCCTCCTCGACTGTTTTCCCATGGACCTCCTGGTCCTCCCGCTCGTCAACCTCCTGCCCCTGCTGCTGTTGCTCCTCCTCCTCCTCCTCCTTCTCCTCCTCCTCCTACTCGTGCTACGGACGGTAGACTGATAGCACTGAGATGCTGCGGATGTCCTCATGCTCCTCCTCCTCCTCCTCCTCGTTTTCCTCCTCCTCCTCCTCCGCGTCCGCCTCCGCCTCAGCCTCCGCCGCCACCGCCTCCTCCGCCGCCGCCGCCTCCGCCTCCGCCTCCTCCTCCGCCTCCGCCTCTGCCTCCGCCTCCGCCTCCGCCTCCGACTCCACCGCCTCCTCCTCCTCCTCCTCCTCCTCCTCCTCCTCCTTCTCCTCTCTCCTCCTCCTCCTCCTCCTCATCCTCCTCCGCCTCCTCCTCCTCCTTCCTCCTCCTCCCCGTGCTCATGCACCACATCCTCACCCTCCAATGCATACGGCCTCCCTGCCCGACTGCGCATCGCAAAATGATGCAACTCGGGGGGCCCAGATCCGCCAGAACACCCACCGGGGAGTGCAAAGGAGGCCCTCCCACACATAAACCTCATGCGAGAAGCCCGACCCTGCGACCCCAGGACGTCCCTTTGGTGTGAGAACGTCACGCTTCACACAGCAAGTCCATCGAAACCCAAGAAATCGAGGGGACCCTGGAGGCGAGCAGGGTGTCTCTTGGTATGGGTCTCCACTGCATATAGAGATCAGGTCAGCGCAGTGGGGAAGGATCGATTGCATAAACTTTGTCCGTCGTCGGCGAGGCGGAAGCAGTCCGCTCCAGCGTGGCGAATCCTGGCGACCGACATGCGAATTTGTCTAGCGTGCGAACGGAAGGAACAAGCGGAGAGCGGCCGCGCGGGACGATGGGGGGGGAGGGCTCAGACGTGGAAGAACGACAACTGCATAAGCATAAACTTTCGGAGGCGAGCCGCCCTCCCTGGCGTGCGGAACGAGCCGGGGGCGGCACCCAGAGGCGCCGCCGGGGAATCCTGCGCACATCCAGGAGGCCCCCGCGGATCTCCGAGAACTCGTGCCGATGCCGTGGCTGTTCTTCGAGGTGTGGCGCCCGCGCGCGCACCTAGCTTGCCTCTCCTGCTCTGCTTCCCCCCTCCCCCTCCCCAGCCTGGGGCCCTCCCTGGTGCCGCAGGGGGAGTCAGCACACTGCTATGTCCTCCCCTCGCTTCTCGGACGGCCCACGTCCTGCCCGCCATGTGTCGGCTGGTCTGGAGCACGCTGGGGCCCCCGAAGTAAGGTGTGAGTGCGGCCCGTTGGTTGTTAGAGCGGCCCGGTGGGTGTAAGTATGGCCAGGGATCCTCCGGAGGGTGTCGATCAACGAGTACGGTAAAGGGGGGGGGTCTCCAAAGAGGCTCCTCCCCGGCTTTACCGAAGAGCCTCTCGGAAGAGCCTCTTGGGCTTTCCGCAGTCACCGAAGAGCCTCTCGGAAGAGCCTCTGGCGCTCTCCGAAGTCAGCGAGGAGCCTTTCGGAAGAGCCTCTGGGGCTTTCCGGGGAGCCTCCTGGGCTTTCCGAAGAGCCTCTTCGAGCCGCCGAAGAGCCTCTCCGAGCCGACGAAGAGCCTCTTGGAGCCACCTCCCTCGTTCCCTTAGTAACTTTCACCCAGCGGGCGAAAAATCTTACTGGACGCTAATCACCCTCGCGGACGGTGTTTCGCACTGCCCTTGCCTTTCTGCGTCCCCGGCGTGTGATATTGAGTAATTGTAGGAGGGGGAGGAGCTAGGGGGAGGAGGAGGAGGAGGAGGGAGGGGGGAGGAGGAGGAGGAGGAGGAGGAGGAGGAGGAGGTGGGAGAAGGGAGGAGGAGGTGGAGGAGGAGGGAGGAGGAAGAGGTGGAGCAGGGGGCCCCTGGGGAGGAGGAGGAGGAAAAGGAGGAGGCAGGAGGGCGGAACGAGGACGACCCCCCCAGAGACGAGGGAGGGGATGCAAGGGCGATCCGATCGCCGAGGGCCAGCCGGGGCGGCGGCGGCGGCAGGCGGACGGGCCGGCGTTCCCTCCCTCATCCCTCCCACCCTCCACCCTCCCTCCCTCCCTCCCTCCCCCCTCCGACCCTCCCTCTCTTGAGGTTTCCGGGAGTCACCGGAAGTTCTGGTCTCTCCCTCCTCCCTCCCTCCCTCCTCCCTCCCTCCCTCCCTCCACTCTCCGACCCCCCTCTCCGTTCCTCCCCCTCATTGGGTGCTAGAGTTTCCGGAGATTTCCGGAAGTCTCCGGAGATTCTGGAAGTGCACAGAAACGTCCAAAACCATCGACGGTCGATCCTCCAACCTCCTCGCGATGATTACATTACCTTGCAGAAGAAGCCGCGCAGAAGCGAGCGGCACCAATCTCTCATTCGCCCCGGTGGCCCTTGCCACCTCCACGTCCTCGGCCCAAGAGTTCGCACGACTACTAACGAGGCTGGCGCAGGGTGTCTGCACGGCTGAATTCTAAGGGCTCCTCTTTCCCGTGGGGCCCCTGCTGAAAGTGCAGCCGGCTTCGACCTCACCCTTGCGTGGCGGGGGCGTCCTCCGGAGCCCCGACCGCGGGCGCCGTCTCGGTGGAGGCGGAATCCAAGGACTGGGGGGCCTCGGCCGAGGGGGGCTCCTCCTTCTTAACGACGGTGGAGGACTGGCCGAAGTTTGCGAACAGGCTGGCTGGCGGCGGCGGCGCCGACGCCGACGCTGCGGCGGAACCGGAGCCCGAACCGCCAGCACAGTTCTTCGAGATGGCCTCCTCGATGTTGCAGATGCACTCCAGAACCTTGGACTCCTCCTTCGTGGTGTACCTCTCCATGTGCGTCTTCAGCGTCCTCAGGCGCATAGCTGCGGTCCCGTCCTCGACGCATTGCACGCGCCAACCGAAGATGGGTTCATCCCCAATACCCATCTCGCATACCACGTAGCCCGCGGGGATGAACACCACAGAGTTGGGAGGCACGGTGCCCTTCACGAAGCAACCAGCGTCATGCATCGCGGCCTCGACCTTCACAATCTCTGCCCCGCTAAGCTCCATCTCGAAGAAATCCTCTGCGATGTTGGAGACGGTGTTGGTCTTGCTCACCTCGACGTCGCCACCGTTGAGATTTCCCATGCAATCGTAGACGAACTCGTAAGGCGCGCACACAATCTCACGACTGCCCTTGTACTGGTAGCGGATGTTGCCGACGCAGTGGTGCTCGAAACCAACGGACATCATGTCTACGTTGCAGCCCCACTGGCTCAGTGGTGGGGATTGCTTCATCGCGATGTTGTCGGGGACGAAGGACATCAGCGCTGGCGCCAGCGTGGCAGATACGGTTGGGAGCACTGTGCACTGCACCTTCTTCCGCTGTTTGACTTGCTCTGTTCCTGGCATTTGCGCCATGAAAGTCGTAGTCGAGGTCTTCACGTGAGGCTTCAACGCAAGGCTCAGAAGCTCGTTCGCGTTCAGGACCACGTACGGCTTGGTCTTGTCGAGGGTGTTGTTGCGATGGGCCTCGGTGAGCTCCTCCAAATTTCCGAAGCGGCTCATCTTCTGGCAAAGCTCCACGAGCTGGCGGCCAGCGACGTCGCCCGTGGCGCCCGTGTTTTCCTGCGGCTGGGGTTGCAGAAAAGGCAGAGTCGCCTTCTGAGGCGCAGCGGCCGCCGTCCGCCCAGCCTGCCCGGCGCCGTTCGAACCTGTCCTCGCCCTCTTGCTGGCCGTGGCGGCGGCGGCGTTGTCGGCCTTGGTCTGAGCCCTGGGAGGGTGTAGTAAGAAGCATTTAGTTCAGTTTTCAGCTCTGAATCGGCTCTGAAGTCAGGAAAAAACTCCCCCCCTCCTCCTCCTCCATTTCCTCCTCCTCCTCCCTCCCTCCTTCCCTCTCCCTCCCTCCTCCTCCCTCCTCCTCCCTTTCCGTTTGAACTTCAAAAACATCTGCAAACCTTTGGATGATTGCGAACAACAATCGTTAAACAAGTGTGACCTCCTCTTCTGCGTCCGCGAAGTATCGACGGCCTTGGACAAGGCCTGCACGCCAGTCTTCACACGGTCCACCAGCTCCTTCGACTTTTTCACGGCGTCCATCACCTGAGCCTCGAATACCTTGAGGCTCTCCTCGTTCGCCTCGCAGATGTGGTACTCGGCCATCACCGACAAGATCACGAAGGGCTGGCACTCGTCGAGGTCCTGGACAGGTAGCGTCTCGCCATCACGAATGAATTGCGCCTGGGCTTCCTGCCACTTCAGAAGAACAATGTGAGCAGACTTCATGTTCATCAGCGCGCGGTCTACGACGGCCGGATCCTCGAGAACCTTCTTCGTGGCATTCGCCAGATAGTTCACGATCGTCCGGACGCTCGCTGCCCCCATCCAGCTCCTCACTTCCCGGCGTCCTTCTAGTGTCGCCCCGTCTCCTTGAGCTTCATCCCGCGGATCCCGCGCCTCGTTCAGGATGTCTTTGATGGCATCTGGGACGTTTGACTGATGTTCGGATGAAGTCTTCTTGAGAAAGTCCGCGGCCCTGGCGAGGGACGCGAATGTGCTCGATTCAGCCTTGACCTCCTTCTCGAGGTACGCGTCGTCTGGCTTCAAAGACAACGCCGTCAGGAGCCCCATCCTGGCCTGGGCTGTGGCGAGCTCGTCTTTGAAGTCGTCGGTCTCCGGTCCTGTCATCTTCTCCTTGACCTCCTTGTACTTCGTGCACACATCAGCCTCGAGCTTAGTCGCCACCTGAATAGCTGCGCCCAACTTGCGGCGGATCTTATTCAGGTTAGTTCCGAAATCGAACGTCGCTTTGCGCCGCTTGGCGCCGCCAGGACCAGTGCTGCCGCCAGGATTGTCTGTGGGGGACACCTCGGAAGAAGGAGCACCTGGAGGCCCTGCCAGCGGCGCCACTAGCGGCGCCAGGTCAGCCGCCTCCTCGTCCTCTCCCCATGCTGCCTCAGGCAAGGCCCCGAGCTGGCCATTCGACGGAAAGTGGCGCGTGCCGTCCGGGGCCGACAGCGTCATCCCGGCCGCCACCGCCTTCGCTTGCCCAAACATTGAATCGGCGTCGGCCTCGAGGAACTGCTTCTTGACATTGCCGCTGCGGACAACCTCTGCTCTTTGCTCAATCTCCTTCTCTTTGACTTCGTAATTCTCCATCTCGATGCACATCCACTCGATTTTCTCCCCAGTGACGCGGTCGGTGGTGGTCGACTTGTGCTCTGGCTTGGTATTGCCCGCGACGTATTCCCACTCCAGCTTGCACCGATGCGCCGACCATCCGTACTCGGTTTTGCAGTGGTTGGCAAAACCGAAGAATGTCTTCCAAACTGCCTTTCCTCCAGTCACGTTCCTCTTGATGATAGCATCCTTCCTGAAAAACTGAATGGCGTTGAAAGAAGCAGTTTTTTGGCCCCGCCCTGCTGACTGTTTGACCGTGTGGGCCTGGGTAATCATCTGCAGGAACAGAGGAGAGAGCTCCTGCTTGGCTTTCGTGAACTCCTGCCATTCTTCACCTCTACCTCCTGTTTGCTTTTTCGTCTCGTTGGTGACATTGTTGACGGTTTTCTTGTGCTCGGTGCAGAAGCTGCTCCCCTTCACCTTGACGCAACCGCAACCGATGGCACATAAGTTTTCAGTTGCATTGGCAGGGGCCCTCTGACGGCGAGCGCCAGCCGGCGGTTGAGGTGGCGGAGGCACTCCACGAGCCTCGTCAAGCCCCTCAGGTTCGAACTGGAGCGCCTGCGGAACGTTGTCGCCCATGACGGCAGGCGGCCCGGCCGAAGTTGTGCTGCGTAGTTGGTCGAACAAAAGGACGCTCTCTGAGGGCAGCCCTCAGCAGCGTAACTGGCTGGCTTCTCGAGCTAAAATCCTACGCCGAGACGACGAATCGGACGACCAGTCGGCGCAGTGAGAGAAGGCAAGACCCTTGACCTTCCAATTGAGACCTTCGTGGACGTCGTTTGGCCAGCGCATGGCCAACAAGGCTGAGGATGCAGGGGCAGCCTTGCGGGATCCCTGCATCTTCGTTACAGTTTTCTCCGACCTGCTCCTCCTGATCTTTCCTACCACTCCTTCTCCCTCCCTCCCTCCCCCTCCTCTCTCCAACCTCCAACCCTTCCTCATTCCTATCATCATCCTCTCAGGGTCCCTGGCTGCAGCCATACACAGAGAGCGTTTTTGGGGCTGGCAAAAATGGAAGGAAACAGAAGTAGGAGGAGGAGAGGAGAAGGCGAAGGAGGGGGAGGGGGAGAAGGGTGAGGAGGGGGAGGGGGAGTATCAGGAGGAGGAGCAGGAGGAGGGGGAGGAGGGGGATGATTGGTTGTTGTTTGTTCGCTATCGCTACATCCTGGCACCGGGACCGACTCCACGCACAGCGCTGCACCCCATACTGTGAAAGCTCGGTTGGCCCCGGCGCCGGGCATAAATTTCTGGCCTTGCCAAGGCCCGAAGGCCTGAGGCCATCAGTCTCCGCCCAACCCAGCAGCAGCCAAATCAGGCGTTCCGAATTGAAAACTCTTGCGCAAGGCCTTGGCCGGTTTATCTGGAGTGGCGACGCGCTTGCGGCACGAGGGAGGAGTGCTAAAAACCTCAGGAGTCTCAGGAGTACCCAAAGAAGTCGACTGAAGAGAGTCCTCAGTCTCCTCAAGGTTTGGGTCCTGGTCCGGGCTCAGCTTTTTAGCAAGCTCCTCGAGAATGGCTTCGTCCCCCACCCAGCGGACAGAGCCCAGCACGAAAAGGATGATGTACCCGATCGACGGCTCGTGCATAGCGTTCCCTGCAAGGTCTTTCAGTTCAGCCTCTGCCAAGGTGTCGAGGACATCTTGAAAGGAGCACCTGAAGGGGTGCCCCTCCTTCTGGTTCTCGAACACCGGCTCCCCCATCATGGCGAGGTGTTGCAGACCGCCTGCAATTTCATCGGTCGTCATGTTCACGAGCGTCCCGTGGTGACACAAGCAAGGGAGGAAACAACTCTTGCTCCCAAACTTTGGGCTCTGCTCCACATCAACAATGAAGCTGCCGTCGAAGCCCTGGTACTGTAGCATCTCGGCCTCATAGGCGCGCTTGTGGGTCATCGCATACGGGGGCAGGCATTTGCTCACCGGGATGTGCTGGTGCGGCGCGAAACTGTTGCCTTGAGTTGCGGCCTTCTGCGACATCACCTCCCGAGTGTACTCGCGAGGCGCGTCCCAAACACACTGGGGTGAGGCAACAACTTTACGACCGAACATGCTGAAGAAGTCGTCCCACGAGCGCCCGAGGCAAACAACACCCTTCAGGGTTAGAATGGTGAACTGCCTTGGCCGCAGCATTGGGAAACCAAGATCCACTGGGGACATGACGGCATGCGTGATCCGCGAATGCCAGAGTGGCATGAAAGGAATGTGGCGAATTCAAGGGCTCCCTCGAGGGCGCGAAGTTATTCGCGCTTCGCGCTTCGCCGTCCTCCTTCCTCCTCCCCCTCCTCCTCGTCCTCCTCTTCTCCCCTTTGGGAGGGCGGCGCGAGGGCGCGAAGTTATTCGCGCTTCGCGCTTCGCGCAGCGCGAAGCGCGAACTTAGGAGCCCTTGCGAATTGTTCGCCTTCGAATGAGATAGCGATGGGTGGTGGTCGGCGGAATGGCGCAGCCATACGGATGTCGTAGACGTGCCCGAACTCCTCGTGCAACCAGCGCCGCGTACATGGGTCTGGAGTGATCTCATGAATCACCACATGCGGGCGCTGATCTAGAACGAAGGCGACCCATACCTTCCATGCCCTCATCGAGACTCCGGCCGCTTTCTCTCTCTTGCCACGCCTGCTGACTTCCTTGCAGACGGTCCCGGCAGACCATATGGTCAAAGGGTCTCCGTCGCCGACATTGGTGCCCATCATCGCTGTGAGCGGAACTCCGGTGCTGTGGCACAGGCACGGAATGCGATCCTTGAAGATAGGCTCCTTGCTGGCCCGCATGACCACGCCCATCTCCTCGTAGGCCGCCTGCTTCACGTCATTGGCGGCCTCTTCTGCCGGCGTCAACGTGTCCAGTTGCTCGCGCATGTGATCCGTCAAGAGATCGTTCAAGTCGGAGACGACGTGCATGGGCCTGGAGTCCCCGGTGTGCGCCATCAGCACCTTCTGAGCGCACTCCTTCTTCTCAATGGCCAGGCCAGTCTTCATCAGCGGGCGGCCGTGATGCGTCAACAACATGCGATTGTTGTCGAAGACGTGCTTGAGCTTCCCGAAGGCCGACATCGCCGTCCCCTTCCCGGCGTACTGCTCGTGTAGGAAGACACCGCGCTTCAGATTGAGCTTCAGCGCCATCATGAATTCCTTGTTCCCCACAACGGCCTGAAGCGCAGGGGGCCAGGCATCAGGCTGCGCGGCTCTCTCTCTTAGCTAAGAATCGAAGAAAACGCGAATTCAGACGTCGTCTGATCCCTGCACCCGCAAAACATATGGCGCCATGCCCCCTGAAAAAACATTGGGCACCGCTGGGGGTCGACTCGTTGCCCCCTGAAAAACATGTTGGGGCGGAGGCGTTTGTTTTGGTGAGAGCGCGCGATTCCTTCACCCCGCCCAACGCCTGATAGGCGCTGATCGGCCAGGCGAATATGTCCGTGGTGCTCGCGGGGCCGGGCAACAGGTGCTCGCGGTCATTCCACCAGTTCAGACTGCCCACCCGGTGAGAGCGAATCATCAGCTGGTGCACAGGTGGATCAACTGCAGCCGCCATCTGCCCATGGTTGCCTGTCTGGTCTGCCATGTAGGGCAAGCAAGATATTCCAATAACGAAGGTGAATCTCAGCTTCTGGGCAAAATGGCAGCGCTAGGAGGGCCGGAGAGGGTCGATATCCAAACTGGCCTTCAGCGATGCTTCAGTAGCCTCGGGGGTAAGAGTACCCCCAAAGAGGATGGATTTGAGGTTGAGGAGGACCTCAGGTGCCCGCGGCACACCGTCTCGCGAGGCCGCCCCCTGGAGAAGGGCGCCCTGCGGCCCAGGCCGCGACGCGCGAGGCGCGATTACCTCCGCGCGCCTCGGGGGGGGGACCTGCCCCAGGTCGCATCTTCGGCATCTTCCGGCCGCCGGTCTTGGGGCCATCTTGGAGTCCTCTTGGGGCCCTTTTGGGGCCCTCTTGGGCCCTCTTGGGGCCTTGGGGCCCTTTTGTGGAGCCCTACACCAGAAAACTGACAAAAACATTGAAAATCACCGAAAACCGCTGAAAACAGCGAAAACGGTGAAAAAACATTCGAAAATTTGAAAATCACCGAAAACCGCTGAAAACAGCGAAAACGGTGAAAAAACACTCGAAAATTTGAAAAACATTGAAAACCGCTGAAAACAGCGAAAACGGTTGAAAAAACAAAAAAAAAACAAAAAAACAAAAAAAATAAAAAAATGCGCGAAAAATTGTTTTCCAATGGAATTCATGCGAAACCGCCGGGGCGGAGTTTCGAGGAGTTTCGAGCTGCTCGAAACCGGTTTCGAGCTGCTCGAAACTGGAGCTCGAGCGCAGTCGCCGAACCTTAAGGTTTTCATGCTTTTAGAGGCCCCCCGCTCCCGGGAAATGTTTTGCCAAAACATTTCCCGGGAGCGGGGGGCCTCTAAAAGTATGAAAACCTTAAGGTTCGGCGACTGCGCTCGAGCTCCAGTTTCGAGCAGCTCGAAACCGGTTTCGAGCAGCTCGAAACTCCTCGAAACTCCGCCCCGGCGGTTTCGCATGAATTCCATTGGGAAACCAATTTTGGCGTTTTTTTTGTTTTTTTTTTTTTTTTGCTTTTTTTTTTTTGTTTTTTCAACCGTTTTCGCTGTTTTCAGCGGTTTTCAATGTTTTTCAATTTTTCGAATGTTTTTTCACCGTTTTCGCTGTTTTCAGCGGTTTTCGGTGATTTTCAATGTTTTCAATGCTTTTGTTTGTTTTCGGGTGGTTTCACCCCCCTGGGAGGGCCCCAAGACGGCTCCAAGAGGGCCCCCACGAGGAGGGGGAGACAGGATGAGACCCCAAGAGGGCCTCTAGAGGGTCCCAAGAGGGCACCAAGATGCCCCTGGCGATTTGGGGGTGCACCCCCAAATTGGGAAGCCTCCGTTGTTCAAGTGTGGTGCCCATCGGTTTGCTTGCATATTGATTTCGCATAGCAAAGACCATGTTTTTTCGCCCAAGCCGACGTGACAAAAATGTGCGGACGGCTCTCATCGGGAAACCCCGGGAGGAGGAGGGAGGAGCCTGTAACGGGCGACCCGCGCGGGTCACCCGGCACCTCTGGCACGGCGTGGGCCTTCCTGGCTCTGGCACGGCGTGGGCCTTCCTGGGCATCTCCCAGGCCCCGAAGACGGCTCCAAGACAGCCCCAAAGAGGCCCCAAGAGGGCAACAAAGGGGGGCCCTCCTGCCCGCTGACCTCCCTCCGCCCTAGGAAGAGGGGCAAGGGCACGGCAGGGGGGCGGAGGGGGGCCAGCCCTCCTCCTCCTCCTCCTCCCTCCTCCTCCTCCTCCTCCTCCTCCTCCTCCTCCTCCTCCTCCTCCTCCTCCTCTCCTCCCTCCTCCCTCCTCCCTCGCCGCCCTTCTTTCCACGCCCTCTCTTCCTTCTCTCCTTTTTTATCCCAGTCTAATTAAGAGCTGGAGCTCTGGCTACCACTGCTAGAACTCGAGCTGTCACTGCCACTAGATGCGCTAGCAACCTTCCGCGACTTGGGGCCCCTGCCCCGTTTACATGCAGGCTGCTGCGATGACGCAGTGATTTTCCGCTTCTGCCTTGCAGGAGGCCTTGGCTCATGATAAGTTGGATCAAGCCTACCGACCTCCAGCTCCTTCATGGTGGGCAAGCCAACGAACAACACACTGTTGGGGATGTCCATGTGCACGTCTCTAGTGGCACAATCCATACACATGTTGAGCCACCGACAGCATGCCCTCTGAACGTTCAGATCTTGAGGGCCATTCACTTTGCCCCTGAAGCTAATAGTCCGCGTGCATCCCGTCCTTGGCTGCCCTGGCTTTTGGTGAGCACTCTGTCGGCAACATGTCGCCTTCCACGTGCTCGGAGGGATAAAAGCTACATAATGAGGGCCCCAGTAGAATGATTTCTCGTGTGGTGGATTTCGGGAGAAGCGTGTCGTAGCTGGGGTCTGAGTCTTGCGACTCTCGTGGCTGACGCGCGCCGTCGCCGCCGAGCGCGGGGCGGCGGGGGCGGCCCCCCCAAGGCACTCGTTCACAGCCTTCTCAAAGTCGATAGCCCTCTTACTGGCACTGGCGCCCGCCTTGGCCTCGGCCTCGGGCTCAGCCGTTGGTCCAGGGTCCTTCGGCATCGGCTTGTCGAGCTTCTCTGGTCCAGGCTCGGACTCTGTCTCCTTGGGCTTGGGCGGCGGGCCCTCGCCGCATGGCGGCCCGAGCGGCGCAACGGGCGTCCATGTCTTAAGATCCTTGCTCTTGGGCTCGGCCTTGCCCGGCTCTGCAATAGTCGGCGGTTTCATTGTAAAGCCACCGTCGTCATCTACGGTAAGACGTTTTTGCTTCCTTGTCGGCGCAGTCACGCCGATCTTGACCAGGAGGTCGTTGTAATAAGCCGAATCCCGGAAGTGCTCGATACACTCGATGCCATGGTCGCGAAGCTCTTGCCAGAATGCCAATGCCAACAAACACGCCCTGGAGGGCACTCCCGATGCCCTCCACCAGAAGACCTTGGGCATCTTCTCTTGGCTGATCATTGTGGGCGGAACTCTCTCGCGGAACTTTGGTATCTGGATAACCCACCCATCGTTGCGTATCTTCTCGATGAGCTCCCAATTGGTCATGTCCTCCAACGCCACGTCACTTCGGCCCTGAGTCACGGGCCTGGGATTAGACAGCGTGATGGAGCACCTAATCGACGAAGCCCCTTTCTCTGTGATCTGCCACGCTCGTCGTGTATCGCCATGCTCTTGGCGCGGCAACTGTTTGACTGCGCCCTCTGATTGCAACTCCTCCAGCATCTCGTGAAGCTCGGCATGACTGTCGACCTCGATGTCAAGCTCCAGCGCTCGAGGTTCTTGCGAATCGTCTTTCGACTCCCAAGCCTGGGCGGCCATGCACGCTCCCAGCGCTGTAGACGCCCGCTTGCCGTCGACCTTCGAGTTCGATGTGGAGTAGGCCAAGCACGGGTCCCTGTCCCATATTGTGATTGATTGCACGTCCACGGTGTCATTGAGCATGTAAGCAACGCTCTCCCGCTTGCGGTGTTCGGCAGATGGTTGCAAGTCGATGGTGAGTTGCTCTTTTCTCGCATCCGAGGACGTGATATCATGAACGCAGACTGCCTTGGAGCGTACGGACAGGCCAGTGTCGAAGTCCGTGTGAGCCCTCTTCATCTTACTTGGATTCCTCTGTGTAATCCGAAAAGCGAAACACTTCGACTCTGGCTCCACAATCGCCTCTTGGGTCCCCTTGCAGCCAGTGCCAAGGCCATTCTGCATGAGATTCCCGTCATCCTGCTCGAACTCCAAGATCTCGGCACAGTCCAACTCGGCCATGATTTCTGCAAGCACCTCTGGTGGCAACTCAGCGTCACCACCAACGCCTACTTCAGTCATCTCGTCCACGAGCTCTACGTAGCAGGTACCCGGGTCTCTGACATTAGGTCGACTGAACAGTGGCTCGAAGATGGAGGCGCCAGTGGAGGAAATGCCAGGGCACACCACAGTGTAGAAGCTCCCCGGGCCTGCGGTATCTTCGAAGTGGGCGGCTTTCAGTTGGCGGAATACCTTACCCAAAACTTCCGAAATGTCAGCGTCACTATTCGTAGCAAATTTGCCGCCACCGTCGCTGCCGCCCTTGCCTCCTCCTGGGCCCCCAGTCGGGGGCGGCGGCGGCGGCCCGCCGCTGCCGCTGCCTCCGGGTCCATGTCCACCTCCGCTCGGGCCTGGCGAGCCGCCGCCGCCCGGGCCGCTGGCTCCGGGAGCTCCGTCGCCACCTGGCAGGTCTGGGCCCCCGCCGCCGCCGCCTCCTCCTGGCGGCTGACCCGGCCGCGTGAGCGTCACTCCCTGCACGTTGGCGTACTGCGTCGGCGCGTCGCAGCGATAAACAACCTGATTCACAACAGAATGCGGGATCGTTGCGTCCAGTCTAACGCCATTGGTCGTTGCAACCAGATAACCTTGCACCAGCGGGTGGTTCATCAGGCCCAGACTCGCTGCCACGCTTCGCCGATCAGCGACGCCCTTGACGCAATCTACGAGCTCGTCAGCGAATTCCGCATGCGCCTCAAGAATCTCGTTCTTCCGAAGGGTCAAGCTCGCGTAAGCTGGACTGTGGTTGTGGCAAATCCTCAAGCGTTGGCTCACATAAGCGTGAAGTCGTTCAACGCCGACCTCGAGGTTGGGGGTGAACAGGAATCCGTTGCGGTAGTGGCGAAGCTCTGGCAAGTGACATAAGTCGACCCCTCTGATAAACGTAAGAACCTGTCGACGGAGCGCACCTGTGGGCTTCCAAAAGAAAACTTGCTCCTCCTCCTCTTCCTCATCCTCCTTCTCGCAATGCTCCCCATCATCCTTTTCGGTTTTTTTCCGTCCGTTTGGCCATGGACCTCCCAGGGACCCAGGACTGATTCCCTGTGCCCCCGCCAAAAAAGAGTGAGGTGAAAAGAGGGTGAGGAGGGGGTGAGGAGGTGGGAGGTGAAGGCGGAGGTGAAGGCGGAGGTGGAGGAGGTGAAAGAGTGGGTGAGGAGGGCGACCAACCTCCGATCCATTTTGGAATGGGAGCCCTGGGCGCCCGGCTCCAGCAACTCACGCGTGATAGCATGCATTCGAGTGCGCTGGTCCAGAGTGCACCGCTGATACTGCGCCACACATCTCGCCATGCCAAGGCGCGCCCTCCGTTGGTCAACATGTCCGAGGACGCATAACTTCAATGGGAGAGCTTGCCAGGCATCCGTCTTCACCCGCAAGTGCAGCAACATACGTTGCTTACCATACTCGAAGTCAAGCGCGAGGGTAGCCTTCTGCTGCTCAGAGATCCTGCGGCAATGCAAGAAGAGAAATTCCTGGCATGCCTGGTCCACAGTTGCATCGAAAAATGCGTCCAAACCTCCATCGGCAATCTCGGGGCACCTTCTCCCGCGCATGGGGCACTGGCACTCAACGCCGTACCCATGATTGGCAAGCACCTCCTTGATGTGCTTGCTGTGACACCTGCATGACTGACACCACGCGCTCATGTGCGTAAGCACGCTGTTGAGGGAATGCAGCAAATGAAGGAATGCCCAAAAGTAGTGAGATGACAGCGACACATCCACGGTACGTGCAATGGAGCCAACAGATTCGTACCTGGGGGACCGAGGGATCCAGATGCATGCGCTCGCTCCGCAAAGAGCCTTCCCCATTTGTGTCAGATCCCAAAGGCCCAAAACAACGCTGACCCAAACGGACCAAACTGAAACTGACCGAAATGGTCAACCCCCCCCAGAAGCAATTGGAACGCGAAATCCCTCGAGATGGAATGGCGCATGCATCTCGCCCCCTCGGTACTTGCCATCGCCATCGGCGTCGGCGAGACCAGCCCCGTCTCGCTCGGCCTCGCCCCGGCCGCGGTCCAGGAAGTTGACCAGATTCCAGGTGGAGCGGATCACCTGGGCGCGCGCGCGCGAGACAGGCAGACGAGACCCCCGGAGGAGGAGGAGGCAGGAGCCGTGACCTCTTCCCTGTCGAGCAACCACGACGAGACGGTCTCCACAATGCCCCACGCTCGCCCGCCGTCGAACGAGGGTGGACCAGAGCTGAACTTCCAGTGCAGCGCCTGTGGCACCAAGGCGGTGTTGTAGAGCTGCCTGTTATATGGAGCGTGGAAGAAAGAAACGACCTTAGACAGCGGCTCCTTCATTTCGCCCCAAGTGTCAAGGCTCGCCAGCAAGCCCTTGCACATATTGTCAACCAAGTGGAACGTTCCAGGAATGTACAAAGACCTCAGGAATGAGATGCGACACCCAGCTTCTGCGTCCACGAATCCGTCGTCATCTGTCATGTGCATATCTTTCCAATATGGAAAAGCCTCGTCCACTGAGATCTCCATTGTGTTGATGTCCATCTCGGTCCCCATATCTGCGCAGATGCCGACGACGCAAGATGCCAATTGAACTGAGCTCGCCCATGTGTCCGTCTCCAGGCGTAAGCTGTGGCACACCGCATGCATCTTTGCAGCCAGACTGCTCCTTCGGGTGCCTAGAGCCGTAGGTGGTAGAGTGTGCTGTACGATCTTGGAAGCAAGCTGCCATCTCAGGTCCTCGTGTACCTCGCAGTCGGCCGGTGTCTCCACTGCGTGTTGCATCATGCGACTGGCGACGTCGGCGCACTTGTCGAGATCGTCTCCAGAAACGACCTGCAGCTCGCACAACTCCCAATTGCGACCACCTTGGGGGCTGGAGTCGATCAGAGCAAATATTACAGGCCGAACATCGGCAGCGAGCAGCTTGGCATGGCGACGCCGGTTCATGATCATGAACGCCGCGTCGACGCAGAGGCGAGCGCGGGACGCCGTCGCTTCTGATATGGTAGCAGTTCCAGATTCAACCATGGCCTTCAAACTACCGCGCCACACGGAAGGTAAAAGGCGGAGAGCCTGTCGAAGAGAAGTCTGTAGCGCACCAGCGGACCTCAAGTTGAACGACAGAATAATACACTCTAACAGAAAACCAGCTCGGTACTGCACGAACTTCCCTAGCTCCTCGTTCCAGTCTCCCCTTCGGCATAACATGATAGACTGATTGATTGCACGTTCTTCGCTGCACTCGTGGTCTGCTGCCCTGAGCCAATACACAATTCTCTCAAGCTCGATCCTGTCACCGGGTGAACCATGCACTATGCTGTTTGTCCATCGGACAAGGGCGTCAGCGATGTACCCCAGTTTGCCACTCCTCGATACCCCCGTCGAGTTCAAGGTGTCCAGGGCCTCAGTTCGGAGAGCGACGTGGCGGTCCTTGCATTGGCTCCAGCGCTGCATGTTTCCAATGTCGTCTTTGATCCCGCGCATGTCACTGCTGATGTCTATCCTAACTCCAGGCGGTAACGCAAGCAACTCCCACGCGCCAGAAACCACCAGCTTGGCCGCAAAGCAAGGCAACATCAATGTTGACGATGGAGCGGCACCGTGTACCAAGTTGTTGTTTGGAAAGTAGTCCCGCCAAGCACGAACTAGATCCCCCGCCCGTACCCCGTGGGACGTGTGTGCGGCGAGGGCCTGTTCAATACTGTATCTGGATAACCCAACTATAGTTGTATTCATCGAGCAGCCTCCACGTGTGAATGAATTTACGTTCACATCCAGCTCAGCGGCGGCAAGCACGCGCCAGAAGCATGCCTGACCAGTGCAACCCATGGCGGCCATGACTGTTTTCTGTGAGAGCAGATGTATATCCATTTCGGACCTACATGCGCGATCCAACTTCAAGGCCACGAGCCCAACGACCTTACCGTGAGCTTCAGCCCACATCCGCTGGCACATGTCCATAAAACTGGGCTGCTCTTCCCCGCCCCAATCACATAGGATGTCCAGCAATTGGGTCTGGAGGGTTTGCTTTGCAACTTTCGGAAGCCCGAGTTCGGGGCTTTGGTTTTCATCACGGAATCGCCCTGGAAGCCCCGACACCCAACACAACCTCACAGTCATCCTATGGGCTGGGATCCCTGCAAAGGCCAAAATTGCTGCGTTGTGGCAGGGGCAGGGGAGGAGGAGGAGGAGGAAGGATGCACCTCGCCTGCGCCCTGCGACACCCCGGGCTCGCCCCTTCCATCGTCGTCGTCCTCCTCTGGGACCCACTGAGGCCCCGCGGAGGCCCAGAGTCACCGAACGCTCTCCGTCCAAAGCTTTTCACGGCGCGAGGGTGTCTGGGCTGGGGGGTCAAGCCGACCCCTCAAGGACCCATCCAGGGATGCTCCTGGGCTGAGAATCTCGAAGTGGATCCAGCCGCGGCGGCGACGAGGGCGCCCTGGGAGGCCCAAGTCCAGAAACCTCAGACCTCGGAGCATGACGACGACGACGCCGCCGCCGACGACGACGACGACGGCGGCGGCGGCGGCGACGGCGACGGCGACGACGACGACGACGGCGACGGTGACCGGCGGGCCGCAAGCGTCGGAGGTCCCTGGCCCTGGCCCTGCCCCTCCTCCTCCCCCTCCTCCCTCCTACCCCTCCTCCTCCCCCTCCTCCCTCCTACCCCTCCCTGCCCCTCCTCCTCCTCCTCCCCCTCCTCCTCCTCCTCCTCCCTGCTCCTCCTCCCTGCTCCTCCTCCCTGCTCCTCCTCCCTGCTCCTCCTCCTCCCCGCACTTCATTTTCCTCCCTGCTCCTCCTTTTCTATCTGGCGATGCGCGATCCAGTGAATCCGCATGCCCCCGCCCGCTGGGTGAAAGTTACTACGTTCCCTCCTCATTTCCTCCTTCTCCCTCCCTCCTCCCCTTTCTTACTACTACTGCTACGACGACGGCTACTAGTACTAGTACTCGTACTAGTACTACTGCTACTACTAGCTACTACTAACTACTACGACTACGACTACTACCACTACCACT
>CAUYUJ010000316.1:66038-71038 GCA_963575745.1 Prorocentrum cordatum
GACGACGACGACAACATCGACGGACGACGACGATGACGACGTCGACGACGACGGACGACGACGACGACGACGACGACGACGACGACGACGACGACGACGACGACGACGACGACGACGACGACGACGACGACGACGACGACGACGACGACTACTACTACTACTACTACTACTACTACTACTACTACTACTACTAATACTACGTTTGTTCCAGGTGGGAGTTACCGTGGCGACTTCTGCCTGCGCGGGAATGCATTCCCTTAAGGGATACGAATCTTTCCAGATCTAACATGTTTTTCTTTTACATCGAACGGCCAGCGCGGGCCACAGTAACTCCCATCCGGCCGCGCGACGGGCCACACTAACACCCAACGGGCCACACGAACATCCAACGGGCCACAGTAACAGCCGATCGCTGGGGCCCCGTGCAGGCGTCCTCTCCAGGGGCCTCCTGGTTCCGGGGCACCCAAGGACGAGACGGTCTCAACCTGTGGGCTCACGAACATCGGCGGCGAGCGAAGGGGGGAGCGAGAAGGAGTGGGCTTTTGTCAAAAGGCGTCGGGACTTCTCAGAAACCCTCGCGCCTTCTGAGAAGATGTCAGTGTATTGTTGTTCCGGGAAGGCTTGGACAACTTCCCAGAACGCCAAAAGGGGGCTTCCGAGACTTCCGAGGAGGTGTTTTTGTTTTTTTCTTTTTCGCTTCCCCGCCGGGCTCGCCGCCGAAGACAATAGATCCCCCAACCTCCAGGGGCACGATCTTCGCCCCGCCCGCAGACGCCCTCCACGAAGCCGGAGCCGAGGAACTGACGCGTCGCTGGAGGTCCTGCCCCGAGGGGCGCAAGGCCTCCCCGAGTGCGCCCCGCTGCCCACGCCGCCGGCCGTGGGCGAAACACATCTGCGCGTCCGCGGCTTCTTGCGCCCAACGCGGGAACGGGGGCGGCGGGACAGGGGGAGGGCGGCGAGGGCGGGAGGCGCGAGAAGCGCGAGGAGGAGGATGAGGGAGGGGAGAGGGGGGTGAGCGAGGAAAACAAAGGAGGAGAGAGGAGGGTGAGGAGGAGGAGGGGGGAGGAGGAGGGGGAGGAAGAAACAGACAACGAGGAGGAGGAGGAGGAGGAGGAGGAGGAGGACGGGGAATGAAGACGGGACACGAGGCGGACCCGCCGCGCGCCTCCGCGGCAGCGCGCGACGGCGGCGGCGGCACCCAGGCCGCCAAGGCGGCGGGCGGCGGGCCAGGGGGCGGGGCGGGCGGCGGGCCAGGGGGCAAGGCGGGCTGCATCCCCGCGCCCAGCAAGGGGCCTCCCGGCGGGGGTTCCACCCCGTCCTCCTCCTCTTCCTTCTCCTCCTCCTCCTCATCCTCCTCCATATCCTCCCCCTCCCCCTGTCCGTCCGTCCTCCTCCTCCTCCACCTTTTCCTCCTCCTCGCGCTTCCTTCTACAACCCTGAAAACGAACGTCTGAAGTGTCCACATTAGACGTGGGTCGCAAGAGGGAATGGCGCATCGAAAACGTCACTCTCTAGCCACGCATGTGGGCGGCGTCAATATTTAGGCATGCGTTCTCAACTGGCATGGGGGCACAACAAGGTGAGACAGCAAAAACGCTGCCGGGGGACACTCGCTGGTAGACGATATCATGGCTCCTGGCGGCCGCGAGGCATTACATCTTTTTGAATACGGCCTCGTTTCCGAATAGAAAGGCAAGGAGAACGCGGCCACCCCCCGCTGCCGTTCTTGAGCAGCAATGTTGTGCACCAGTTGGAACGCCTGGTCGATGGCAAATGCGTCCCGATGCTGGTGTTCGAAAGCGGCCATCTGGAACGCAACGCCAGATATGTCTTCGCGCGGCAACCGATTGACTCGACACAAGATTCTTTCGCGCGAACGGCCTCAGCGCCGCTCTTGAGGGCCCGGCGGTGAGAGGCGTCGCCATACCAGCTCAGGGCGCCTTCGCGCCTGTTTCCTGGGCCTGCCCCGCCACGGGCGATAATAATCACCGGGGAATAATAAAGTTCTGGGGTCCGACTGGGATAATAATGGACGTTCCCGGGGAAGTTAAGTTAAGTTATGAGGATGATGATGATGATGCTGCTGCTGCTGATGTGGAACATGCTGATGATGATGATGATGACGATGGTGATCCTGGGCGCTCGGCACAAGAAGTTCTCGATGCTCGTGGCTGCACAACTTGCCAGCGCAAGAGAGGTCCTTGGCCGTTTTGGCCAAGAAACCTGTCTTGCGCTGGACTTCGAACCACTCCCCCATGCAAGTTCGGCATCATGTGGAGCCGTCCTTGCATGTGAGAATCCCACAACCCTGCCACACGCTCGCGGCTGCGGAAGCTAATGTGGTGAGACCACCATGGCCACGCTCAGCGTGTTTGATGCTGTTGCTCGTCAACATGGGATGCTAGCAACTTCGATTCGCAATTTCCCCCGTGGATTATAAAGTCCGGCCTCCGCGTCCATGACCACATTTAATCCTGTTGAACGGGCATAATAGAAATAGAAAAGGGTTCAGGGGGTATGATTTATTATCGCCCGCACTCGGTCAGCCTTGAGGCTGACAAGGCGCGTGGCCATGCCCAGAACGAATGTGCGCTTCTCGCGATGCTACCGAGAAACATCACCTTTTCCGTGCCGCTGGAGCCTCACCACGTCAGCATCAAGCTCTTCCTTGGCGCAGGGTTTGCTCCGTCGGCACAGAGCACGAACCATCCGCACCACCTTCAACGGGCGGCTGCTCGCTGGGCGACTCCCCCTTCTCGCGCGCCCAGCCTGAAGGGGCTTCACAACAAAGCGGATGCGGAACTCGCCTTTGGAGTTCTTGTGCCCGTGGTCCACGATGATGGCCCTGTCGACGTCCAAGGTCACAAACTCGAGTAAATTCGTCATGAGGCTGTTCCGCATAGTCGGCTCCCAGACTGGGAACAGGCAAATCTGCATGATGAACTTGTCTTTGTGGCTGCACAGCTTGACGGCGCCTTGCCGGCAATTCGCCAGTTCCTGAATGATCCACTGGAGCCTGGCTGCAAGGACCACGGCGTGCGGGAGGGCAAAGGGGGAAACAGCGGTTCGCAAGTGCAAGCAGTTGTCCTCCTCAGGCAAACGCCTGAGCCCCAGGGCGTTCCTCCTCCTCCTCCTTCCCATTCTCCTCCTCATCATCATCATCCTCTTACCTCTTACCTATCTTTACGGCCGAGTCCGCATTGCGGGGCCCCACTTCAAATCAGTTAAGGAATTCCGATATTCTCGAATAGGCCCCACAGCTCGACAGGAGACCACGAATCCGTTGCGTGTGACACCGCATACAGGCGTGGTACCCGAGAGCCCAGCTGCAAACTTTCGCCCCTCAGAACAAACGAGTCCATCCCAATCTGTGCGAAGTGGTGAAACGTCAGACCTGCTGGTTCCCTGACCGCCGCACTTCAGGGCGCACGCAGGCCTCGCAGAAGACATGACTGCCATCGCAATCGGATTCAACCTAAGGGAACGTGCCAATCCCAAACTCGATGTCGCACCGACAGCCATCGCACTGGACAAGCCAGTCGTCCCACACGTCTTTGACCAGCTCGTGCCCCTCTGAGCAACTCCTGAAGGCTTTGTGCGCAGAGCTCTCCTGTCAGGACGGCGTGGCCTCACTCTCGGAGTCACCCTCCTCCTCCCACCTCTCCTCCTCCCTTTCCTCATACTTCTCCTCATCCTCCCTCCTCATCCTCCCCCTGTTCCTCCTCCCTCTCTTCTTCCTCCTTTTTCTCCTCCTCCTCCTATTCCATTATTATAATTATTATTATTATCATTATTCCTCCTCCTCCTCCTCCTTCTCCTCCTCCTCCTCCCCGTCCTCCCCGTCCTCCCCGTCCTCCCCCTTCTCCTCCTCCTCCTCCTCCCTCCTCCTCCTCCTCCTCCCGCTCCTCTCCTCCTCCTCCCCCCTGCTCCTCCTCCTCCTCCTCCTCCTCCTCCTCCTCCTCCTCCTCCTCCTCCTCCTCCTCCTCCTCCTCCTCCTCCCCCTCCTCCTCCCCCCCCGTTCTCCCCCACGTCTTCGTCCAAAGGGTTCCACACAGCTGCGGGAACACATCATCCAATAGCTTGGCCAGGCTTCGGCGCGACGTTTGGCCATCCATGTGGGCGTTTCCAAAAGGCAGGGGGCGGCGGTGATTCGCCGTAGGCGTCTTCGATCGGCCGCCCCCTGTTGGTTCGCCACAAGGGCGCATGGCGTGCCAAAGTTCAGGTTCCCAATGGGGTATCGGCCTGACAAGCCGGCCGCGTGGAAGCAGTACCGACCATCGGCCGTCTCGCCGAAGATGGTCCCCAGATGGCTCCACCACGCCCACAATGGCCCAAGCTGGCCTCCAGGACGGCTCAGATGGGCTCCAAACCGTTCACACGACGCCTCCAGGTCTGACACGATGGCCCCAAGAGAGAGAGAGAGAACCAAAGATGGCCTCCCGATGCCTCCAGGACAGCCTAAGAGGCCGCCAACACGCCCCAAGAGCCGCAACACGCCCCAAGAGAGCTCCAAGAGGACCTCTGCCAAACTTACTTCTTGATTTTCGATGCTTCAATGGTGTAAGCACCCTCGCCGTTTCGGGCGTCCGACGCTCAAAGACGGCCCCATCGACCCCCGAGATCGCCCCAACACTGCCCAAGAGTCTCTCCAGGGGCCCGCACGAAGGCCGAGGAGGCCCCACGACGGCCCAACAGGCCACCATGACGGCCCCAAGACAGCCCCCACATCGACCTACAAGACGACCCTAAAACGCCCAGCGTTTCGCCTGAGACTTCCTCACTGTTTATGATCCCGGAACTTAGAGTTTGCAGTAATTTCAAATATGTAGGGCGGTCCGCTTTCAAAAAGTGACTTTCGCCTCAGCGCAACGCAAGGTTTTCACGGATGGACGGCGGCTCTCTCTCAAAATCTGGCCTCGCCTTCGCGCGGCTCACGCTCGTTTTAAACATCTGCAAGGGCTTCACGGATGGAGGGCTCCCCCGCTTTCAAATGTGGCTCT
>CAUYUJ010000316.1:76038-113538 GCA_963575745.1 Prorocentrum cordatum
GTTGGGAAGGCGGGTGGGAGTCAGCTGGACGGCTTGCTATATGGAGGATGTTTTGACCCTTCCCCCCCCGTCCTATGGACTTGGACAGAAGGGTTTCGCGAGGGGTTGGAGCGTCCAAAATGGCCCAAGATGGCTCCAAGAGCACATCGGAGAGCCGGAGAGCCAAAGATGAGGTCCAATATGGCTCAATGTATTCCAAGATGCCTCATGATGGCTCCCAAGATGATCCAAGAGGCCCCAAGACCGCTCTAAGACAGCTCCAGATGTCGCCGACGCACCGCCAACGTCTCCAATGCATCGACTAATCATCGGCGATGCATCGGCGATGCGGCGCGATCCTCCGACTCCATCTACTCGGACCCCATCTGGGAGGCCTAGAAATCGGTGTCTAACGCGTCGAGTCCGTATCCGAATCCGTACCGAATCCGTGCCGAACTCAAGCCGAATCCGCGCCGAGCCCACGTCGGAGCACAAGAAGATAACGACGCTTACAGGACAGGAAAGGTCACATGAAGATACAAAGCACGGCCAAACGTAGGACAAAACATCACCCTTCAAACACATGAGACCCTCCGCCGGCCAAACGGAATAACACTCGAAGGCGCAAGAACATCCAGCACACGCGAAAGAACATTAGGGTAATTGCAGTCAACCCACATAGGAAGGATGAGCGACTTGCATTATTCTCCCTCGGCCCATCCTTGGCGACTTTCGCTGCCCAACGTGGTTCGAACAGCGTTAACGTGGCCCTCCCAAGCCCTTGCATCCTCATGTCTCGGGCTGACTGTGCCCTCCCCGAACCGACCTCGAATTTGCACCTCGGCCCGACCGTCATTAACCAGCTCGGCCCCCGGGCCAGCAGGACAGCGGGAAGGATGGAGAAAGGAAATGGGGGACGATGTGCATCAGGAGGAGGCGGAGGAGGAGGACGAGGAGGATGATGAGGAGGAGGTTGAGGAGGAGGTTGAGGAGGAGGAGGAGGAGGAGGAGGAGGAGGAGGGGGAGGAGGAGGAGGTTGAGGAGGAGGAGGAGGAGGAGGAGGAGGAGAGAGGAGGGGGAGGAGGAGGAGGAGGAGGAGGAGGAGGAGGAGGAGGAGGGGGAGGAGGAGGAGGTTGAGGAGGAGGAGGAGGAGGAGGAGGAGGACGAGGAGGAGGAGAATGGGGAGGGAGAGGGGAGGACGAGGAGGAGGAGGGGAATGGGGAGGGAGGAGGGGAGGAGGGGCCCCCTCCCCCGCCAGC
Organism: Prorocentrum cordatum; assembly: GCA_963575745.1. Classification (NCBI taxonomy): domain Eukaryota; class Dinophyceae; order Prorocentrales; family Prorocentraceae; genus Prorocentrum; species Prorocentrum cordatum. Next base: position 77,277 of record CAUYUJ010000316.1, read on the forward strand.
AGGTGGCCAGGCTTGCCCCGCCGCCGGGGGGCCGAGGGCGCCCGATCGGGGCGGCCGAGGGCGGCGGCCGGCGGGGGGCGCGCGAGAGGGGCGAGGAGCGGCGGCGCGGCGGGGGGCGGGGCGGGAGGGAGGGCGCCCCGCCCAGGGCTCGAGGAGGGCATTTTTGAAGGGGCCCCGGGACACACAGATCAAGACACACAAATGAAACGATTCCCCATATTTGCATATATTTTTTTGTTTGGTGTTTGTCTTGCCCCCCCCTTCGCATAGGTTTGCATATATTTTCGGGGGAATCGACGATTAATTGTGTCTGTGTGTTTCTTCCCCTCCTGAATTTTCCCCTGTGCAGCGACACGGTCATCAGCGCAGGGCTGGACCTGCACGCTGTGTTTCCTTTTGTTGTCGTGTCGTTTCTTCCTGCGAAGACGAAGCGCAAAGCACAGCCGAAGTCCAGCAAAACAACGTTTAGGTCCACCTCTGGGTCAACCCGCCAGCAAAACAACGTTTAGGTCCAGCAGCCCGTAAGATAAGCACGCGCGGCATGAGGACGCAGGGGCCTCGGAATGCCATGTGGACACTCCGCGAGCGGGGCGTGGCCAGCGAAGGCGGCCCAGGATGGGCCGAAGAGGATCAGCACGCACGGTATAAGGATGCAGGGGCCTCGGGAGGCCATGAGAACACTCTGCGGGGGGGGGCGCGGCCAACGAAGGCGGCCCAGGATGGGCCGAAGAGGATCAGCACGCACGATATAAGGATGCAGGGGCCTCGGAAGGCAATGCGGACACTCTGCGAGCGGGGCGCGGCCAGCGAAAGCGGCCAAGGATGAGCAGAATGGGGGGGATGCAATGGTTACTGTGGAAAGTCGCTCTTCCTAACTGCTGTAGCAGCCGTCGATGGGGGTGGGGGGGGGGACGACCAAACTTCTGAGGTCAGCGCGGCTTTTCTTAGATCGGCGCGGGTCCTCACTGGCGCGGCGCCCCCGGCGCGCTCCGCGCGCCAGGGAGGGGGATCCAGCGTCGATCCTAGAAATCCGCGCGGACTTCAAAAGCCGCCTCCTGATGTCGTTGTTTGCTCCCCGAAGGGTTCGCGGGGGGGGGTTGCCGTAACCCACCACCGCCCATCCGCGCAGGTCTGGCACCACAGAGCGCGGCGCTGGATGCACTGCGGCAGCGCGGGGGGCGCATTTGGGGGGGGGAGCGTTTGTTGCTGATGAGGGCAACGGGGGGGGAGGGGGGGATGCGGGATGATTGTGGTATGGTACGCGGGTCTGAGTGATACCAGCATGCGATCACCGTGCGCGGGTTCGCTTGCGCTTGGGATTGTTCTTGCTTCGACGCGCGAACATTAAGGAATACGCCTTCCTCTCAATTTCTTGAATGGGCATATATACATGTGGGGGGTGACCAGATTCGTTATTTGAGGGCGGGTCCGAACTACTTGTTAGTAGTCTTGCCTGCATGCTACATCCTCCTCCGCTCTGATGGAACATGGATGGAAGGAACCTCCACCTACTCCTTCCCGAGGGACAGGGAGGGATGGAACCGCCCCCTCCTCCTCGTCCTACTCCTCCTCCTTCCCGGAAAAAAAAAAGCCCCCCCCCCCCCCCTCCGCCCTGAAGGAAAGGGAGGTAAGTAACCTCTTCCTCTTCCTCCTCCTCCTCCTCCTCCTCCTCCTCCTGGTTCTCTTCATTCCCCTCATCCTCCTTCTTCCTGGTGGAGGGAGACAGAGAGGAGCCACATGTTCCACAGAAGGGGGCAAAACCACCTGCTCCTCCTCTCTGACAGAAAAGGAAGGAAGGCACCTCCGCCCCCTCCATCCTGCAGATAAAAAAGGATACTCATCATCCTCGACATCTCCTTCCTGAGAAGGAAAGAAGGGAAGGAACCTCCTCATCCCCCTTCCACCTCCTGCCCCCCCTTCGCCTCGTCCTCCTCCTTCCTGAGGGCGAAGGAAGGGGGGGAACCTCTTCCTCTTCCCTGAGGGGAAGAGAAAGGGCGGACGAAGAGTGAAGCGACGGCACCTCCAGATCCTCCTCCCTGGGGGAAGGATGGGGTGGGGGGAAAGAACATCCTCCTCCTCGTTCTTCGCTTGAAAGAAAATTGAAGGGAAGAACCTATCCTCCTCCGGAAACGAGGAGGCGGAGCGTGGCTGCATCGTTGTCCTTATCCTCCTCCCTGAGGGGGAAAGAAAGAAAGGGGCCTCCGTCTCCCTCTTGACGGGTAGAGAAAGATCGGAACCACCTCCTCCTCCTCCGTCCAGACGGAAAAAAAGGGCGGAAGGAACCTCCACCCCCCACATCCTGAGGGCAAGGAGAGGGAGGGAACCTCCTCACCCTCCCCCTCTGCTTCCTGAGGAAGTGGGAAGGGGCAGGGCACCTTCTTCCTTCCCGAAGGAAGGGGCGGAACGTAACCTCCTCCTGATATTGTTTCATGTCCCACCTCTCTTGAGGGATCGGGAAGGGAAAGAGCCCCCACCCCCTCCTTCCTGAGGGGAGAGGAACCAAGGAACTCTCTCCCCCCCTCCCCCCTTCCTTCGTGAAGAAACAGGGGAGGAAAGAACTGCCTCCTCCCTCCTGAGGGAAAAAGGGGATGCAAGAACATCCGTCTCCTTCCTGATGGGAAAAGAAGATACGGAACCCCCCCTCCTCCTGAAAGGGGGAGGGGAGGAGAAGGCATCTCCTCATCATCCTCCTACCTGAGAAAGAAGGGAGGGGAAAAACCTCCTCCTCCTCCTCCTTCCTGGGTGACGAAAGGACAGGAACCCCTTCCTCCTCCTCCTCCTCGTTTTCCTCATCCTCCTCCTTCCTGGGGCGGGAGAAGGACAGGAACCGCCTTCTCCCCCCTGAAGAAGGAGAGAAGGGGCGAAACCACCTCCTCCTACCACTTGAGGGAAAGAGGGAGGGAAGGAACCAGCTCGCCCTCCCTTTGGGAGGAAAGGAAAGGGAAAGGACCTCCTAATCCTTCTCTCTCTTGTGAAGAAGAGCGGAAGGGGGGAACATCCGTTTCCTCATTGGGGGCAGGGAAGGAACGTAACCTGGCTGGCCCTCATTCTCCTCATCCTCCTTCTTCATGAGATAGATGCAAGGGAAGGGACCTTATCCTTTTTCTCCTTGGGGGAGAGAGAAGGGGTGGAACCACCACCTCCTCCCTCCTCCTCCTCTTCCTCCTCCTCCGCCCTGACGGAAAAGAGAGGGAAGGAACCCCCGCCATCCCTCCTGAGGGGAAGGGCCTTTCCAGCTGGAGGGACAAAGGAAAAAACACACCCCACTTCCTGAGAAGGAGACAGTGGGGCGGAATCACCTCCTCCTTATCCCTGGCGTAAAAGGGTGCGAAGTCATCCCCGCCCCTCCCTCCCGAGGTACAGAAAATCGATGGGACCTCCTCGTCCTCCTCCTCCTCCTCCTCGTCCTCCTCCTCCTCCTCCGTTTCCTCCTCCTCCTCCTGCTCCTCCTCCTCTACTTTCTAAGAAGAAATGACGAGAATGTGAGGAAGAGGAAAAGGATGGAACCGCCTCGCCTTTCCTGAAATAAAGTAAGCACGAAACTCCTTTCTCATATACACCGGCCTATGGTAGGTTTTTGCACAGACGATGCATCGGTCTATCACAGACCTACCGTCGGCTTATGCATCTCACACGCAAAAGGTATATCCGATACCTATGCGCTGCTTACGCTTAGGCGTAGCATGGCATATCGATGGGGCATCAGAGGCCCAATGCGTAGTCCGTCCATAAGCCTATCTCCATATGGGCAGATTGTCTCGCAGATCAGCCGCAAGGGTTCCAACACAATTGTTGCTCAATGCTTGCAAGGTGCGCGCAGGTTGTATTCGATGCGTTGTCCGCGATGCCGCATCCTGTGCATGTGAAAGTAAGCAGAAATACAATCGATACACTTACCGTCTGTTTGTTTAACGGTTCGGGAAACCGAATTGGTAATTGTATTCGCCTTCGCTTTCCCCCAACCAAAAAAAAACATAACGTGCAAGGGCATGGCTCAGTTGAAACCACAGACATCCCGCATACCAGGAGGCGGTCGGCGATGAGTTCTACCGAAATTCGAAGGCAGACGAATTGCATATACAATTGTCGCCTGTTTTTCGCACGTCGCCTCGCCAATCATCCACTGGGTTTTCAGCACAGTCGTTGCTGGATTTCTGGGTTGCCAAAACCTCTATGCGGCAGGAATTGCAAGTGATGGCGCTATTTTGGCGCAAGAAGATCGGTTCAGATGAGCACGCTGAGGAAGAAAAAAAAGACAACAACAAACGGTCTCCGGTTCCCCAGGGGCTCCGTTTTGAACCGCCCAAACAAGCCCAGCACATGTAACACAAATGCACGTATGCACTTTCTCTCTTTCAGAGGCCTCAAGAAGCCCTCGTGAGGCGGCGGTGGGCGCTTGCAAACGTGAAACATGCTCGCGGTCCATGGGGATGTGCAAGCGGGAAAGCCTTTTGCGGGAATACGGTGCGCACTCCCATGTAGAACCGCACAACGGATCCTCCTGACGGATTCCAAACTATTGGGGGATCAAATGTATTCCTTTCGTGGCGGATTACGAACTGATTTCCTGTGAAAGTTTGATATTTTCTCTTTATACAACCAAGAATCACATGGCAAAACAAAAATCCTGCACCGCAGGGATTGCCACCGACCGCCCCCTGAGGTCCAGGATCGTCCTTCTTGTGCAAACCTTGCAATTTCTATAAATTTTCAAGCTGGCACACCTTGACTTTGTGGCGGATTACACATTGATCCCCTGTGTGGCGGATTACACATTGCTTCCCTTTGTGGCGGATTACACACTGATTCCTTGTGCGGCGAATTACAATGTGTTTCCTTTTTGTGGCGGATTACACATGGACTTCTGTTGCGGATCACAAGTTTATTCCCTTTGTGTCACTTTGATTCAAAAGACACCCAAGTTGCAAACATAGCCAAAACACAATCCTGGACATCAAAGACTCGCCACCGACCGTCCCCTGAGGTCTGGGATCATTTGCAGCTGTAGTGCCTGCAGTATTTGCAACTGTTGTTTATAAGTATACAAACTGGCATATCAAATGCAATGTGTGGCAATGTCAAAGCTGCTGCTTTTTCGCTGCAAGTTTCTCTTTTTTTGCTGCAAACAAAGGTTTTTTCTGTTTTTTTGTTTTTTGTTTTTTTTTATATTTAAAATATAAAAAAAATCCACATATTCAACCAAACCCAAACAACACAACTTGGAACCCGTTGTTTTTCAATTCCGTGACCTGGTACTACAAGCATCTCCAATGGGGAAGGGGGGCAGGACGCGCGTCATGGCCCGGAGGGTGAACAACACTCTCTCTGAGGAGGAAGTGACGCACTGACAGAAAGTAGACGGAGGTCCAACCACGTCCATCCATCCCCCACACACACACCACACACATTTGTAACGTCGCAGCGCGGCAGAGGCGTTCCGCACGCGCGCTCTACTGAGTCGGGCAATGGCAGACACTCCTTGTCCGGCGGCGAGTGGGAGAACACACACACACTCTCACACACACACACACATTCACACTTGTTGGCGAACGCGGCCTCGCGGGCAGCGTTGAGGCGGAGCAACACACACACACACATCTCTACAGTAGAGGCCTGTCCACAAGAAACCTTCCACCAGAAACCTAACCCTGAGACCCCAGGACGTCAATTGATTTCTGGTGTGGGAACGCCACGCTTCCCATAATTATAATTAAAAAAACTCTGAAACCCAGAAACCCAGGGCACCCCAGCGGCAAGCAGGGTGTTCCTTGGCATGGGTCTCCAATCTAGTCCTCATCCCCCTCTTTGACGCCCCCGACCCTCGAGAAGATGTCGCGCAGGAAGCGGCCCCTCTCCAACCCTCATGGGCCTGTTTTCCACCACCACCACCATAAGTTGGAGGGGGAGGATGAGGAGGACGAGGAGGCGGAGGAGGAGGCTGAAGAGGAGGAGGCCGAGAAGGAGGAGGTGGAGGAGGAGGAGGAGGACCCCCTCCCCCTCCTGCTTATGGTGGTGGTGGTGGAACACAAGCCCACCACACCCCAAGCCCTCGATCGGCCCCAAATCAGTTCCCGGACACTTGGCCCGGCGCCTCCAGGGGTCCATCCCTGGGGCGTGTTTCTGTCCGAGCCGCGTCCAGGGTATCGCCCGCCCACATGGGGTCGGAGGAGCGCGCTGCGCCATCCAGAGCCTGGTGTCCTCCATGCCGACGTCGCCGATGCAGCGATGCCTGCCTCGGCGGCGCGGTGCGATCCTTCGGCCCCGTCTGCCCCAGCCCCGCCTGAGCGGCCTGCCGCCCAGACCCCGGAGGCGAAGCCACTGGGAGAGACGAGAAACGGCGCGGACCCCGCGGCGTCACCTTGTGGTCGCAGCGTGGGCCACCAGAGGTCTCGGCTCCTTTCCCAGAGGCGGTCTCCCATCCCGAATACTTGCTTGACTGTCTGCGGGCCACGTGGGGGCCCCGGATGCCGGATCTGGATGGGGGGAGGGGAAGTCGGAAGCCCAGGCAGGACGACCTCCCCCCAAAAAAATACATACATTTCAACGCCACTCCTCGAGCTCTCAGGCAGGCCAAGGGTGCTCTCAGGCCAGCGCGCCCTCAGCTCTCAGTACAGGTAGACCCCGTAGGCCGTCGCCACGCAGAACAGGCTCTCGTTCGAGTACGTCTCCGAGGCTGCGCGGGGCCGAGGGGAGGGGCAAAGAGATGGGGGGATTTGTTCTTGACGTTTTGGCCTCTGGGGGCCCTCGCCGACTCTGGGACCGTCAAAAACGCGGCTCAAGATGAAACACTGGTCCCCGGGAAAGAGTCGGGACTTCCAGAGACCGCGCATGGAAAAAAAAAAAAAGGACGTCGCATGTCTGGGAAGAGAGGAGCGGACGCAGCACGCGATGACGGGACCACAATCAGGACGCCGCATGTCTGGGAAAGAGGAGGGGAGCGGACACAACACGCGATCATGTGCTCGGCGGCGCACTCGTGAAGCCACTGAGCTTACTGCACGAATGGAACCGAAGGCGCTCAGCTGCGTGCACGAGCGGCTGCTCATAGGCGCCGCGGTGGCTGTTCACGGGGGTGGGGGCGGGGCCGAGGGGGGCGCGCTGGGGGCCGCGGCGGCGGCGAGTGCCTGAGGCCGTGCGGCGGTGCGGCGCGAAAGCCACAGCGTCGGGCGGGCCGTGGATTCGCGCTGGTCTGGGCTGCGCAGCACGCCGCGGGCTCCCGTCGGCTTCACGCAAGCGCGGCCCTCGGCAAGAGCGGCAGTTGGTGCGGACCTCCCGAACGTTGCACGCTGTGCGACAACCTGCCCCGCCCCCCGCGGCTCCCGCAAGCCGCGCACCAAAAGTCACTCCGAAGAGTGGCCCTCCTTCTCCGGGCGGGCGGGGGGTAGCCATAATGTGGCGAGAAGAGATGGCCCTAGATGGGGCCCTTGAATTGCCTTTTGGGCGCCGGCTGGCTACATTGGGGGGCGCCTGGGAAGCAAGCAGCCGACGGCGAACACGACGGCGGGCAGCCAAGTAGTGGGACCCGGCTACTCGTGGCCGACAGACAGCTATTCTAAGCCGCTCGAGGCGAACAATTCTTATGCCCAAGCACCTTGTTATGCTTTGGGGCACGAGATCTGATGTGGCTGCTGGCCGCAGCCGGACTCAACGCCATAATTCGTGCTTTCGGGCCCCAGCTACGACGACGAGGGTCAGAAACAACCCCAAGAGACCACAAGTGGGCCCCTCAAACAGACCCCACAGAACCATCAGAGTGAGAAGGCCGGACGGTCATTCACTGTCCCTGGGTGCGTGGCTGGCTCAAGTGAGCTTCCGCGGTGCGGATTGTTGTTGTTGTTGTTGGTGGTGGTGGTGGTGGTGTTATTGTTGAGTTCTGAATTCTAAGAAAATAATTGTTGTTGGTCTCCCCTGCCCGGTAGCCATGAGATTACCTAACAGCGAAGACTGATAGGTTTCTAGTGGGGTCAAAAAGAGCATTATGACTCCTCAGGGGGGTCGGGGCGGGACCCGGGGCGGGACCCGGCGCGGCTGCCGTCGAAGCCCAAATCGCTTGGGACATCCTCGCAAAATCGCTCTTGGCGCTGCTAGAACTCCATTCCCGGCGTACATTTTGGATGCCCGGAGCCAACTGTAGGCCACTTCGTACTCTTCGACTTCCCAGAACTCCGTTCCCGGCGTACATTTTGGATGCCCGGAGCCAACTGTAGGCCACTTCGTGGTCTTCGAGTTCCCAGAACTCCATTCCCGGGCCACATTTTGAATGCCCGGAGCCAACTGTAGGCCACTTCGTGCTCTTTCGACCGGGCCACATTTTGGATGCCCGGAGCCAACTGTAGGCCATCGTGCTCTTCAAGTTCTCAGAACTCCATTCCTGGGCATGATTTTGAATGCCCGGAGCCAACTGTAGGCCACTCGTGTTCTTCTAGTTCCCAGAACTCCATTCCTGGGCCACATTTTGAATGCTGAGGCAGGCTGATGCTGCGGCCGAGGCAGGCTGAGGCTGAGGCAGGCTGAGGCTGAGGCCGAGGCTGAAGGCAGACAGAGGCTGAGGCTGAAGCAGACTGAGGCTGAGGCTGAGGCAGGCTGAGGCTGAGGCTGAGGCAGGCTGATGCTGAGGCAGGCTGAGGCTGAGGCTGAGGCTGATGCAGGCTGAGGCTGAGGCAGGCTGAGGCTGAGGCCGAGGCTGAAGGCAGACTGAGGCTGAGGCTGAAGCAGGCTGAGGCTGAGGCTGAGGCAGGCTGAGGCTGAGGCAGGCTGAGGCTGAGGCTGAGGCAGGCTGAGGCTGAGGCTGTGACTGCGACTGCCGTTGCCACTGCGACTGTCATCGCGAATGCGACTACGACTGCGAGAACAGCAGAATTCTACAACTGGATTCTCATCTGAATCTGAAGGGGAATGCTTCCAGATATGCTCCTACACATCGCTGTTAGGTTGCTTTGCTGGGATAATTTTTCAATACAAGTGCCTCTCCCGGGGCTTGCGCCCTACTTTTTATAAGGGAAAGCCGGGTGTCACCAAACTGGGCCCTTGGCCCCCGAGTTACAACAACGACAACGGCTCCCGCCTAATGCTTCCTCACGATGTATTGAGGGTTCGCGGTCTCGCGCGGGACTTTCTCACCAGGTATAAAGGAATCGCGCCCTGACGTGGGACTTCCTCGCCATGTATTCAGACGCCGCGCCCTCGACACTCAGGAATAACGCTCTCGCTCTGGATTTTCCGATATTTTTTGGGGGGGATCGCGCTATCGCTCGAGAATTCCTCACGATTCATGCAAGACTCACGCTTCAGTATCCCGCCTGCTCCGACATGGCCGCCTGGGCCCGCCTTCCCGACCCACCCGCCAGGTTCTGCCCGCCTGATCTGCCCGTCTGGATCTGCAACGGGCTTTCTGCTCCTGGCCACCCTCCTGCTAAGGTCTATCGTGCTGCGTCCTTCCCCCTCCCCTTTCCATCAGTCCTCTCTTCCGCTGTTTTAGGGGCTGCGCGAAATGCACGTGGCATATTGGGGCACGATCGAAGACGCAAAGGGCGGGTACCGAGGGTTTGGGATGTACGTATTGAATGGCACGCGAATGGATAAGAACGAACAAGATCGAAATGATTGATGTTGTGTTTGCTGTTGGTTGTTGTTGCGTTGTTCGTTGTCCGATCCGCCCGCGACCCGGCCCGCGACCCACGCGCGACCCACGCGCGACCCACCCGCGACCCACCCACAACCCACCCGCGACCCAACCCGCGACCCAGCCGCGACCCAGCCGCGACCAACCTGGGACCCTCCCCCGACCCATCCAGGACCCAGCCGCGACCCATCCACGACCTGGCCTATGACCCACCTGCGACCCACCCACATTCTTTGCTAGAAGATCGGCGCCTGTGGCGGTCTCCCTGTATAATTTTTGAAAATGGGGTGCCTGCGGCGAGCTTCTTCAGAGTCTCGCAGACGGCCGGCATTCCCCGCCGCCCCCTCACTGTTATCCGCAACTGCGAGGTGCTACGGCGCTACGGTCTGATACTGTTGGTGGCCTTCTCTGAACCCTCTTGGAGCCCTCTCGGGACTCTCTTGGGGACCTCTTGGAAATTTCCTGGAGCCCTCTGCAGTCTCGGTCCCAGAGGGTCCTAAGAGAAGCCCAAGGCGCACCAAGAGGGTCCGAAGAAGCGCCGAGAGGGTCCTGCAAATAGACCCCAACACTTTAATTCTGGCTCCTTTGGGGCCCGCTTATGGGTTTATGTGCTGCCTGGGACTCTTCCGACGGCACTTCTTACTGGTTCGTGGGATGTGTCCGCGGCCTCGGGGCAGAATGTACCGGACCAAGCAAACAAGCCCGGACCATACTAAGCAGATCAACCTGATCACCAAAACTGCAATCCAACAACACTTGTCTTACTGTGGATGGGCCGCAAATAAGCCCGCCTGCCACCAGACCACTGGACAGTCCAGACCAGCCACCCAGACCAACCAGACCAAGCAGACTAGCTACACCTTAGGCGATGCTTAAGAAAACTTACATGTTCGGCCAGAGGCTCGATTATTCTTAACGTTTCCATGTAAATCTTCAGATTTTAATAGAAACGTTGGGTTTTTATTCAAGTTCTGAGACTATGAATTTCTTAACCCATGATTTCTTAAGCATTTCGCAGGGTGTAGACCAGTCAGTCAGACCAGCCAGGTAGACAAACCAGGAAGGCCAGGTGTAGCAACCAAGCCAAACAGAGCAGCTAGCCGTTCAGACCAGCGACGCCTGGCGCAGACTAAGCAGGTCAACCTGCCCGGACCAAGCAGACAAGCCCAGACCAGCCTGAGCAGATCAACCTGACCAGACCAAGTAGACTAGCCAGACCAGCCAGTCAGACCACCCAGACCAGCCAGCCAGACCAGTCAGACCAGCCAGCCAGACCAGCCAGCGAGCCAGGCGCAACTGCAGCACAAAAAAACGATTGCAATGCGCAAGATATTGAAATGCAGCAAGAACTGCCATGTAGCAAAACAAAGCTTTCGTGTCGTCGTCGACGACATGTGCGCTTAAACCCAATCTCAACCCTCCCTGAACCTCCCAAAACCACACTTGGCTCTCACGCGGAATCCTAGGCTCAAGCTCAAACAGCGCCACTAACACGGAACAAAAGCAGTGCAAACAAAGCTGCAATGCATTGAGTATGCCTGTGGGGCCAATGCATTGAGTATGGCTGTGTGGCCAGGTCTAGAAGGTCGGGGCGCAGGCGTTCGGGAGTTATTTCTTTTTTTTAAGCTGTTTGGGATCAACTGGCTGCCATGGGCGACGCGCCGACACCTCCAGAGTTGCACCGGTGACCAGAACAAAAACTGTCGGGCTCCTGCGCGCAGCTCTATGGAAAGGTAGGGGACCTGGCCAAGGAACACACTCAAGCAGTGCAAGGCAAACTGCACCGCAATAAAAACTGCGCCTGTGTCGTCGTCGCCGACATGTGCGCTGACGAAACCACGCTCAGCTCGCACGCGGAATCCTAAGCTTTCCAGCAGTGCCGCCACAGCGGCAAACAAACTGCAATGCAGGACAAAAGCACGGCAGTGCAATGCAAAAGAGTGTTCGCGTCTTCGTCGCCGACATATATGTGCTTCACCCCGCCCTGAACCTCCCGAAACCACGCTTGGCACCCACGCGGAATCTAAAGCCGAAGCTCCAACAGTGCTGCCAGAGCGCAAAACAACCACAACGCAGAACACATGCCATGGAAAACAACTACAACGCAACAAGACTGTGCTCGTGTGGTGGTCGCCAGCATGTGCGCGTCAACTCTCCCTGAACCTCCCCACACCACGCAATCGCCGGCGTGTGTGCTTTCATCCTGCCTGAACCTCCCTGGACTACTCTTGGCTCGCACGCGGGACCCTAAGCTCAAGCTCTGGCAGCGCCACTGCAGGGCAAACAGAAACAGCAATGCAAACGAGAACAGCAAGGCACAGCAAACAGACATGCGAACAAACTGCAATTCGTGCGGTGGTCGCGTCGAAATGTGCACTCCAACCCTCCCTGAGCCTCCCGGAACCACGCTTGACTCTCACGCGAAATCCGAAGCTCAAGCTCGAGCAAGGCCACTGTAGCGCAAGAAAACCGGCAATGCAAACAGCAACTGCACTGAAACGACACGGCAATGCCCTAACAACTGTTTTCGTGTGATGGTCGCTGACATGTGTGCGTCAACCCTCCCTGAACCTCCCCCGACCACGCTTGGGTCTCACGCGGAATCCTGAGCTCAAGCTCGATCAGCACTACTACAGCACCAGCAAAAACTGCAACGTAGAAAAACAAATGCAACGCAATGCACAAGACTGCTTGGCGGCGCGCAGAGGGGGTACGGGGAGGGGGGAAGACGTCTTGGACGGAGGCTGCTTCTTAGAAGGCGCTGACCCTGTATCTACAGAGAAGGCCCGCGCCTTCTAAGAAGCAGGGGTGCTTCTAAGAAGCCTTCCCCCCTCCCCCTGCCCCCCTCCGCGCGTGGCCGAACTGTTTTCCTGTGTCGCCGACATGTCCACTTCAACCCGCCTCCCTGAACCTCCCCAAGCCATGCTTGGCTCTCACGCGGAATCACCCTAAGCTCAAGCTCGAGCAGCTAAGGTGAAGCTGGAGTCTCAAACTTTGAGCGTGCTCTTTTGAAGCTTGGCGTCTCGTCGTGTGCTGCAACGGCTCAGAACTTTTGTGGACGGGTGACGTCTCGGAGTGGCGATGCTTCCAGAAGGACAGGACAAGGGGGGGGGCCATGTCGTCGATCTGGCCGTCAATTTCAGCGGCCACGCCACAGAAACATTCATGCGCTTCCTTGACGGCCCTGGGGATGGTTCTACCGAGCCTGGCTCGAAGACGTTTGTAGAAGAATGCCCGGTGGAGGGATTTGCCGCCAGCAGCTGGATATCCTGGGGGCAGGGCAAGGGGCGGGAGAAATCAGAGGAGGGGAGATGCGGGAGGGGAGGGGAGTGCAAGTTCAAAGTTCAGGAGGCGAGAGGGAAACAAGGAGGGACCAGAGCGGGGGGGGGGGGGGGGGGAAACTTGGGTTCCAAGCTTAAACATGTTTTGTTGGTACCATTCGCGACACCGCCCGTGGAACGCCATGCCCCTCTCCACACCCACTGGCCACGTCATGATTTGCGCCGGCGACGTGCAGGAAAGAGCCTTTTCCTGAGCTTTCCCAGGCAGCGCCAGCGCGACGCGACGCGACCCGCCCCCCTGCCTCCCCCCCCCCCCGTCACGCCTGTCGTCGTCAGAGGGTAAAAACTGTCTCTTCGGCGCGACGCGACGTGACTGGCCCCCTCCCCCCTGGTCAGGCCCGCTGTCGCCGGAGAGGACGGAGGACGAGGTGCTGAGCTGGAGGGGAAGGAGGAGGGGCAGGAGGAGGAGGAGGAGGAGGAGGAGGAGGAGGAGGAGGAGGGGCAGGAGGAGGAGGAGGAGGAGGGGCAGGAGGAGGAGGAAGGGGAAGGGGGAGGGGCAGGTGGAGGGGAAGGAGGAGGGGCAGGGGGAGGAGGAGGAGGAGGGGGAGGAGGAGGAGGAGAAGGCTGGGGAAGGAGAGCGCTGCCCCTTCCGGAGAACAAGCAAGCGGCATCATCACCACGGCCGCGGGGAGCCCCAGGGGTAAAGGGACCCTCCCCGGTGGTGCGGCCACCCCGCGATGCAGGGGCCCGCTCGAGCCCTCTTCGACTCTGCTCCTCGTGGTGGCATCGTGCACCTGCTCGCCGACGTGACCCAATGGCGGTGGTGCCGATCCTGCCCCCCTCCTTGCCATCGCTCGGCCGTCCAGTCCCCGTGCCTCTTTCGCCGTCGCGCGTGCAGATATTCATCGCGAGCTGATCCAATATGCTCCTCGATGGTCCTCGCCGGAGAAAAGCAACAAAACCAAAACCAAAAGCAAAAGCAACAACAACAACAACAACAACAACAACAACAACAACAACAACAACAACAACAGCAACAACAACAACAACAACAAGAACAACAACAACAACAACAACAACAACAACAACAACAACAACAACAATCATTTTACCCGAACGCTCAGTGTTCTCACCAGTGCCAGGGTTTTCATGCGACGCGAGACAATACCCCCACTTCGTGGGGGGGCAGTTCAAGCTCTACCAAATATCCAAACGACTCTTCGCGACCACCCAAACCCAGCTTCCCGCCCTATGACGTTGGGACACTTCACTTCGTGGCGTGCGGACGACCGTGGCTACTACACTGGCGTGGGGTACACACCCACAGAACTTGGTCACTTATTCGGGGCGCGCGTGTGCCCAGCATCCTGCAATTGTGACATACAATACATGACACAGACAGACAGAGAGAGAGACAGAGAGCAGACAGAGAGAGAGACAGAGAGAGCGGAGTTCTGGCCCCTGGCAGGCGCGCGAACCCCGTTGCAAGAGCGTGCGAAAGTAGCTCGCGCGAGCTCATGTAACATAAATGTTGGAAAACCATTGGTTTTTTTAGGATTCGGACAGCGCGCGCGGGTGGAAATTTTGAAAAGTCGTGCAGGTGTTTTTCGAGGACCTACGGTGCGATTCGTGTGATTTTATGATGCGCGGTGGTAAAATTCTTAAAAACCCAATGGTTTTTGTAGATTTCGGCGTGCGCGCGCGAAGAAAAAACGAATGTGTCCCGCATGGTATTATTTGACAGGGATGATGGCCCTGGCAGGTGCGCAACCGTTGTCGCAGAAGTTTGAAAAAGTTGCTCGCAAAAGCCCGTTTGACAAAATTGTTTAAAAAGTGATGGTTTTCCTACGAATCCGCAAGAGCGCGCGGGATGAGATTTTGACAATTTTTTATTTAAAAAACCATTGGGTTTTTGATGTTTTTATGTTGAAATCGTTCCGAAACCTAAGGTTTTGGAAGGATTTCGTCTTGCACGCGCGAATGTCCACTTTAGCTTATTTTTTGCAAGGGATTCTTGAAATTGGATTACATTTGAACAAGAAATTTCATTTTATAGTGTTTTTTGCAAGGGAAAACGGGGGGGAACAAAACAACCGGATCCGGTACTAATCCACTTTTCTGAAGCTTTCGCGAAAAAATGATGAAAATGTAGCTGCGGCCTAGGTTTTGGAGGGGGGTCGTGCACCAGGGGTCCCAACAATAATTATTCTTTAGAAGTAATAATGTTCAACAACAACAACAACAACAATAACAACAACAACAGCAACAGCAACAGCAACAGCAACAACAACACCAACACCAACACCAACAACAACACCAATACCACCACCACCAACAACAACAACAACGATAACGACAACGACAACGGCAACGACAACGACAACGACAACGACAACGACAACGACGACAACGACAACAACAACAACAACAACAACAACAACAACAACAACAACAACAACAACAACGACAACGACAACGACACCGACAACAACAACAACACCAACAACAACAACAACAACAACAACAACAACACCAACAACAACAACAACAAAAAAAAACGCACACGCCCGAGCGATGCCAAGACTCCGGCGCGCCCCCGACCGTGGCAGCCCGTCGGCGGCGGCGGAGACCTCGGTGCGTGCGGCGGCAGCGGGCCGAGGCCTCCGCGTTTCTCCCTCGGGGGCCGCCGGCCGCACGCGGCCGCCCTGGAGCGGGTCATTGAGCTCTGCACGGGTATTCGGCGATGGGCCGATCCTCCTCCACACCACTGCAGTACTCGGCCTGGCCCGAGGAACGATAGCCCTTGTTCCCGAGTGCAGTCGACCCGTGTAGCAAGGATGCGCGATAAGGCTGCAAGGGCCTTGGACGCCCATTTCGAAGCTTCTCGAGCGGACCGCGGCCAACGAAAGCGGCCAAGGATGGGCCGAAAGGCAAGGATGCAAGGGAACCCTTGGGTAGGTTGCCAATCCTTACTATGCGGGTTGACTGTACAGTACTCGGCCTGGCCTGAGGAACGATGGCCCCTTTTGTCTCCAAGCAAATCTAGGGAGGCCGAAGGAACGCCAGGAGGGCTCGCCGCCAAAGAGGTGGCGGAACGCATGCAGACCAAAGGAACGACCGAGCCCCTTTTGAGAAGTCACATCAGTGTTCCTTGTTCAAACCGGTCGGGGATGGACAGACCTCCCTTTAGTAGAACGTGGTTTAGTGAAAACGACCTGAGGCCCAAACCTGGCGGGCGCAAGCCTGGAAAATAACGGCCGCGGCGCCCTCTCGAGAACCGAAAACGGACAATTCACTAATCGACGTGTCACTGTTGGGGGTTCTGTCCGCCCCCGAACCGGACCCTGTACCACAGGTAGGACCAAGGAGAAGGGAGGCTGGGGAGGTCATTCAGGCCGGACGGTCGGACCCTGCACCACAGGTAGGACAGGGGAGAAGGGAGGCTGGGGAGGTCCTCCTCCTCCTCCTCCTGCTCCTCCACCTCCTCCTCCTCCTCCTCCTCCTCCTCCTCCTCCTCCTCCTCCTCCTCCTCATTGCTCCTCCTCCTCCTCCTACTCCTCCTCCTCCTCCTCGTCCTCCTCCTCGTCCTCGTCCTCGTCCTCCTCCTTCCCCCCTCCTCCTCCTCCTCGTCCTCGTCCTCCTCCTTGTCCCTGTGGCAGCAGTGGAGAATCGGTCCATCAAATTTGCCCGAGATCGCTGCGCGCTCACAGGATGCCGCGCCACCGGGCCGAGGGTGCAGATTGCCGCTCCTATAGCGAGTTGTTCGGGAAGGCGCGGCGAACACACCGCTTCGGGGATACTTCTCGAGTATAGAGGGCAGAATATCCACCCCGATAATAAGCACCCCGACAAGCGAAGCGGGCGCACTTCGCGCCCGCTTCGCTTCCAGCGCAATCCAAGCGAAATTACATGATAAAGTGAGAATGGACAACGTCCCGCAAAGATCACCATCTGGGAACGTGCTCCCTGAGGAACGCTTCTGGGGTCGTTGAATAAGCAGACCCTGAGATCCTGCTGCCTTGACCAGACATACTGGGCAGCTGCCCGAAGGTAACCTTTGGGAAGCTTCGGGATGCTCGTGGCCTGTGGAACTTTCGCGGACTTGAGGATCTTCCGGACGTCTGGAGGGCCCCATTGGACTATCTTGGAGGTGTTTGGGAGGTCCCTTGGAAACCGTGGGGGGGCCAATGATAGGGCTGCCAAGTCCAGTCGAAGCCGCAGCGGGCGCGGCCTTGGGCATCCATTAGGTCGTGCTGTAGCTTGCTGGGAAGCGTTCAGATGTTGCGGTGCCAGACTGATGACGCGGCCCACACCCTGGCAAGGACAGATGCCCGACGTGCCAGCACCCTTGGGGGGAAATGAACGGGGGAGGAGGAAGGGAGATACAGGAGGAGGAGGAGGAGGAGGAGGAGGAGGAGGAGGAGGAGGAGGAGGAGGAGGAGAAGGAGAAGGAGGAGGAGGAGGAGGAGGAACAAGGAGGAGCAAGTACGAGCGAGGAGGTCCGGCAGGCGCGCCCAGCACGACGTTGCGCCCGGGGCGTGCGTGCAGGGCGATGCCCCCCCGCCGTCTGCCGGAATGCCGGGAAAAAACGCCCACGGAGGCCGCGGCACGTGCGCGAGGCACCCGCGTGGAGGTCCTACACCCTGCGAAATGCTTAAGAAATCATGGGTTAAGAAATTCATAGTCTCAGAACTTGAATAAAAACCCAGAATGTCTATTCAAATCTTAGGATTTACATTGAAACATTAAGAATAATCGAGACTCTGGCCGAAAACTTAGGTTTTCTTAAGCATCGCCTAAGGTGTACGGCAGCCCGCGGGAGGACGGGCCGAGGACTCCGAAGGGCCTGCGGGAACCATGCCCTCGCCATCGCTCGGACGTCCACTCTGTGTGCAGTGTTCGGTGTCGGTCATGTGTTTGTTTGTTCGATGATCCAGGGTGCTCCTCCAGGGTCCTCGCCGAGGAAAACATGCACCCTTCCAAGCGATGCCAGGCGCCAGGAGTCGTGTTGGATGCCTTCGGGGGACGTTTCTGAAGGGCCCTCGGGAGTTTCTGAGGCTGGGGTAACTATCTTCTGCTTTTGGCGGGGGTCTCCTGGTGGTTTCTTGGGTCTTTGCTGGCGCGCCTCGGGGGCCTCCCTGGGGCTCTTGGCGTCTGGGCTCGAAATGTCGAATGGGGTCGGCCTTGGAAACAAGCTTTTAAGGATTTCCTTTTATCTCAAGCTGGGCCTCCGACCAATCAGAAGCCCAGGATGCTGAGTGAAAGCGGCTGATGGAGGAAGGAGCAAATGAGACTTGAGCATGAGGGAGGGGGGGAGGCGGAAACGCATGAGGGATGCGGCGGTGAGAGGAAAGCGTGAAAGAGGGACGAGGAAGAGGGAGGAGGGAAATGACGCAGCGGGGAAGAGGACGGGGGGAATTCAAGGCTGTGGAAAGGGAGGCGGGGACGAAAAAAGAGCAGAAGAGAGAGAGAGAGAGAGAGAGAACAGAAAAAAAAGAAAAATGAAAATAAGGAGAACGGATACCGAGGGATGGGGGAAACGGGAACGCACTGTTGGGCACACCAACGCCTGAGACGGGAGGGAACGGATGGGGGCCTGGGCGAACGCGCAAAACAAAAACCATATTTGAGGAAATTAATTGTTTCATACATATTGGCTCTGGAGGCCCCAAGGACAACCCATGATCTCCCCAAGAGACCTCCGAGAGTCCCACCAGAGATCAGGGGAACCCCTCGAGAGGCCACAATCATGGACGAACATGAGGGCAACTTTTATGTTTGTGTTCTCGCACTTCCGCCTCCATTTCAAACCAATGAAATCGGAGGCCCCAGACCCCGCGAACGAACGGGCGGGGATGGCCGCGACGAACGGCGACGGCGACGGGCGGCACGGCACCGACTTTGCGGCGATGGTCCCGGGGCGACGGCGACGGCGACGGGCGGCACGGGCGGGGATGGCGGCGACGAGCGGCGAAGGCGACGGGCGGCACGGCGGCGATTTTGCGGCGCTGGTCCCGGTGCGACGGCGACGGGCGGCGACGGGCGGGGATGGCGGCGACGGGGCACCTTGTAGAGAGCAGGAAATCCACCCCCAGAATAAGCACCCCGACAAGCGAAGCCGTTTAGTAAACGCACTCAAGGAAGAAATCAAACAGGGCAGGGCTGCTTAGTAAACGCCGCCCAGGGCCGTTTAGTAAACGCCAATTGTCGTGGTCGGGGTCGCTTTTCCCCCCTTGACCTTGGGCCAGGGGCACTTCCAGCAACACCCGATCTTTTCGGGGCCACCAAAGGGGGGTGTGCATCGAATTGCCGAAAAACGATGTCCCACGCGCGCCCCGATCGTCGACGCCTCTAGGGTTCCGGCGGCGGCCAGAGACCTCGTTTTGCATGGTGTTTCTGCTGTCCGATGCGCCAACGGACCGAACTCCCCCCCCCTTGTGCCCCCCCCCCCCTTGCGAGGTCCCGACCATGGTCGGGCGTTGGCAGAACTGGGACAGAGGGACACCTGCCATCGCTCGGACGCCCCTTCTCTGTGCAGCTTCTCGGCATCGTGCGCGCACTTTGTTGGCTCGATGACCCAGGATGCTCCTCGATGGCCCTCGCAGAGATCGGGTCGGGTGAAAGTGGGGGTTAGCAAAGGGGGGGCTTGAGAATCAGCTCACGTAGCTGATGTTCCCGGCGCCTCCCGGCGCCGGGAGGCGCCCATGCATCGAGGAGTGGGCCCCTCGGCGGGGCCGAAACCAGCTGCATGCAGCAGATTTCGTAACCCCCCCTTTCCCTATCCCCCCCTTTCGTTCGGCCCGAGGAAAGAACTGAGCAGGGACCGACCGTCCCGGCATTCCTACAGTCCTACCACGAAATGTTCTTAGAACCCCAAAATGTTCTAAGAACAATAACGATGCTCTTAGAACATAATCCCGATGTGATAACACAAGACAGACTCCGCCAGACATGTTCCAAGAACATCCCGTGGGAGCCACAGGAAAGGTTCTTAGAACATTGTTTGGTGGGGCTACAGGCGAGCCGGGACGCTTCGCCACTGCTTGAGAGGAGAGAGCATGCACACGCCCCAGCGATCGCAGCCTTTGGGCCTCCTGGAGGCCGTCGTCGCCACGGCCCGCCGTGGCCGGAGCGCGCGGCGCGGCCGCGGCAGCAGCGACGGCCGGCGTGCACTGGCCTGCAGCTCCTGCCGACGCCCGCGCAGCAGCGCGCCCGGCCGGGGGCCATCTGCGCGGCCCTCGCGCGGCGCAATTAGCCTCAAATCGGGCGTGTCCCCCTCCAAGGGGAGCTTCTGGGCGAAAAATGAAAATACGGAAAAAATAGACACCGCAAATATTCAAGAATAGTTTAAACAAATCGTCCCCGGACTATGATTGAACTCTTTTGGACTACTCCAGATTTCGTAATAAAAGGGAGGGGGTCTGGACCCTCCAAGACAAGCCATTTCAGACCCCCCCCGTGGGAGAACCCTCCAAAACATCGTCCCCAGACCCCCCCAGGCCCTCCAAGATAGCCTGGAAGAGACCCCCCCCGAAATGAGACCCCCCTCCCTTTATTACGAAATCTGGAGTATTCCCCCTGTAGAGGGACACGCCCGACTTCAAGTCAGCCCCCCGCCGAGGGCAGGAGGGCCCGTGCACGAGCAAAAAGGGGCCCAGGGCCTCCTACCGCTCGGACAGGCACGCCCCGCGCCTTTCTCGGCGGCGTGCGCCTGGGGTGGGCCTGTCTTCCACCACCACCACCATCAGTTGGAGAGAAAAAGGAGGTGAAGGAGGAGGAGGAGGAGGAGGAGGAGGAGGAGGAGGAGGAGGAGGAGGACCCCCTCCCCCTCCAATCTATGGTGGCGGTGGTGGGAAACAAGCCCGTCGGCGCTCGCTTCTGGCAAGATGACCCAGGACGCTCCTCGATGGCCCCAGCCGGGAAATTGCTCACGCCCGAGCGATGCCGCAAGAATGGCCCTGGCCGAGCAGTGGCGTAATGAATATATTTGGCGGAGGCGGTAATGGACGTGTCTTTGCACTCCTACGGCCTACCCCATGCGCAGGTTCGCGACCACTCACGGAATGAGAGGCGCACTCGAATATCCCTCGTTCCCTACACCACGTCGGTACGCAAGATCTACCTGCTCGTAAGCCGACTTGAGTCTGGTCTTCACCGGGACGAGGTGAGCCAACAAAGGGGCCATCATCCTTGCGACCCCCGAACTTCCAATGTCAGTCCAGTAGTCTGGCTCCAGAAAGTTCGATAGGTGGTACTCGATCATGTACTGGCGTTGCACTCTCAAAAATAGGTACTCCTTGCCTATCTCGTAGAAGCGCACTGCAGCAGGGTTTTCCCCGCAAGCCAAAGGGTGTCCTCTTAAAAGTCCCTGATCCTCTCCTCCAACATCTTGGAAATAGTACCTACACTTCAGCGCAAAGACAGGATTGCAATTCAACCAATCGTACACCCTGTGCATCTTTGCCTCTGCAACCGTGAGGGAGGCATCCTGCTCTGTGGCATCAGTCTCCTTGAACGGTCTCACGAAGAAATGATAGCAACCTGACCACAACGCGAAGGAGGCGACAAACGCGACCCCCATCACGGACCATCTAGTTGATGCATCCTGCGGCGAGCCGAGCCCAGACCCACGCCCCAAAGCTCGAGCGCCCATGCTGATAGCAAACTGCCATCCCCCCTGTACTGGAGGACCGGGAGGAGACACGAGGAGGGAAGAGAGTGGATGAAGGAGGTGGAATCAGGGCGGAGTGGGTATTGAGGGCATGAGCTTTGGGGTGGAGTGTTTGGGAGACCAGCGCACCATCCTCATGAATATCATCCTTGACGTAAAACCAATGTGGCACATTCGCGGCCACTACAGAGATGGGAATGCCCCAAAGATACCAAGCCACCGAGAACAGCGTGCTGGTGGTTATAAAATCTAGCCCGTGGAAGCGCAAGTAAGCATACCTCACGTATACGTAGATGTAGAGACCCCACCCACACAGCAATGCAAAGAAGAACCAACAAGAAGTAGATATGAAGATCCGCAAGCCCGCTGTGGGACCGTCAGGCCGCGTGAAGCGCGTGGGTAGTAAGCGCGTACCGCATAATCGCACAATAGTGCTCAGGTGTATGCATGTGGACACTCTCCTGCCCGCCCTCCCTGGCGCCCCTCCCTTCGAAAATAGCATGCAACCGCATTCCTGCGGTCCCCTGTGTGGTTCTCAGGATGGGCCGCTCGATGCCTGGGGCACAAGTTGCGGGCGGCAGAAGTGGCTGGAGGCAGTAGATTCCGCAGCCCCCTTCTTGTTCACCACAGCGTCGTTGGCCGAGCTGGATTTCTAAAGCTCTCATTGCACTGCGACTTGGACTCTGCAGACTTCTCCACGAGCCCTTCGGCCGCCGAAGCTCGCCTGCGTCGTCCACTGCAATGACAAATCAAGATAGTCCCACCAGCCGACTGTCTGGCCGAGGGACAGCGCGAGGGGGGACTGGCACAGCGGGGGAAGCATCGATCTGGAAACGTCGTAATATCGCCGATAGGTCGACGATAGGCACCCGATCACAAGCCCCTACGTTCCTGGGCGGGGTGAGGAGGATGATTTGGAGGAGGAGGACGAGAGGGAGGAGGAGCATGAGGAGGAGGAGGACGAGAAGGAGGAGTAGGAGTAGGAGAAGGAGGAGGAGGAGGACTATGAGGAGGAGGAGGAGGAGGAGGAGGAGGAGGAGGAGGAGGAGGAGGAGGAGGTCCCCCCTGAGCCTGTCCCTTGGTGGCTTCGCACGGGCCTCCAGCGGCCGCTCGGGGCGATCCGGGCCGCCCGGGAGCGCTCGCGGCGAGGCGCAGCTGCCAGAGACCATCCGGAGGCCAGAAAGCAGCCGCGAGCCTGCGAGAACGCCGGACAACCTCGAACCCTCCTCCTCCTCCTCCTCCTCCTCCTCCTCCTCCTCCTCCTCCTCCTCCTCCTCCTCCTCGGGCCCCCCCTGAGCATGTGCCCCACCCCCCACCGGTGCCGCTGTCCAGCATCCCCCTTGTCCCGAGACGGTGCCGCTGGTCGCCTGCGGGAGAGGGGGGGGGCTCCAAGATACGAATCGGAGGACGGCCCTGACGTTTCTCGGTGCTCCCCTCCAGAAGTGTAGACCTATCTGGGCTGCTCAAAATCTCGACTGGATTTTAGATGGCGAGGTCCTAGTGCTACCTTTCACCCTTCGAGGAAAGTCTGTGGGTGTGGAGCTCCAATCTACGAGTTGGCGGCGGGGCGCTCCAAGATAAGGGGGGTGGGGTCCAAGATGCGAGGGGGGGGCCCGTCGCAGGCGGGAGAGTGGGGGGGGGGGAACGGGGAGGGGGTGTCTCCGAGATACGGTCAACCCGTATCAGAAGGACGCACGATAAGGAAGCAAAGGCCTTGGAAGCCCGTGCCGACACTCTGCGAGCGGGGCGCGGCCCGCGAAAGCGGCCAGGGATGGGCCGAAGGGGAAGGATGCAAGGGTAGTCTTGGAAAGTAGTTGTTTCTTACTGTGCGGGTTGACAGTGCGAGTTGTCGGGCTGCGACGGGGCGGGCCTGAACACCACAGCCCCTGTTTCTGATCGGTGTCGTCAAAGAGGGCTCCGGAACGACTCTGGAGGGCGCCAAGTGGGCTCCAAGTGGGCCCCGAGTGGGGCCCAGGAAAGCTCGAGCGCCCCCCAGATGACCCCAACAGCGCCCAAACATTGCCAAACAAGCTTCAAGAGGCCCTCAGGTCGAAAGATCCGAGCAAGCCTTTGCGTTTTGTACCCAACCCTCCTGTGTGTTGGGTTCTCGTTTGAAATCCGCAGCGCCGCGCGTCTCCTCTCCCCCTCGCCCTCCCCCATCCTCAACTCTTCCTCCTCATCCTTGTCATCAACATCATCCTCATCGTCAACATCACGGTCGTCAACATCATCGCGTTCATACTCGCTACCGCCATCATCATTCACATCACCGTTTCGCCACCCCTCACGCGTTTCGCTGCCACAATAGGCGCTCTACCGAAGGCCCCAGTGGCAAGGTCCACATGCGGATTCGGATCAATTCTGGTACACCGATCAAAAGATTCGTGGCCGCATAGGGAGCTCCACCGACAGCCCCAGTAGCAGGGTCCGCATGCAGACTTGGGCCCACTCTGGCAATACATCACGCACTTCGCGGCCCCATGGAGGCCCCAATGGCAGGGTGCGTTTCTCGATGGGTTGGCGGGGATACACGAAACGTCAACGGTTTGGCTGCCAGTGCCGTCATGGCCAAAAACAGGTTGCATGATGGTGCGCAGAACCTGGAATGCCTAGGGCACGCATGCCCCCGGCAGAAACGAGGAAATGCATCAAGGCGCATAGTATCATAAGCTTGGACTGGTCGCCAAACTCACTTACGTTGTTGTTGCCTGCGGAACGGGCCCGGGAGGCCCAGGATGGTCCCAAAGACCCCAGCAGAGCACTCAAAAATGCAATGAATGCTCCAAAAAGCCCGCCTAAGACCCGGATACCACCCGAAGACGCCGCAAAGAGGCTCCCGATGTTCAGTCGGAATTGATAGCAGAGGACAACTGAGATGGCACAAATCTCGTACGATGGCAACCTCGGCTCCAAACATGAAGAGGACATGGACCGGGATAACCAGGACGCAAAGGTGCCCTTGAGTCCACAGGGTCGCACTAAAGAGACCCAACTGTAGCCCAAGATGGCTACAAATGGCCCCGTGAGATGGCAATACAGGCCGCAGATGGCCTTGGCTCTCAGAATCACCCACACGAACCCAAAGGCGCAAACAATTGCCAAACACCGTCCTAACGGGTTCTGGTTCTGCCATTCGCTTTCGCAATGGATGGAGGGCTATGCAGTCCAGAAGCTTAGCCAAACGCTCGCAAAAAAAGACCGTTGGTCCACACACCTCTCGGCGGTGATTCGCCAGAGGCATGTTCGATCAGCATGACGAAACACAACGTAGGAATGACTACGATGTCTGCAAAGTCACCCGTGATGGGCATCTGCCAGGGACTCGCCAGCTTCTCTGCGTTTCGGAAAGGCCAATGATCGATGGAGCCCGGACTGTACGGCAAAATCTTGACAAGAACTCTAAGGATACAATCAGGAAGACATTTCCAGACGTACAAGACCTTCGCTAATGCTTGATTCCAAACATACTGGATGGTGGGCATGATGATGTTCATTGGCCTGCCTGCGAACATCATGCTCGGCATGACCGCGGCCATGTGAGTAGACATCCCTACGGACAAACTCAAGGGCCCACTTCCGTAGTTCGTAACCACAACACGCGCGTCCAATCCGATGTTGATGATGAGCATTGCAAACGTGAAAAGTATTGTTCCGAATGTGGCAAAGCTGAACAAATCGTCCTTTATAGGGAAGCCGATACCCTCGCTGAAACCGTATATGTTGCAGTAAACCAGGCCGTTCAAATTTCCGACGATGATTCCGTAGAGGGTGTTGATAAATCCAGTCGCCGTAGTTCCCACGTCCTCACACGCGCTCAGAATCACCAAAAGTAGGCTTTTTTTCAAATTCTGGTCATCGACATCTGGACGAAGGGTGGGGAAGGGCGGGGCGCCTGGGCATGGGGCGGTGCCGAGTCGATCTGCGTCTGCGCGCACGCAGACTGGGGGGGGGGTGGGGGGGGGGGGCTGACCAGTCGGCAGAAACAGCCCCTAACAGCAGCCAAGATCTGGTCTTTTGGGGGGGGGAGGGGGGGAGGCTTGCCATCGCTCGGACGTTCAATCCCCGTGCGTTGTTCGGTTTCGCGCGTGTACTTTTTTCCAATCGCAAACTGATCCAATATGCTCCTCGATGGTCCTCGCCGAAGAAAAAAACGCACACGCCCGAGCGATGCCAAGAAGAGGGGCGGAGGGCCCGCGTCGATCGGCGCAACAGTGAATAAGGAAACGGTCACATGACGATCCTCCCTCCTCGTCGTCACCCCCCTGGGCGGGCATATCTGGGGGGCGAGATACATGAGGGGGAAAGAGAGGTGCCCTTCTCGGGCCGTCAAGGCTCCCCCCGGGGACCTGCAGGGCCCCTGTCGAGGCCCTGGGGGACTCCTTTTCTGCAGCCCTCGCCGCCCCCCACTTCTTATCGAAGCGAAGAACGATGCCCTCCTGTCTCCATGCGCTACACTTCGACCACCCGCAGGAAACCCGAGGGATACCCGAGACAAACTGCAAAACGATTAAGGAACACTGAGCCCCTCCCCAACAAAAAAAGGGTTCCCTCCTCAGCAATCCGACCGTACTGCTCCCCATTGATTCGCGCCCAATCCTCTGTCCGCCTTTGCGCCGCGGCTCCTCCCCGTCCCGCTGCCTCGACTTCTGTCCTCAGGCTCCTCCTTCTCCTCCTGTGCCTCCTCCTCTTCCTCCTCCTCCTCCTCCTCCTCCTCTTCGTCCACCTCCACCTCCTCCTTCTCCTCCTTCTCCTCCTCCTCTGCCTCAACCTCCTCCTCCTCGGCCTCTCTTCCTCCTCCTCTGCCACCTCCTCCTCCCCCTCTGCCTCCTCCTCCTCCTCCTCCTCCTCCTCTGACTCCTCCTCTATCTCCTCCATTCCTCCTCTTACTCCTCCTCCTCTGCTTCCTCCTCCTCCTCCTGCCCCTAACCAACTCGTTCCATTTCTTGATGACCCATCCCCGCGTGACCACCAGACATATCGGTAGGGCGGGTAGAGCGTTGCGTCTGAGAAATCATGGCGGCGTATGTTGCTGAAGCTTGAAAAAGTTCCAACACATTCAACAATATAAAGGGCGGGAACATTTCAAAATGGAACTATCACACATTGCGCTTCTCACCCTCGCCTTGAAAACTTACAGCAGTTGCAAGGATCGATGGCGGGTCGTTTTCAAATTGGAGATCTCGCTTGGGCGCCGCGTATGTTTACTGCAAACGGTGTAAGGATGGAAGGAGGTATGTTCTCCCCAGGTAGCGTCCGGCTAGAGGGCTCCCACAGTGGCAAACAAGGAACACCGAGGAATCCCACATAATGGACTGGGAGACCCGGTGCAGCAGCCTGTCCGGCAACCGTCTCGCCTGAGACTTCCTCGCGGTTCATTCGAGAACCGTGCTCTTGCTACCAATGCCTCCTCTCGCCATCGCTCGGACGTCCATTACTTGTGCATGTTTCGGCTTCGTGCGTGTTTTTGTTTGCTCGATGATCCAGGACTTTGTGGGCCCCGGAAACGGCAGGGCTGTTTTTTTTCACCGTTTCCAAAAAGTGTCCCTCAAAAATGGAAACGGCCAAAAAACGGCGACCGAAAACGGCAAAAAAAAACGGCTCCAGGATTGGAGCCGGAGCCGGAACTTGTCAAACAAACGGCGACGGAACCGGTAAAAAAAGGCGCCGGAACCGGCAAACAAACGGCAAAACGGAACCGGTAAAAAAAAACGGCCCTGTCGTTTCCAGGGCCCACTGAGATCCAGGATGCTCCTCCGGGGCCCTCGCCGAGGGAAAAAAATGCATACGTCCGAGCGATGCCGGGGCTCCCTTCTCCGATGCCGCGGGGCCCAGGCGCCAGGTGGGGAAGGAGGAGGAGGAGGAGGAGGAGGAGGAGGAGGAGTGTGGAGGAGGAGGAGGAGGAGGAGGGGGAGGAGGAGGAGGAGGCGGCGGCGCCCCGTCCGGCCGGCACGGGGCAGGGTCCCTGCGTTTTCACCGCAGGAACTGCGGCGCTCGAGCCAGCATCAGGTCGGGCCTATCCCCCGACAGGGGGATTTTGGTCGAAAAACTGGAAATACTCAACACAGATTCCAAACATATAATAACAATCAAAACAACATCCCCAGGCTATGTTTTGACTATGTTTGAATGTCCCCCCTGTGGAAGGACAAGCGCCCGACTTAAAGCTAGCACACAACGTGGTACAGCGCAGGGAACAACTGGCAAGCGAAGACCCGAGTTCGAATGAGCTTGAGGGGATGGTAAAGGGAGGAGGAGCAGGAGGAGGAAAGGAGGGAGAGGTGGAAAAGCAGGGCTGAACCTAAACGGAGTTTTCATTTTCGTTTTGTTTTCGTTGTCCCTCGCTTTTGTCTCAAATCCGCCTTTACCGCAAAACGAAGTCGAAACGAAAACGGCCCACGAAATCACCAAAAACACCGTTTAGGTCCAGCCCTGAGGAAGAGTAGGAAGAGGACAAAGAGGAGAGGAACTTCCTGTGCAAGGGGGGTCAGTGGACACGACAGAGGGCAACATCAACACATATACATCGCAACGGGCTGGACTGAAACGAGCGAAGCCTCGATCCTGAAAGGGTTTGCGGATGAAGTACCAGTACGGGTAAACAATGCACACTTCCAGCACGAATATCAGCATCCTCTTCCGCGGCGAGCCGCGACTGATGCGCGTTGGTCCCCTGACATCTATGTGTATGCCCATGTCTGCATGCACGTATCTGGGAATACACTTGCACATGCGGCTGTATGTATTGCGACCCCTCCGATCGCGGAGAGGGTTGTGTTTTATGTTGAAGCGGGCCCGATGGCGGACGGGGGGTGCGCGGCATGCTACGTAAGGCGGGGAAGGCCGGCGAGCTGGTTGCCACTGGCCGCATCACACGCGGTGCAAGCGGTCGTGCCCAGCGACTGGGCCAGAGTAGGAGGAGGAGGAGGAGGAGGAGGAGGAGGAGGAGGAGGAGGAGGAGGAGGAGGAGGAGGAGGAGGGGGGGAGACCAGGACCGAGCCGATGTTGCGGCCAGTCTCATCTCGGGCCCACGGGCTGAGGTCCGCGGCCACGCAACGAAAGCCCAGGGGAGGAACCCGAGCGGGATCCCCACGGGGAGCCCAGCTGCAACGGCGGCGGGGAAGCCTGCGTGATTATCCTCGGTCTTTCCCACGGCGCAGCTGGGGCACAGAGGGGTCTTCAGAGTCTATCCCTCCAAGCTGCATTGCACCATCGGGCAAGGGATTCCAACGGAACCGACGCACTGGGGGCAAGACGTGGCGCTTGGACCCGTCCGTTCCTCCTCCTCCTCCTAGTCCTCCTCCTCCTCCTCCTCCTCCTCCTCCTCCTCCTCCTCCTCCTCATGATCATCGTCGTCATCATCATCATCATCATCATCGTCGTCGTCATCATCATCATCATCATCGTCATCATCATCATCATCATCATCATCATCATCATCAGCATCAGCATCAGCATCAGCATCATCATCATCATCATCATCATCATCATCATCATCATCATCATCATCATCATCATCATCATCATGGTTATCATCAGCATAACCATCACCATCAGCATCATCACCACTTGCATCATCAACACGCTTATCGATATGGCAATGATCAGCATCTACATATCATCCAAATGTGCATCATCTTCATGCTCAACATCCTCATGCACATACTCATCGCAATCATCAGCATCGGCATCGTCGTCACCATCGTCATCACAAGCATCATGATCAGCATGGTCATCATCATCAGGATCATCAGCATCAGCATCAGCATCAGCATCATCAACATCATCAGCTTCATCATCATCATCATAATCATCATCAGTATCGACATCACCACCACCAACACAACCATCCTACTCGTCATCAGCATCATCGTCGTCATCATTATCATCATCTTCATCATCGTCATCGTCCTCGTCATCTTCCTCCTTCTCGTCCTCCTCCTCCTCCTTTCCTCCTCCTCATCCACATCACCATTTTCAACATCACAATCATCATGCCCATCCTCATCCGCCTCCTCTTGTTTCTTCCTCTCCTCCACGTACTCCACGTACGCCTCCCTAGTCGTCACGATCAGCACAGTATGAGTACTGCTCTTCTTTCCCTCCATTCTGGTTACCCGCCTGCACCGCATATGGTTTCTTCCACCGGATTGTCTGGAAGTGGCTTTCGATTGGTCCGTTCCACTCATAGAGGCATCCTAGATGGGGTCCGAGTAGATGGGGTTGGAGGATCCCGCCAGATCGACGATGTATCGGCGATACATCGGCGATGCATCGGCGATACATCGGCGATGCACCGGCGACGCGTCGTCGATGTCGGCGATGCATTGGCGAAATTGGCATGACGCAAATCGGGCTCCACATCGAGCCGCTTCGGCGATGCCGAGCGATCCTTCGACCCCATCTAGGAGGCCTAGATCCACTCAGGGCATGCTCAGTCTCTCAAGCATGGTGCTCATGCTGCTGCAGCGCCGGCGGTCCCCCGAGCGCGGGCCATACTTCTGGATCCGAGACTCGCTCCTCGTCGTTGCCGTCCACCTATTTTGTTCCCTCCTCCACCTTCCCTGGTCAGCCTGCTCATCCTACAGTAGGAACTCGACCACAGGAACCCTTCCACAAAGAAACTCAACCCTGAGACCCCAGAACGTCCATTGTTTTTTGGTGCGGGAACGTCACGCTTTCCATAGCAAAACCATCGAACCCCAAGTCACCCTGGAGGCAAGCAGGGTGTTTCTTGGCAGGGGGGTCCAGTGTACTCAAATCTCCTGGTGCTACTTCTCCTTCGTCCTCATCGTACTGTTATTCCTCATGCACATCCGCCACCAACACGTCCTTGTCCAATGTACGACGATCCCCTTTCCCCATGCTTGCGGCTCACGGATACAACAGACTTCGGCGCAACGGGAAGGGAGCGATGAAAGGGGGATGATGTCATATATGATCCAAGGCCCCCCCCCTTCAAATAATAATAAGATCGGGCCCACCCACCCCGCTGGATGGGTACGTCCGTGAGCCTCGCGAGGGCCTCGCGAATGGGAGCGCCTGACGTGGATGGGGGACGTTCCAGTGCTCTCGCCGAGAGCTCTCCAAACCAAGATTGCAAAAGCCTCGCGAATGTGATCGCTCCCCCCCCCCCCCCCCCCCTTGTGGTCGTGCCCTGTGGGCGTGGCGTGGTGGGTAGGGGACCGCATGCGAACCCTACCCCTACCCCACGCGATTTCTGAGGGGGAGGGTGGGGTTCACTTCGCTTGGGAGCTCCCGAACGAAGTGAACCCCACCCTCCCCCTCAGGAATCGTGGGGGGTAGGGGTAGGGTCCGCACGTGGCCCCCTAGTGGGGGTGCCGCTCCCCCCGTCCCCCTGTGGGAGTGAGGCGCATCGTCGCCGTCGTCGTCGCCTTCCGCCAACGTCGGTGTCTGCGCCGCCGTCTTCCGACGGCGTCGGCGTTGGCGTCTGCCGTCGGCGACGTCGTCTTCCGCCGATGTCGGCGTCGGCGTCGAGGTCGTCATCGTCGTCGTCGTCGTCGGCGTCGTCGTCGTCTCCCTTCCGTCCCATCTGTGGGGCCGGGGTCCGTGAATCCTCGACCTGGGATCAGATAAAGGGAAATTAGGACACACAAATAAATACACACAAATAAAAATATTCCCCATATTTTCCCATATTTTCTGGGTTTCTGTCTTCCCCACCACTTCCCATATTTTCCCATATTTTCTTGGGGACCGACGATTAATTGTGTCTGTGTGTTTCTTTCCCTCCCGAACCAAGTCTGCTATTCCGCCTCCGCCTCGCCTGAGCGATCCCTCCTCGCCGTCGCTCGGGCGCCCACTGCCCGTGCACGTATCGGTTTCGCGCAGGTGCTCGTCACGGGATGGCCCATGATTAGAACAGAGAAATCGCCACATGCAGAAACTGCTGGCGCTCCGCGCAAACTTCCTGGATCCGCGCTGGGCCCCCCTCCCTGGCGCGCGGAGCGCGCCAGGGGCGGCGCTGGAGGTGCCGCCGGGCGGGCCCAGCGCGGATCCAGGAAAGCCGCGCGGAGCGCCACAAGTTTATGTGCATGGCGATCTTTCTTCGTCGATCGATGGCCCGGGCCCCCCGAACAGAAGCATACGTCCGAGCGATGCTAAGGCAAGCGCACGTACACACGTGTGCACCTTTGTGGGCCGTTTCCGAAAAACCGTTTCCAAAAAAATGTCCCTTGAACATGGAAACGGCAACAAAAACTACGACCCGAAACGGCAAATAAACGGCTCCAGGATTGGAACCGGAGCCGGAACCGGTCAAAAAACGGCGACGGACCGGTAAAAAAACGGCGTCGGAACTGGCGACAAAAACGGCAAAACGGAACTGGAAAACGGCCCTGTCGTTTCCAAGGCCCACTGAGGTGTGCACGCTCCGCGGCCCTCCCCCCCCCCGCGCGCACGAGCCAGATCCGCGCTGGGACGCAGGCCAGCGGGGGCCGACCGCGCACGTGCACTTCCACAGCAAAGGGACCCAGGGGCACGCGGAGAAGCAAGGCGCACATCCCAGGATGTCCCATATGCTCCCATGCTTTTTTTTTGTTCTGGGCCTTCGCCTCTGCCCCCTGCCCCATGTTTCCCCTGCTTCTGGGTGTTCGCCTCTGGCCCCCTGCCCCATGTTTTTCCCTGCATGTCTCTCGTGTCTGTGTCTGCTGCTCCCTCCTGACGTCTGCTCTTCGCCTCCAGTCCTGTCCCTTCTCTCGGCTACACGCAAGGAGTGGCCCTGGGCAAGAGTGACCTCTGGTGCGCGGCTCCTGGGGGGCCGCGGGGGGACCAAACCCAGGCGCGCAGGGCGCTGCTGTCGCAGCGTAACCGATGATCGGGGGGCCCCCGTTGTGCCCGCACCGAAGGTCACTCCGGCGAAGGGTCCCTCTTGCGTGTGCACCCTGCGACATGCTTAAGAAATCATGGGTTAAGAAACTCATAGTCTCAGAACTTGAATAAAACCCAGAACTTCTATCAAAATCTTCGGATTTACATTGAAAAATTAAGAATCATCGAGACTCTGGACGAAAACTTGGGTTTTCTTAAGCATCGCCCAAGGTGTAGTCCCTTCTCTGCCGAGCCTCGGGGCCCCCTCCCCGGGGCCACGGCGTCCGAGGACGGCCGCGCGAGGCGTCGGCCGCGCGCTGGGCGCGCGGAGGGCGGTGGCCTGCCTGGCCAGTGGGCGAGAAGCGACGAGATGCACTGGCACCCAGCCCTGCATCGATGAAGGGGAACTGGAACACACAAAGAAATACACACAAATAAAAGTATCCCCCATAGTTTCCCATACTTTCTGGGGTTTTGTCTTCCCCACCGCTTCCCATATTGTTGCACATTTTCCTGGGAGTCGACGATTAATTGTGTCTGTGTGTTTCTTTCCCTCCTGAATCGATGACATGACGAGCCCCTCCCTCCAATGAAACCCTCCCGCCTCGTGACCGCAGGCAGTGGTTCAGAAATCATCCGGCGTTTCCTTCGCACCGCACCCAAACAACAGGGGGGGTAGCCACACAAGAACACTATCACCGCGCAAGACAACAAACAAACAAACATCCACCTCCCCGCGCAACCGACACCTATACTACACACTGGCGACACCTCCTCTTCCTCCTCATCCTCATCATCATCACCATGACCATGGCCATGACCATGACCATGACTATGACCATCATCATCATCATCATCATCATCATCATCATCATCATCATCATCATCACCATCATCATCACAATCATCACCAGCATCAGTATCAACATCAGCAACAACATCATCAGCAGAAACAGCATCATCATCACCATCCTCATGAACATCACCACCACAAACATCGTTATTATAAGCATCAACATCAGGATAATCAGCATCATAACTATGAACATCAATACCAATAGCATCATCAACATCATCATCATCGTCATCATCATCATCAGCATCCCCATCAACATCAACACAAACAACATCATCATCAGCAACATCAACATCAGGATCATCGACATCAGCAGCATCGTCGTCAATACCATTATCGTGATCATCACCACCACCAACAGCATCATCACCATCATAAACATCAACATCAGGATCATCAACATCAGCATCATCACCAATACCATTATCGTCATCATCATCATCAAAAACATCATCAACATCAACATCGTCATCGTCATCGTCATCGTCATCGTCGTCATCATCATCACCATCATCATCATCATCGTCCTCCTCCGGGTGCCGGGATAATGCTCCCTGGTGCGGGAAGTTTGATCCTTTTGCCGAAAGGGGGGGTCTTAACACCTTCTCGCGGTTATCCTCCTCCTCCTCTTCCGCCCAATCTCACGTGCGCCTGGTCCCCTTCGCCGGCCACCACCCAAGAACCCGCCCCACCCCCGTGCGCGGTGACGGACCTGCGCGGCAGCGCAGCCGGATAAAGATCTTGAGGAGGGTCATGCCGACGTTCTTCCTGAGCTTCTGGCTGGAGATCCCGTGGGACCACCACACTATCCCCGTCGGCTCTGTGAACACCGGCTCGAGTCTCAGCTGAAGAAAGATTGCGGCGGTTTACCGTTCATATTCCTCCCCAACTTCATCCGCCCCCGCCTCCTCCACCTCATACCCCATTCCTCGTCGCCGTGCTTCTCAGCATCCCCCTTCCGCTCAACCTCCTGCTCCTCCTGAACATCCCCCTTCTCGTCCTGTTTCTCCGCCTCCTCCTCCTCCTCCACATCCCCCTCCTCCACCTGCTGCTCATACTCCCCCTCCTGCTCCTCCTCCTCCTCCTTGTCACCCTTCTCCCACCTCTTCCTCCTCCTCCTCCTTCTCCTCCTCATCCTCACCCTCATTATCATCCTAATCCTCATCCTCATCCTCATCCTCATCATCATCAGGTTCATCACCATCATCGTCATCGTCATCGTCATCGTTAGCATCATCATCATCATCATCATCATCATCATCATCATCATCATCATCATCATCATCATCATCATCATCATCATCATCATCATCATCAACATCGTCCTCATCCTCATCCTCGTGATCCTCATCATGATCAGCGTCATCATCATCATCACCATCATCACCATCGTCATCATCATCGTCATCATGACCATCATCAGCATCGTCATCATCATCATCAACATCATCATCACAAATATCATCACCATCAGCATCAGCATCAGCATCAGCATCATCATCATCATCATCATCATCATCATCATCATCATCATCATCATCAGCATCATCATCATAATCATCCTCGATATCGTCAACACTCCCTCCTCCACCTCCTCCCCCTCCTCCAGCTCCTCCTCCTCACCCTCTTCCCTCCTCCTCCTTTGCCTCCCCTTCCTCCGCCTCCACCTTCTGCTCAACGTCCTGCTCCATACTTGGCCTCCTGCACTGCTGCTCCCCCCCCACCGCCGTGCTCCTGCTCCTGCTCCGCCTCCATCACTCCATCCTCCCATCCTCCTCTAGCCTCCTCCCTCCATCGCCCAACCTCCCCATCGTCGGTCCTTGCCAATCATAGCCCATCCTCATACTGTTTATTACTCCTCCGCCTTCCCTTCCTCCTCCTCCTCCTCCTCCTCCTCCTCCTCCTCCTCCTCCTCCTCCTCCTCCTTATCATCAGCATCATCATCAACACCATCCGCCACCTCCTCATCATCATCACCACCATCATCACCCTCCTTCTATTAGAAGCCTCAGAGATGTGGCCCGAGTAGATAGGATCAGAAAATCGCCCCACATCGCCGATATATCGGCCAAATATCGGAATTGTATCGCCGACGTCAGCGATGCATCGGCGACATCCGCGTGGGGAAAATCGGGGTCCACGCCGTGCCGCATCGCCTCTGCATCGGTGATGCGGCGCGATCCTCCGACCCCATCTACTTGGAGACCACGGGAGGCCTAAATGTTTCCAAGTCGGGGACGCACTGACCCCGGTCAACGCGAACCCGGGTCAATCAGGCACTTTGCAAGATCCTGCAATCATTGAGTCGGGCCTGCCCCCCATACAGGCCGATTTTGGACGCAATACAAAAAAACAACTCCAAATACGCCAAAACTACACCCACATACTAAAAGCACAGTTTGTTTTATAAAAAAACTATTTTGGAATCTTCCTCCTGCAAAGCAGTCTCCTGCAGTCTCCGCAAGATCCTGCGACCCAGCCGGGGTCACTGCGCCCGTGGCCCTGCAGGATCCTGCAAGATCCTGCGCTCTGGCAGACCCCCGTCTGCATTGACCCCCGTCCCAGGGCCTCCGACCAAGCTGGGCGCCGCCTGACGGGGGAGAATGATTTGAAGGGGCCATGGGACACAAATAAATACACACAAATAGAAAAAGACGCACCATGTTTCCCCATATTTTCGGGGGTTTTGTCCTCCCCCCACTCCCCATATGTTCCCATATTTTCCTGGGAGTCGACAGTGAATTGTGTCTGTGTGTTTTTTCCCCTCCTGATGATTGGGGGGGGGGAAGGTGCCGTTCTCGGGACCTGCAGTGGGGGGGTGGCGAAGAAAAGGTGCCATGCTCGGGCCCCGGAGGCTCCCCTTCTGGGACCTAAAAAGGGCCCCTTTTCAGGGGCCCTGAAAAAGGGTTCTGATTTTGCAGCCGTCGCTGACCCCATTCATCTCTGACCCCCTTCGTCGCCCCCCCCACTACAACTGGACCTGGGGCAGAAACACATCCGCCAAA
>CAUYUJ010000317.1:0-7500 GCA_963575745.1 Prorocentrum cordatum
CGACGCCAGCAGTACCGCGTCAACTACCACGACTGCGTCGACGACGGCTACGGCTCCTCCCACGACCACGACCACGCCTGCTCCCACGCCAACTACCACGACCTCCACTACGACCACGACCGGGGCCACGACCGCTACCACGGCGACATCGACCACCACCGACGACGGCTTCGCCGGCATCGGCTCCGACGGCGGCTTCGGCACCACCTCCGACGGCGGCCCCCGCGCCGACGACTCCGACACGAGCTCCAGCCGCGACCCCGGGGCTGGTTCCGGCGGAGATGCCGATTGGCTTGGCGTTGCTCACGACGTCTGCGGCGTTGGCTCCGAAAGCAATTCCGACGGCAGCATCGACGAGGCTTTTGACGCCTACCTCGACAGCGGCACCAGCGCCGGCTCCGACAACGACACCGTCGGCGTCTCCGACGCCGGCTCCGACGGCAGCCCCACGGCCGTACAGGTCGACGCTCCCGACGCCAGCTCCGAGGGCGACACCAGCGACATCTTCGGAGGAGATTTTGACGCCAGTTCCGAGGGCGACCCCAGAGCCAGCTCGAGGGGCGACACCAGCGCCTACGCCGGCATGAACGCCAGCGCCGACACCAGCACCAGCGCCAGCATCGACGCCAGCGCCAACGCCCGCGCCTACGCCGACACCAACGCCAGAGCCTACGCCACCGTCGACGACACCACCGACGACAACGCCAACGCCCGCGCCTACGCCGGCATGAACGCCAGCGGCAGCACCAGCATCGACGCCAGCGCCAACGCTCGCGCCTACGCTGGCACCAACGCCAGAGCCTACGCCACCGTCGAGAACAGCACCGACGACTGCACCAACGCCGGCGCCCACGCGGGCATGAATGCCAGCGCCTACACCAGCACCAGCGCCAGCATCGACGCCAGCGCCAACGCCCGCGCCTACGCCGACACCAACGCCAGAGCCTGCGCCACCGTCGACGACACCACCGACGACAGCAACAACGCCCGCGCCTACGCTGGCATGAATGCCAGCGCCTACACCAGCACCAGCGCCAGCATCGACGCCAGCGCCAACGCCCGCGCCTATGCCGGCACAAACGCCAGAGCCTACGCCACCATCGACGACAGCACCGACGACAGCACCGACGCCCGCGCCTACGCTGGCATGAATGCCAGCGCCTACACCAGCACCAGCGCCAGCATCGACGCCAGCGCCAACGCCCGCGCCTATGCCAGCACAAACGCCAGAGCCCACGCCACCGTCGACGACAGCACCGACGGCAGCACCAACGCCGGCGCCTACGCCGGCATGAACGCCAGCGCCTACGCCACCACCAGCGCCAGCATCGACGCCAGCACCAACGCCCGCGCCTACGCCGGCACCAACGTCAGAGCCTACGCCACCATCGACGACAGCACCGACGACAGCACCAACGCCGGCGCCTCGGTCGGCATGAACGCCAGTGCCTACACCAGCACCAGCGCCAGCATCGACGCCAGCGCCAACGCCCGCGCCTACGACAGCACCAACGCCAGAGCCTACGCCACTGTCCACGACAGCACGGGCGCGAGCACGACTACGACGACGAGTCCGAGCACGAACCAGTGCAAACAGCACTACCAGCATCACCACGGGCATAACCAGTGCAATCAGCACGACCACACCCAGACGACCAGCACCAGCGACACGGGCAACCAGCACGACCACCTGTGCAACCAGCATGCCTACGACTGCCACGAGTACGAACACTACAGCGGCATCCACCGCCGATGCGGCGATTCCTACCACCAGCACCGGCTCGGCTCCCACGACTGCGAGGACCAGCTCCTGGGCGCTACACCAGAGCCCCCACGAGGCCACTACACTAGTTCAGCCGAGCTTTACTTTCACCAGCACCTCCGCTCTTGCGCCGCATGCGCGTCGGGAGCGGCATGCACTTCTGCGTGCCCATGTGGATTCCCATTTCCCGACTCTCAATGGCCAGCGCGCTGCCTTTCGCATGGGGCCTCACTCGCTCTCGGTGGGGTGCACAGTATCCTCCAACGAGCCCCCGCGCTCCTCGCAGCTCTCCCAATCGTGGCTCCTTCGATCATGTTATGGGCTGTGACGGGGCAGGTCCTGAGCTCCACGCTCGGGGCGGCGCTTCCCGTCCCCGTGCACCCGGCGTTGCTCCTCGCCTCCGCCTGCGTGTCCCCAGCTTCTCTCGAGGTCGTCGTCTATGGGGCCATGGTGCACGGCGGACCCGCGCAGCGGGGCTCGGCAGCGATCTGTGCGACGGCTCTCGCTCACGACTTCCACGTCCGACGCCCCCTGCGCGAGGCTTTGACGCTGGCTTCCACGGCGG
Organism: Prorocentrum cordatum; assembly: GCA_963575745.1. NCBI lineage: Eukaryota > Dinophyceae > Prorocentrales > Prorocentraceae > Prorocentrum > Prorocentrum cordatum. Next base: position 2,328 of record CAUYUJ010000317.1, read on the forward strand.
CCCTCAGCCCAGCGTGGTTCTGCCCAACGAGCCCCGCTGCTTGGGCCGGCCAGGTGGTCCTCCTCGTTCGGGCGGTCACCACGCCTGCTTTCCCCGCTTCGGATGGCATTTGCGCCACGTGCCAATGGGAGACTAATCGGTGCACGTGCCGGCGGGGCGGTTCCCGCAGCCCTCAGCGTCCGAGCGCCGCGGCGGCTTCCTCTGCCTCTGCGGGCCCAGCGAGGCAGGAGGTCCACGTGAACAACACGTTTGTCGAGGCGGGGCCAGCGGTTCGCTCCCCTGGGCGATACCTCCGGCGCAACCGGACTGATGGGGATGAGCCGCTCCTGGTCGTGGGACTCGGCGGGTTGAATCTCGACCCTGCCAGGGACATGCATGTGGACGCGGGGATTCCTTTGGAGGAACAGCGCCGGGCCGAGGCTCTCAACCGCCCCCCGGCCAGCGCTCCTGGGGAGGGCGCCCCGCCGCCCGCGGCTCCACAGGCAGCGCCGCCAGCAGGGCAAGAGATACCAGCCCCCCCTCCCCCGGCGCCCGATCCTGCCCACCAGCGCAGGGTTCGTGCCCGCGTCCGGGTGCACTGCCCCGTCCCTGGGTGCCCGCGCGGCGACGCCGCGTCCTCCGCCGGCTGGGGGGACCACCAAAGCATGCGCCCGCACCTGAACGAGCACGCCGCCGGGCGGTTCCCTGGGCTGCCACCAGTCCCGCCCGAGTACCTGCAAGAGCACCGGTTGGAGCAATGCTCGGTCTGCTAACGGTTCTTGTCGACGCGCTTCGGCAGCATCTGCCCGCGTTGCCGCCCTGCCGCGCGCGCGGCCGCAGCCGTGGCAGCCGCCGCTCCCGCCGCTGGCGGCCAACCGCACAGCGAGCCCGCGGGTCTCCCCTCCCTCCGGGAAGCTTTCTCCAAGCGCTCCACCACCAAGCGCTACGTCCCGAAGGGCGCCCGGGACCTCTGGGCACGGTGCTTAGTGCAGACGGTGGCCCAGGCCGTGCACAACAACTCCGAGGCTGCGTGGACAGAGCTTGCGATGCTCCCGAAATGCGTCCTGCGCCCTCACACCCGTGGCGGCCGAGGCAGCAGGGCGGCCGGCGAAGCGCAGACCAAGGCGCTGTGCCGGCGCTGGCTGGACGGGGAGCGGGCCTCCCTGTGGGCCGAGGCAGTCGAGGCTCGCGCTGCCAAGCACGCCTCGCCAGCCTCCCAGCGAGCGGAGAGGTGCGTGCAGCTCGCCGCAGACGCCCAGTACTCCAAGAGCTGCTCGGCTCTGACCAGCGAGCCGCTCGTGGAGGTCACCCCCGACGTCGTTGAACAGATGAGCCGGAAGCACCCGCGCAGCCGCCAAGCCGTGGATCACGCCAGCCTTCCGGCTGTCCACGCGGCTGCTGCCCTGCAGATGGACGGGGACGCGGTCCGTAGGGAGGTGCGGGCCTTCCCCCGGGGCTCGGCCGCCGGGCCAACGGGCCTCCGACCCCAACACCTCAAAGACGCACTGCTCAACGCGGCCCTCAGGGACGAGGTCACCGACCAGCTCCGGAACCTTGTCAACCTCTGCGCCAGGGGGCAGGCCCCGCCGACCGTGTCCGAGTACTTCGCGGGCGCCTCTCTCGTGGCCCTGCCGAAGAAGGGCGGAGGCCTGCGCCCTGTTGCCGTCGGGGAGGTGCTCCGGCGCCTCGTCGGCAAGTGCCTCTGCCACGAGGTTGCCGACGCCGCGCGCGACCGACTGGCTCCCCTCCCGATCGGCGTCGCGGTCCCTGGCGGCACCGAGGCGGCGGTGCACGTCGCGCGCCAGTGGTGGACCCGCCACCTCGGGGACCGGGGAAAGGTGTTTGTGAAGCTGGACTTGTCCAACGCCTTCAACACCCTGGACAGGCAGGCTCTGCTCCGCGCGGTCCACGAAGAGTTTCCCGGGCTGGCACCCTGGGCCGACTGGTGCTACTCCCGCCCGTCAACTCTCTTCCTTGGCAAACAGACAGTCCGCTCCGAGTGCGGGGTGCAGCAGGGCAACCCCCTGGGGCCCCTACTGTTCTCCCTAGCACTACAGCGCGCCGCCGAGGCCGCCCTTCGCGCGCCGCGCCACGGCGCCGACGGCGCCGTCGACCTGAGTTCCTTCTACTTGGACGACGGCTGCCTCGCGGGCGACGCGCCGGCCGCCGCGCGCCTCCTCCACTTGCTCGTGGCCAGCCTTGCCGCGGTGGGCCTCCAGCTGAGCACCGGCCCGGGCAAGTGTGAGGTGGTCCCCACTGGCGGAGACGCCTCCGACGTGTCTCTGGACGGCTTCCCGCCGGGCTTCCGCCTCCGCACCGATCGCAGCTTCGAGCTGCTCGGCGCGCCAGTGGGAGACGCGGACTTCTGCGCGGAGCACACCAAGCAGCGGGTCGCGAGCGCCACCGACTTGCTGGAAGCTCTGGGGGAGCTCGAAAACGCGCAGGTCGCGCTGCACCTCCTGCGCCAGTGCGCCTCCTTCTGCAAGCTGGGCTACCCCGCGCGCGTGGTGCCGCCCACCGCGCACGCCGCCTCCCTGCTGGCCATGGGCGACGCTGTCCGGGCCTGCCTTGAGCAACTGAGCGGCTGCTCGCCCTCCGACGCTTCTTGGCAGCAGGCTCAGCTAAAGCTCAGGAAGGGAGGACTTGGCCTGCGCTCTGCCGCGAAGCACGCCGCCGCCGCCTACATCGCTTCCAGAGCGAAGAGCACCGACCTCTGTCGGCAGCTCTACACCGGCTACTCCAACAACCCCGACCGCGACGGAGGTAGCCTGGCGGCTGCGGTGCAGGCCCACAACGCAGTCGTGCGGGACGCCGACCGGGTGGTGTTCGACCACGCGCAGCACGGCAACCAGAAGGCCCTCTCCGACGCGGTGGACAGCGCCTCGCTCGACGGACTTCTGGCGGGCTCCACCCTGGCCGGCAAGGCGCACCTCTCTCTGGTGCAGGCCCCAGGCGCGGCCGCGTGGCTCCAGGCGCCGCCCTGCGAGGCCACCGGCACCGCCTTCCCGCACGGCCTCATGCAGGTCGGCCTGCAGAGGCGGCTGCGAGTCCAGCTCCTGCAGGAGGAGTGCTTCTGCCCAGCCTGTGGCGAGGTGATGGACGTTTTCTGCGACCACGCCCTGGTCCGCGCCTGCCGCGGCGACCGGACCAAACGCCACAACGCCCTGCGCAACCAGGCCTTCTTCGACGCCCTGGCCGCCGGCCACGCCGGGGCGGAGTTGGAGCGCCCGGGGCTGCCACCCGCGCGCCCCGCCGGGGAGGCCACCCCCGGGGGCGAGCAGGGCGGGTCCCAGGTGGACGACAACGGCCGCCGCCCTGCCGACGTCTACCTGCCGCGGTGGCGCAACGGCACGGCGGCCGCCTGGGACTTTGCCGCCACGTCAGGGTTGCGCGCCGATCTCCTCGCCGCGTCGGCCGCTTCGTCAAGCGCAGCGACGGAGCGGTACGAGGAGTTCAAAAGGCAGCACCAGGACACCGCGCGGCTCTGCGCAGCACCGGGCTTCACTTTCCTCCCCATGGTGGTGGAAGCCCACGGCGGCGGGTGGGGCCGCGAGGCACGCAGGGCCTTCGGGGTCCTGGCCAAGCGGGTGGCTGACGCCACGGGGGAAGACGCCGCACTGGTTGCGGACCACCATGCCCAGCGACTTTCCGTCTCCCTGCACAGGGAGAACGCGCGGGCGGTGTTGCGGCGCCTTCAGACCCTGTCTGGAGGGGCGGGGGTGGCAGCGGCCCGCCTGGCCGCGGCCACGGCGGCCTCCACGGCAGACGCCGTGTGAGGTGCCCCCTGCGCTGCCTAGCGCACCCCGCCCCCCCCCCCCCGCCCTTGCTGGGCAGCGCGGGCGCCCCCCTCGCCCTTTCGCCAACGTCGCGCCGGCGACCCCTCCCACGCGCCGCCCGGCCTTTCCCCGGCGGGGCGGTGGATGGATCCCGCAGAGGGCAATCCCACCAAGCCGCATCGCGCTGGGTTCGGGCGGCCACCCCGCCCAGGTCGCCGCCGTAGGGTCCGCAGCCTCGTCGCGGGCGGCTCTTCTCTCCCGGCCCCTGGCCCGGCCTGTCTGCTTGCGGCCGCTGTTTTCTCTCCTCCTTGTCCTCCTCCCCCTCCTCCCCTTCCCTTCGCTTCTGCTCGTTGCTTCCCTCCCTTTCCTTTCCTCCTGCTCCCTGCCTGCTGTCTCCGTCTGGCCCGTCTTCTGCCTGCCCGCCCGCCCCGCCGGCCCTGGCCTCCCGCCTGGGCGTTCGTCGTCGTCTGCCTGCTTCTCCCCTCCTCGTCCCCTTCCGCCGGGCAGCACAGCCTGCCCGGAACCAGCGTGGCGGCATAGAATCGCGGATCTCCGCCGCCGAACGAGGCGGCGCCGGCCGCCATTGTATCTTGGGTTCAGATGGTTTTGCTAGCAGCGGTCTCCTTGCCCTTGCCAGAGGTCCGTGGCGTCGCAACACCACGGCGCGGGACCAGGGGCGCCCCAGGGATCCGGCGGCCCGGCGCGGTGCGCCCAAGCGCAGAAGCACCTGGCGGCTCGGGGTTTTGTCTGTGCATCTACTTATACCTGCACACGCAAGACTGCTTTGGCAATTGTTCCATGCACCGTGGCCCGAGAAGGCCGTCACAGGTGACGCAATCCACGCCTCCTTTCCTGCCAACGCGTCCACCTGGACGCAAGGCTTCTGTCTGTCCGTCGGACCCCCGCGGCCCATCGAGTTGCCTGCGCCGTCGATCCGCGAGAGTGTAGGGCCCAGGCTTCGCCGCCGAGTGAGGTGGGGTGGACGAGGAAGAGGCTTCCAGGAGGGAAGGCTGAGCAGCGCCCTCCAAAGGACGGCCACCACGAGCACCAGGTATAGAGCAAGAAAAACCGGCATCAAACATGGCAAGAAAAAACGGCAATAGAAGGCCACGTGCGAACCCTGCCCCTACCCCCCACGATTTCTGAGGGGAAGGTGGGGTCCACTTCGCTCGGCTCGGGAGCTCCCGAACGAGGAGAACCCCACCCTCCCCCTCAGGAATCGTGGGGGGTTAGGGGTAGGGTTCGCAGGTGGCCCCCTACGGCACAAGCATAAACTGTCGGATGCCCGCGCGGAGTTCTTGGAGCGGGGCTAGACCCCCCCCTCCCTGGCGCCCGGAGCGCGCCCGGGGCGCCGCCGGCGGCGCCGCCAGGGGAGGCCCCCCAACGTTGCCCCCCCGGCTTTCGGGTCGTAGCTCGGC
>CAUYUJ010000317.1:10000-12500 GCA_963575745.1 Prorocentrum cordatum
CCCCCCGCCACTTCCCATATTCCCCCACATCTTCCTGGGAGTCGATGATGAAGTGTGTCTCTGTGTGTGTTTTTTCTCCCTCCTGAGTTTAGTGCTCCGGCCCATTCTGGTGTTCGGTACACTTGCCCTGTCCCCGGGGCTTCACAAGAAAGGTCTATACTCAGGTCGGGCATGTCCCACTACAGGCGGAATTTGGAGGAAGAATAAGAAATAGTCAGAAGATACCCCACAATGGCCAAAAATAGTCAAAAAGTCATGCCCAGACTATTTTTTGACTATTTTTGAATATTCCTCCTGTAGAGGGACAGGCCCGACTTAAACTTGTGCGACACACGACGCCCACTAACCAAACACGCCGGGCCTCTGGAGGGCCCAAGGGGGACTCCAGACGGTTCAAGCTGGCCTCAGTAACTATTGCCCCAAGCAGGCCAGAGATGGTCTCCAGACGTGCCAACGATGGGACGCACAGAAACATACTAGTACTATATGTCTTCCTCGGAGGCGCGCGTCCGACCCGAACATATAGTAGATCCATCTTGAAGTAGACCGTTTCTCGAGCGGTGTGGCCAGAAAGCGCCCGCCACGACGCAAATACTATAAGATTTCTCGGTGCGCGCGTCGCCCCTGGGAGGGAGACGCACACATAATATAGTCCTAGTATGTTGGGGGGACGCCGAAACGAGGCCTCCGAGCCGCCCCAAGAAAGCCGCGTAGACATAACGTCTTGGAGGTCTGTGCGGGCTTCGTGGATCGGCACTCAAAAACGCCCGCCCTCCTCCCTGCCGCGCGGAGCACGAGGCGCCGCCAAGAGGGGGGGGGGGGCAGCGCCCAAGAAAGCCGTGCGGAGTTCAGAGAAAACATGTTTTTGCCGTGTTTTGCGGCTCGGTTCCCCCTGTCCTATGACTTGGACGCCCGAACTGTAGGTACGGGGAAGTGGGCACGATGCCCAACACACACTGTCCTACAGAACAGGCAGCGGCCGCTGCTGGGCAGGCGGCCTCCCGTCTCGCATGGGCAGCGTCCGCGGAGACACCGACGGCGAGTCCCGCTCAAAATGAACAGGAACTGCTGTCGGCCCTCGCACAGGCCTTTTTGGCTCTATATCAGAGTGTATCAGATGAGACGGCTTTAGGTACGTCCAAGAGTAATCGACGACTTGCAGAAACGCAGTCTGCTCTACGTTTCATCGAACGGGGACCGTTCAACGCTGAACGAGCGGCCACTGCCCACGCGTCAGACCGTTCAACCTCGACCGAGAGGGCCTCCTCCGAAGGCGGCGGGGCTTCTCGGAAGCCCTCCGGCCCTCGGAGGAGTCTCGGGGAAATTTCCGGAGCGCCGGGGGGGCCTCCAAGCCTTCTGAGAAGGCCTTCTCCTTCTCACGTTCCCCCTCGCTCGCCACCGAAATACGTAAGGTAATCGTCGTCGTCGTAATCGACGCCGTCGTCGTCGTCGTAATCGTCGTCGTCGTAATCGTCGTCGTCGTCCGTCGTCGTCGTCCGTCGTCGTCGTCGTCCGTCGTCGTCGTCGTCCCAAGACGGCCCAAGAGGCCACCAAGACGGCGCAAGAGAGCGGAGGCCTCTGGCCGGTGCTGCACCAGCTCTTTCCATCTGTGGGGCTGCTGAGGGCCAGACCGGGCCTCCGCCTGTGCTCGCACTGCGGCAAGCATCCACGACTCCATGGGTGGCAGTGCCTGAACGAACAGCTTGAAACTCACTCGCTTCATCCATCCTCCATCCATCCTTTCACCCTTCCATCCATCCATCCTCAATCTGTCCATCCTGCTCTGCCCCCCCCGCGCTGCCTCCTTCGTGCGCCCCCCCCACTCCCGACACCAATGCCTCAAAAACCTATGCTGCCCACCTCCACGGGGACGAAGACGATGCTGTCCCTTCGCCCGCCCGGCGCCGAGGCATCGCGGCAAGCTCATGGACTTCTCAGGAAGCAGATGACAAAATAGGCTGGAAACACAAACGACCAGGGCACCCCGTCACCTGCACCAGATGTCGCAAAGCGGAAAGAATCCATGTTCTTATCGCACATCGGTGACAAGCGGTCCCGTGTTCTGGCGGCCCTGAAACCCCACCTGACCTCTCTGAGCCCCCATGTCGCCGCACAGCTTTACGAGCTGAGAGGCGCACGGTGCTCCAGACCTTACTGGAAAACTGGCCTTATTTGTAAATACTCTTGCGATTTGAATTCAACGTTTGTCCGCAAAGTCTTGCGCATTTTCCCAGATTCTCGTCGACCACGTTTTTCGATCGGGGTTCAGAAGAACGTGTTCAGATTACTGCATAGGTATAGTTGGCCTAGGTAGGGTGGGTGAGCAGCCGGGTTTTTTCACCACCGCGGGTTTTTCACCCCCGTTTTTTCACCCCCGCACTCTTGACCTCTGGCTGCCTTGCTCGCGCGCTGCACGGCACGCGCGTGGGACACCGCAGCCTTTTGGCCCAGAAGAGGACCTAGAGTCCGAAACGCGTCGCCAGCTAAAGTGGTTGAGATC
>CAUYUJ010000317.1:18086-31434 GCA_963575745.1 Prorocentrum cordatum
ACTACTGCTACTACTACTACTACTACTGCTACTACTTATTACGACTACTACCACTACCACCACTACTACCACTACTGTTACTACTACACTACTACTACTACTACTACTACTACTACTACTACTACTACTACTACTACTACTACTACTACTACTACTCTCTACTACTACTACTACTACTACTACTACTACTACTACTACTACTACTACTACTACTACTACTACTACTACTACTACTACTACTACTACTACTACTACTACTACTACTACTACTACTACTACTACTACTACTACTACTACTACTACTACTACTACTACTACTACTACTACTACTACTACTACTACTACTACTACTACTACTACTACTACTACTACTACTACTACTACGACTACTACTACTACTACTACTACTACTACTACTACTACTACTACTACTACTACTACTACTACTACTACTACTACTACTACTACTACTACTACTGCTGCTGCTGCTGCTGCTGCTGCTGCTGCTGCTGCTGCGAGGACTCTGACTACGAATACGAATACGAACACTCGTACTAACGCTACTGATCGTAACAAAACGATCGGATAATACTAGTACTCCCACTACTAATACGGATGCTTCTACTGATACTGCTACTGTTACTGCTTCTGCTACTGCTAGTGCTACTGCTACTGTCCTTAATCCTCCTGGTCCTCCTCCTCCTCCTCATCCTCCTCCTCATCCCCCTGCCGACCATTCCTCCTTCATCGCCGCACGCAGGGCTCCAATAACTTCACGACTGGCGAAATGCGCCTGGGACTCGTAGAAGAAGCACCGTGGATCCTTCGGGCAGACACCCTCATCCTCCTCCTGTGCTGCACATCATCCTCTACTGTCCCATCCTCAAGCACATCAGCAACATCCTCATCTCCTCTTCCAGCTCCTCCTCCTCCTCCTCCTCCTGCTCCTCCTCCTCCTCTTCCTCCTCCTTATCCTCATCATCCCCCTCCTCCTGCTCGTCCTCATCCTCCTCCTCCTCGTCCTCGTCCTCATCATTCCACTCCTCCTCTCCGTCTTCCGCCCCCTCCCCCTCCTCATCCTCCTCCTCCTCCTCCTGCTCTCGTTCGTCCATCTCCTCCTGCTCATCGTCATCCACCCACTATTATTCCTCCTCATCTTCCTACTCCTCGTCCTCCTACTCCACCTATCCCGCCACGAAAACTTCAGAGGGAGAGAGAGAGAAAGAGAGGCTACATCGAAAATTTGAGACCACAATAATGAAACCATAATCGACCGCAAGCGCCTCATGGCAATCATCCCTGACAGCTGCCACCTGTGGCAGCAAGCACCAATTACCTGCTCAGTGTGTGATGACAAACCTAATGTACATTTGTGTGGGCGTTTTGCGTGACAGTCCTTGGGGCTCTGGAGAGAACTATCGTTTGTTGTGATGTGGTCTGTCGTCACGGGGGCCTGTGGCACTGATTGCTGTCTTCAGCATGCAATTTCGCAAGGCGCAGGAGTGCAACTTGTGGGCGCAAGGCAGATCTGCTCGCGTTCCGCCACGTCGATCTCCGGCCCGCATCTCGGCCCACCCAAGGCCAATCGGGCCCTCGCCACCACCAGTCGGGACACTCCCGCCAAGCTCCCCTGGGAATTTGGAATCCAACCAGCCCTCTGGGCGCAGATGGTCCAGGGCGTCCTCTCTTCCCCCCCTACGCGGGAACGGTGTTACCCCCCCCCCTCCCCTCTCTGGGGGAATGTAAGGGGGCGGTGTGTGTGTGTGTGTGCGGAGCCACCTGGGCCCCAGATGGCTCCAAGATGGCCCCAACTGCTCCAAGACGGCCCCTGTTGTGCGATAAGGCAGCTGAAGATGGCCCGAAAAGCCCTCGACACGCCCCAGAGGTGCCCCAGGGCGACCCCCCGGACGGCTCCGAGGGCATACAGACCCTCCCAGGGACACCCCCAAAGGCCAAAAATTCGTGCAACACCGCGAGCAAGATACGAATGGTGGAATCGTCGCCTTTTCGCTTCCGACGTGTGGTGGAGGTACTAAGAAGGAGGCAGAGGAGGAGAAGGAGGAGGAGGAGGAGGTGGAGGAGGCGGAGGAGAACAAAGTACGAATGGTGGAATCATCGCCTTTTCGCTTCCGACGGGCCCCTGAGGTACCAAGAAACTCCCAGAGGGCCCGAGAGAGCCCCACGAGGAGCGTCGACGGGCCCCGAGACGGCCCAAGAGTTCCCTCGAATGCCACAGAGAGCGCCACAAGAGGCAATTGTGCTGCAACCAGGGAGGGGGGTCAGACTTAGACAGCCCCCCTTCCCTGTCGCACCCCGAGGCAAGTCGAAAGGACGGGCCGGGCGTTTCGCCTCTGACTTCGATTTATGAGCCTGAACCTTAAAAACTGGCAACCGTTCCACAGATCCGAAAATGTGGCTCTCATCTCAGCGCCGCGCACATTCGTCTTAAAAATATGCAGAAGTTGAACGGAATGAGGGCGGGGGGGCTTCAACATGTGGCTCTCGCCTCAGCGCCGCGCAAATTCTTTTCAAAAAACAAGAGTTTCACGGATTGAAGAAAAGTGGTTTTCAAAGTGTGGCTCTCGCCTGAGCGAGGCGTGCACTCGTCTTTACAAGCTTAACAGCGGGTGGTTTTCAAGATGTGGCTCTCGCTTTAGCGCCGCGTACATTCGTTTCAAACATGTGCCAGAGTTTTGACTGATTCTCATGGTGGACGTACCAGAACTGGCGTTCTGGAGCGATTCAGGACTGTCAGGGCGCAACACTTATGTTGATTCGCGGGGTTGAAGTCCCAGGAATGGCGTTCTGGCACGATTCTGGATGGTCAACCCACTCCACTCCCCCGCCCCCTGCAGCAAGCCTGCATTCCCTGAGATATCGACATTGCATTTCTTTCGAACACGGCATTTTCGTCAGATTTCGGGCCCCAGGGGCCTGACAGATCGGTCCGGTTCGAAGAACGCCTCAGAAAGATTGGGTAATTACAGGCCTCTGATCGTGATGTTTTTCGATGTCTCACTTCTGTTCGCGCCGTCGGATCTCAGGGGAAGACCTGACACGCGGAAGCCTCTCACCTGAAGCCTCCCCCGCCCTCCGCCCCCCCTTTCCCCGGACCCCCGACGACACAACTTCTTCACCACGGCCCACAAGACTCGACCCGTCCGAGTTCTCCCCCCGACCCGTGTTTTCCACATTCTTGGGGCCTGGCGAGGCCCACGCGAAGCTGAAGGCAGCCAAAAACTCCACGCCGGCCCAGAAGAAGACTCGAACCGTCCCCCAGGATCGGCTTCTCCGCCCGAGCGCGCCGTGTCTTCCCACGCCTGGGGCCCGGCGAGGCCCCGAGGGAGGCCGGGAACGGCCAAACACCTCCTGTCGTGCTTCTGTAAGACGCAGCCCCGAACATCAGACGCCCCGGTCCCTTCGAGACACAGGCACCCGACCTCTCGACCAGTAGGAGCTCGACCACAAGAAACCTTCCACAGGAAGCCCAACATTGAGCCCCCAGGATGTCCATGGATGGATGCTTTGCATGGGGGCTTCCCGCTTTCCATCGTAGAAGCATCGAAACCCAAGAAACCCTGAGCACCCTGGAGGAAAGCAGGGTGTTTCTTGGCATGGGTTCTCACTGCACCTCCCCCGGGCCAGTCCTTCGTCCTGGGTCATTTTTCGACGGCCCTGGGACCATCCGCCTCGACTTTTCGAAAAGCCGCATGTCCGGGACCACGCCAGGCTTCCGACCCCCCCGGGGGCCCGCCCACCCGCTGGGTCGCGAGGAGCCGAGCGCAGCCCCCGCAGGCCTGCGGGCCCACAAGGGCCATGGCCCGCCCAGCCCCCCCCGCCGCGCGCCCGAGCGCTGGGGGGCGCCCCCGCGCGCCGGGGGGGGCGCCGCCGTCTGCCTCGGAGGCGCTCGGTGCGGGGAACCGATCTGCCCCCCCCCCCCTTCCCTGACATCTTGTGTTCGGGGGAGAGCCCCACGCACACACGTCCAGGTCACCGGCGCAGGGGGTCTGCGGGCGAGGACGGCGGATGGAAGCGGCAATTGCGATCGAACGCTGTCGAAAACACACTGCACAAACCGTGCACACACACACACACAAGCACACACGGCCCCGCGCGCGGCGACGGGGCCTAGAAAGTCGACTGCAGGCGGCGTCAATCGCGCGCCTACGCCCGGCCGAATTCTCAGAGCCTTTCGGGTCCCGCAGCGCCGGGCAGCACATACACACACAAACACACAAACACACACACACACTGACATTTTTTGGGCGTCGCGGACCTGCGCGCAGCGACAAAGCGGGGAAGTCGTGGACCAGCAATCGCGCGCCCGCGCGCCTACAAGCGCCCGAACCATCAGAAACCATTTTGGGTCCCGCAGGAGCCGCCGCCATAAGCCATCCGTGCGTGGAACGCGGGGGGCGCCGTGAAAGAACGAGGCTACGGTGCGGTGAGGTGCCATATCCCAAAAAATATCTCTCTCACACACAAGCACACACACAAACAAACAAACAAACAAACACACAACGAATGTGCGCTTCATAATAATTAAGTTGAAGAGGTATGCATACATATCTCTATATACATATATATGTATCATCATATATGTGTGTATGTATACATGTGTGTATAGACACATACACATATATGCATGCATGCATGCATGCATGCATGCATGCATACATACATACATACATACGTGTGTATATATATATATACATACATACATACAGGCATAGATGCATGCATGCATGCATACATGTATACATACATACCAGATAGATGAATGTGTATATATGTACATCCATACATCTACACATACATACATACACACACATCCGTACACATATACATACATACATGCATACATATGTATACATGCATACATGCATACATATGTATACATACATACATACATACATGCATGCATGCATGCATACATACATACATATATACATACATACATACATACATACATACATACATACATACATACATACATGCATGCATGCATGCATACATACATACATACACACACATACATACATACATACATACATACATACATACATACATACATACATACATGCATACATACACACATACACGCATTTACATACATACATACATACATGCATACATACATACACACATACATACATACATAATGGGTGTGCCTGCATACGTAAAAAAAACTGACCATATGTCGAAAGTACCTCGCATGTTTACAAATACACACATTGAGTCCTCGCGCACGCTTTGCGCGCGCTTAACTTCTGGTGCACAAGGCAATGTCGCATCGGCAAGTGGGCACGACCACCCCTTCACAACGAATGAGGAGGGGTTATTGCTAGATTGTGGACAATGTGCGACTGAAAGCCAAGCGGGGTCGCGTTGTTGCGCGGCGTTGCGCGGCGTCGCGTAAGCCAACAAATCGGAAATTCAACGAGGGGAGAGGAGAAAGATGGGCGTTTTCGGCCACCGGGACTGCTCCAAACCAACCTGGACCCCACAATCCCCAAGAAGCCGAAACACCTGGCCCCTCGAACCTCGATCGTCGAACGTCGATCCTCGAACCCCCTCCTCTTCCTCCCCCCCTCCTCCTCCAAGACTTCCAACGTCGTAATGTTTTCAATGCGCGACCTCTGAAAGGTCGCGACATCCCTAGGACCAGACTCTCGTCCTGATTCGTCTTCATACGGTCCCGGGGCCCGAGAACGGCGAAAGCCGAAAACGACCGGCACCGCAACCGCGACCCGACGCCGAACCCAACGTCCCCGTCGCATCCCCGGCGCGGCCACGGCCCCTGCCCCGCCCAGCAGACCTACCCCCCCCCCTCACCCGCGACGCACGCTGACTGCACCGAACCTGGAGCCCACATCGCTTCCGCGGCACCGCCGCCGCCCCTGCGAGGCGCAGCTGACCTTCCGTCACCCGCGCCGCACGACGCTGGCACCGCCAGCGACAACTGCCCCGCGCGCGGCAACCTGCCGAAGCTGGGCCCGCCGCCTCACGCACAGGCCCGGCCCCTGCGGCGCTGCCCACACGCGCCGCGCGGGCAAAGCTCCCCGCGAAGCCCGCGGAACGCGGCAAACCCGGCGGCGACGCCAGCGGCACAGTCGGCGGCGCGGGCGCCGAGCCCGACTCCGGCGCAACGCCCGTTTCACGCTGGGTCGCAGCGCCCGCCCCCACCGCGCCGCTCGGCGAAGCGCGGCCACCCCCCGCGCCCCAGCCGCACCCCTGCGCCCATTGCTCGGCGACCGCGAAAATCCCGACCATCAACTCTGCAAAGCGGCGGGCCCCGTCGCGGACAGACGCGAACAGGCCCCTCCACGGCATGTCCCAGGGCGGCGGGTTGTAGACAGGAAACGCGAGGGGCCACGCGAACACGACTGAGCATGACACACAGGAGCAGCCACCAGTCATGGCGGCACATGTTCAATTGCTCTGGAGCGCCATCCCATGCCCATGCCCTGCGCGGCCTGCAGGGCTCGGGCCGGCTTCGGCACCAACGGGAACTGGCACCTCGCAACCTCGACGCCGTAAGGTTCTCGCACGCAAGACTCTTGGCAGTGCGCCTTGACTGCACAGTTCGCCCTGCGCGACGAGATCTGCGCGACCCCTTTCTCCCCGAACTGGAAGACCTCTTCGGAGCCATCAACCTTGACGAGGACGCAACGTGACTATTTACAGCATCGATAATAACCGCGCCGGTGAGCTTCGCGATGTTCATGTCGGCGCCAATCCGCATCAACATCCCGCGTCGGAAACTAGCTCGGATGAAACTTCACGCCCTGGACAACCCTGGCGGCGCCCTGCACGATCTGGCCCTTCACCGACATCTCCAGCCAGCCGAAAACGCACACCGATAGACAGTAGGCAAATGCCAGTCAGACGACCAGCGTCGCTGATGTTCGGCATTGCAGCATGCCCATGTGTTCTTCCGTCGGGAGGCGGAGCTGAAGCAGAACCATGGCCCGCGCGCACAGCAGCGTCTCCCCCTCCCCCTGGCCTCTAACACGAAACGCTGCTGCATCTGGCTGAGCACGGCCTCCCAGCCAAGGGGAATCTCAAACCCATCACGGACAACGGAATCTCGCGGCCGCCTGCGGTTCTGACCTGCCAGCCCAGATCGACCATGCCAGCGTCCGCGACGGCGGCGCAGCACTCGCCCTCTTCGACTCGCCCACCGCTCCCTCCCTCGGCACCCTCGCCCTCGTCGGCCTCTGAGCCCTCCCTGCCAGCGCCGGCAGCGCCCTCGTCGATAGCGGCGCCGACTCCACAAAGGCCAACAACGCAGCGCCCCTCGCCCTCGCCCCTGGTCTGGCCCCCGCCGTCGGCCACCCGCGCCCGCGCCACCCTCCGCGCCCGCAACGCCTCCCGTCGCCCGCGCCGGCGGGACTGGGCCAGAGCCGAACTCCACGGCCTCGGCCGGGCCCTCCCGGGGAGCGCCGCCGCCCCGGGCCCCCGCGGCCACGCGCGCCGCGGCCGCGCGCGGCAGGCCCAACAGCGACGAAGCGTCGCCCGCGGCGTCAGCGAAGTCCTGCGCGGCCCCCATCGCCCCACTGCGCCGCGGCGCACTGCTCTTTCACGCCACGCAGGTACCCACGCGCGCTTGAACAGCTCGGAGGACACGCGAAGCCCCCGCAACTACGCGCGCTGCAGGCTGGCGGGGTCGGACACCTCGAACACGATTTGCACGTGCTCGACCAGGTCGGCCTCCCACGGCGGCAGCGACAGCACCTTTCGAACGCCGTCCGCCCGTGGAAACCCCGCGAAATTCCCCACGAACGCCTCGTCGACGCGCTCATCGACCGGGGCGAAGGCACCCGAGCTGGTCTTACAGAAGAGCCGCAACATAATGCCCCGCGCAATGGGGAGCGGAAGCTTCGCTCCCAGCGAGGGACTCCGACGCGGCGGCGGCAGCCGACCGACCCGCAGATCGCCCGCCACGCGAAGCTCGGCATCGCGGGCAATGTCTTGGAGACCGCAGCCCAACACCCAATGCAGATGGGCACCTTCCGCGTCGCGTCGGCCCCGAGCTCAGCGCCTGGCCCAGCGGGCGCCATCTAGAGGCACTTCTCGCGCAACAGCCACCGGCGGTGGACGAGCCTCCCTTTAGCAAACCTCCCTTTAATGAAAACGGGCTGGGACCGAAACCGACGGACCTGGACCCGCAAAAATGATGGCCGCAACGCCCTCTCGCGAACCGAGAACAGACAATTCGCTAATCGACGTGTCAGAGTAGGAAGTCTGTTCAGCCCCGAAGCCTCCCATCGGGCCCCGGATCGCGCAGAGCGGACGCCTCCAGCTCCCTCTAGGAGACGCCGCCCTCCTGCTCGGCGCCATTAAGGCCCTCGTTCAGGAAGCGCCACCGCGCGTGGTACAGCGCCGGGTCCAACACCGCATGGGCGCGCTGCCCCTCCCCCAGCCGCCCCCACCTCGGCGCGCGCGCAGGCCGCTGCAACTCATCTTCGCACGGCAACGAACGCTCCCCAACGCCGTCCGGCTGACGCCAGAAATGGACACTCCGCAAGTCATCCACCCAATGAAAACGGCCGCAGACGCAGCAGCCGACTCTCGAGCGCACGCGCTGCCTGCCATCACGAACCTGCCCGCGAAACGGAGCTCTTCTGCCGCCCGTCCCCCCTGCCCCCGCGACGCCCGGCGAAACTGCGGGCCCCGCCCCCGCCCGCGCCACCGTCGCCGGGG
Organism: Prorocentrum cordatum; assembly: GCA_963575745.1. Taxonomy (NCBI): domain Eukaryota; class Dinophyceae; order Prorocentrales; family Prorocentraceae; genus Prorocentrum; species Prorocentrum cordatum. Next base: position 26,793 of record CAUYUJ010000317.1, read on the forward strand.
CGTTGCGACCCAGAGCCCGACCTCGGCGCTAGTCCACCACCAGCACCGCTGCCCGAAGAAGACCCGCCGCCGCCGACACCCGCGGGAGGGTCGTCGCCCGCGTCCCCTCCTCCCGCCATGTCACCCCCGTAGCCTGCCAGCCGCGACCAGTCCCTCTATTCCCGCCTGCCCCATACGCGTAAGAGGTGTTGCGAGCACTTCTGCGCAACCCCCGCCACCCTCTGCACCATTTGCGCCTTCCAGAAGTCTTCGTCGCGGGCCAAGTCTCGCCGACCAGCAAACGCGCCCAGCCAGATACCGCGAAGCTCTCGGAACTCGCGGAGATGGGTCAGAACTTCGCTGTGCTTCTCTGCGGCCGCGGCGACCTTCTCGAGCACGGCGAGCGGGCGGTGCTGGCGCATGTCCCCGCGCGCCCCAGCGCGGATCCACGCCAAACCCACACTCGCCCGCTCCTGGCGCGCCCAGCTCGCCACCCCCCGCGCCGCCTCCGGCCTTTGCCCGAATAGCAGCACCCAGAGGGGCCAGTCCGGAGTCGCTTGCGGCTTCCTGTCCGCGCAGTACACCAGCGGCCGCGCGTCCCGCGGCCTCTGTCCTGCATATGACGTCGCTGTGGCCCTGGCGCTGCAGTAATCCTGCAGCCACGGCGTCGCCCACGCGATCCAAGCCGGCGCTGGCACGGCACCAGGCCCACACAACAACCACAGCTCCGCCGACACGTCGCTGGGCTCGCCCGTGTAATAGCAGCGCCGCCCTGGGGGGGGAGCCTCGGCGAACCCCGACCCCACGGCCTCGGAGAGCCACGCGCCGCCCGCAGCCCCGGATCTCGCGATGCCGAACCCGCGCGGCCACGGCGCCAGCCTGCTCCCGTCTGGCCCCGCGCTCGCGAGCGAAACGCTGGCACGTCGCGCAGAGGAAAACCGAGGCCAGACGAAGGAGGCGCGGCTCCTAAGCCTGGTGGAGATCGGCCTAGGGAGCCAGGTGGCCACTGCGCGGGGCAATCGAGCGCGGCCACAGGCCAATCACACGCTTCGTCGCCCATAATGGATCCCGCTCCCGACCCCAGTGGGTACGACAGCACGCGGCCCCCGCCTATTTCAACACACCACTCACTCTTCTCCGAACCTCAAAGGGAACCAGAAGGGCAGCCAGAGGGTCGGCGCGCTCATTTCGACACATACACACACAACCTTCCACGCTTGCTTCGTCGTCGACTACGGCGTGCGATCCCCGCCCATATCGACACACCGCTCACAAGCTTCGTGCTCCAAGGGGGGGGGGGGTCAAATGCGGCCCTGGCGTGGACGGCCTCATGACGCCTCCCGACCAGGGGGGCCACCCTTCCGCGCCTCCCCGCGACCCATCCCCCCCGTGGCGCGCAGAACGGAAAGGTAGGCTTGCCCCCTACGCCACATACAGCAGCTGAGGGTTGGACCCCTCGCTGCTCGAGTTGGCTGCCCCGCGAAGGGCCGTCTTGAGACCACCTTCACGCTCCATCTGAAGCTGGGGCTTCCAAGAGGGTGGGGGGAGGAGGCGCTTGCAAACGCCGTCGGGGCCCCTGCGAAGCCCTCTTGGAACCAACTCCACAGGGAAAGGCTCGAAAACCCTCAAATGGTGGGGTGAGCTTGTGGACTTCCTAACAAGGTGTTGACCAATTTGGGCCGTCAGGGGGTCCTGTTCAGGCCTTCTGGTGGAACACCGTGGACGTCGTGGGGTCGTCCTGGACCCTCTTAGGCCCTCTTCGGCTCTCTTGGAATTGTCCGGGTGCACCTTGGGATGTGGCTGCGGGGACTTGGATCCCTCGTGGGCTGGGCCTTGTGGGAATGATCTCAGGCGCCCAGGCAGGGCAGGGAAGGGTGGCAAAAGTAGCGGCCCCGCCTGCAGCTAGGCAGCGGGATCCCGACAAAACGGCAAAAAACGAAAACCAGCAACGAAAAGAAACCACCAGGCCCATGTATAGATGTAATGTACCACCTCCCCCCCAAAAAAAGCAAACGAGCACACAAACAAACAAGCAGGCAAACAAGCACACAGACAAACAAACAAACAAACAAACAAACAAACAAACAAACAACTTCCCGCCACGACACACTTCCTGCATCCCGCCCGCAAATGATCGGCTCCTGGGCCTCTGACGGGGCGCGCTCCGACAGAAAAACGAAAGTGTCAAAAAAGCAGCAGAAACATATAGTTTAAGTCGGGCATGTCCTCCTATATGCGGATTTTGGACGAAGAAATACTCAACAGCAGAAACTCGAGAACCTCGACCCCAGGCCCTCGACCCCAGAGGCGGACCCTCGATCCTCGAGAGGGACCTCGATCCTCGAGAGAACCCACCACCCCATAGGTCGGGCATGTCCTCCTACAGGCGGATTTTGATCGAAAAAGTATAAATATTCAAACATGATACCGGAGAAAAAAAACAATCATAATCGTTTTAGGGCTATGGGGCTACAGGGCTACGTGGCTACAGGGCTATAGAGCTATAGGGCTATGGGGTTATAGGGCTATAGGGCTATGGGGCTATAGGGCTATAGGGCTATGGGGCTATAGGGCTGTAGGGCTATAGGGCTATTAGGGCTATAGCGCTACAGGGCCATAGGGCTGTAGGGTTACCAGGCACCTGGGCACCAGGGCATCAGGGCGTGCCGCCGAAATCGGCGCCTTACCTCACCTAACCATATGAATCCGCCAGGACCCCTACAGAGGCGAGCTCTGATTGGGGAAATACCCAAAAATTGCATCAACAACAACAAAAAACAAACAAAAAACAAAAAAAGTCGTCCCCTCACTATGTTTTGACTATTTTTGTTTTGAACATTCCTCCTGTAGAGGGACACGCCCGACTTAACTCCCCATTCGAAAGCAGGCGGTCCGAAGATGGGGCCCTGAAGGATGGGGCCATGAGCACGAGCGGCCTCAACTCAAACATCAGGTCGGGCATGTCCCCCCACAGGTGGATTTTGGGTGGAAAATAAGGAATACCCCAAAAATACACCAAAACAGCCAAAAAACAAATACTTAAAAAACATCGTCCCCAGAATATGCCCTTACCTATTCTTGAACACTCCTCCTGCAGAGGAGCATGCCCCTCTGAACTCAGACAGTGAAGGCTCCGCTCGGGACCCCCCCCCTGCGCCTGGTGGCCGCACCCCTCGGGGCCCCAGCCTCGAACCGCCGAGAGCGGGCCCCCCTCGATCCTCGATCCTCGACCCTCGCCAGCGAGCTCTTCCAGCCGCAGCCCCGGCAGCCCCCTCCGGCCGGGGACTGGCGGACGGGCCCCCGGCCGCCCCCTCTGGCCGCAGCCCCGGCGGCCCCCCCCCCGCCGCGGCCCGGGCGGCCGCAGACCCTCGACGTCATGAGATCTTCGCAGCGTCGGCCCGCGGAGTTCTCGACCTCTTCCCCGGGACCGGAGTTCCCTCCTCGAGCCACGTTCTGACGGTCCCCGGACCCGGCCAGGGCCGCCAGAGGCCGAAAATGGCAACAACAACCTCAACAAAAAATCACACAACACACACACACACACACACGCCACGTGATTTCATGACCCGATGGGGGTCTGCAGCCCCCTTCCAACGCCTCGGCATGGGAGAAGCGAGTCCTGAGGGAAACGTGTCCTGGACCCTGGTGCCTCCCCCCAGGACGAGCGCTCCCTCCTGAGCCGTTTTCTGACAGCCCTGGGGCCCGTGGAGGACCCCAGGGAGCCAAAAACTACGAAAAACCTCAGGACCGGATTTTTCTCAGGACCCGCTTCTTCTATTGAACAAGCGCGTTCCACTAATCGCAGACTAACTGCTCGCAAATGGCCTGGATCCGCCGCGGGGATTTTCACGCTCCATCACGTCGAACCAACCATTTGTTGTCGCACGTTTGCGAGTAGGCACCTTGCGGGTAGTGGACCGCGCTCGCCGATCCGTGGCGAAGCGCCGCCGCCCCAGCGGCTGCCCCGGCGGCGCCCTGCCCGCAGGCTCGGGGATCAAGTGATCCGGGTCCACCCAGGACCCGGGTCCGTCGTGCGCTGCAGGGTCCCGCGAGGTCCTGCAGAGGGTCCTGCGGCATCCCGCGGGATCCTGCACCCAAACCCCGAACCCTGCGAGCTCCAGCGCCCTGGCTGCCCCCGTCTGCAGCGACCCCCGCCTCTTGTTGAGCCCCGACAGGCGACCAGCAGCGGGCACCCCCCGGGACGCGGCCTCCCTGCCTCCCTGCCTCCCTGCCTCCCTGCCTCCCTGCCTCCCTGCCTCCTCCTCCTCCTCCTCCTCCTCCTCCTCCTCGTCCTTCTCCCCCCCCTCCCCCTCCTCCTCCTCTTCCTCCTCCTCCTCCTCCTCCTCCTCCTCCTCTTCCTCCTCTTCCTCCCCCTCCTCCTGCCGCGGCGCTCCCCGACAGCGGGGGCCCGCAGGCGGCGGCCGCCGCGCGCCGAGGGGCGCCCGCGCCACTGCCTGGCACACGCGCGCGGGGGGGGCGCTCGGAGGCAGGCAGGGGCGGGCCTGCCGCGGCCCCCGCTGACAGGGAGGAGGAGGAGGAGGAGGAGGAGGAGGAGGAGGAGGAGGAGGAGGAGGAGGGCCACGTCTTGATGACTGCTGGCCGGGAGAGAAAAGAGAGAGAGAGAGAGGGAGGGAGGAGGAGGAGGGGAGGAGGAGGAGAGGAG
>CAUYUJ010000317.1:31534-34034 GCA_963575745.1 Prorocentrum cordatum
TTGATGACTGCCTGGTTGGGAGAGAGAGAGAGAGAGAGAGAAAGAAAAAAAATAATAATAAAAAAAAAAAGGAGGAAGAGGAGGGCCACATCTTGATGACTGCATGGTCGGGAGAGAGAGAGAGAGAGAGAGAGAAGCAGGAGAAGGAAGAGGAGGAGGAGGAGGAGGAGGAGGAGACGGAGGGGGAGGTGGGCGAGGACTCCTGTTGGCATGCACACTCCAAATGGCTGTCAAGTGACCCACCTGCTGATGACGACCCTGTTTGCAGCCACCGAGCAGACCACTGCTAAGCCCAAGGCGGCGGACCGCCACCTAGGAGAAATAGACGTGGCGCAAGGCGCGGAGACCACACAGTGCAGGCCACAAAAGTTGCGAGAACATGCGTGGCACAGGCGTTGCTGAGCACCTGGGGTGAGACCAGCACCAGACCCGAGCGAGGAAGGCCCCTCGCTGGCGCACACAGCCCGTGGGGACCGCGCGACACCAGGACGAAGGCCGAAAGCGCGGATAACGAACGCAAAGACCGCAGCGTCTGGTGAAGCGCGGGCACCTCCCGCAGGCACAGTACCTCGCACGCTCCAGACAAGGTGACTGGGGAGTTGCCAACCTCATGGCAGTGGGTTGAGAGGCAACCGCCCCACAGCACGCCGCATAGTGGCCGTGGACAAGGTTTATCTGACAGCGGCCAGGCGCTCACTTTGCGGTGGAAACTGGAGAGGTGGGCGAGGACAAGGAGGAGGAGGAGCAGCAGCAGCAGCAGCAGCAACAGAAGGAGGAGGAGGAGCAGTAGCAGAAGGATGAGGAGGAGGAGGAGGAGGAGGAGGAGGAGGAGGAGGGGGCGGGCGAGGAGGGCGAAGGGGGGCGGAGGAGAAAGGAGGGCGAGGGGGGGGAGGGAGGATGGGCAGCAGCAGGAGCAGGAGGAGAAGGGTGGGGGAGAGAGAGGGAGGGAGCGAGGGGATGAAGAAAGAGGAGGAGGAGGAGAGAAAGGAGGATAAGAAGTGGAGGAGGCGAAGGGGGAGGGGGAGGAGGAGAACGGAGGGAGGAGGAGAAAGGAGTCGAAGAGGGGGTGAGGGAGGGGGATATGAGACAAAAGCGCCCGAAACCATCCGAGAACGTGCACGTCGCCCTGGCATGGCCCTGGGCCTCCCCCCCCCCTGACAGTTCCCCTGAGCAGCCCCCCCCCTGCCGCGCGCGCGGCCTCCCCTGCCGCCCGCACGGCCTCCCCGCTGCCGCGGCGGGGCAGCGCACTGGCGGCGACCGTGCCCACGCCCACGCCCGCGCCCGCGCGCCTCCGACGCCCCCGGGCGCCGCCGGCCGAGATGCGGCCCCCGGGGCGGCTTCGCCTGGAGGCCCTGCGCCGGCCTGGCACTTCCAGCGGAGCGAGGAGTCGCAGCAGGGGGAGGGCTCCGCGACTCGGATCCCCGAGAAGGCTCTCCTCCTCCCTCGCCTCTCCCTATCCTCCTCCTCCTCCTCCCTCCTCCTCCTTCTCCTCCTTCCTCTCCTCTCCTCCTTCCCTGCTTCCTCCTCCTTCTCCTCCTCCTCCTCCTACTCATCCTTCTGCTACTGCTCCTCCTCCCTCCTCCTCTCATCCTCCTCCTTCCTCCTCCTCTCCTCCCCTCCTCCTCCCCCCTCCTCCTCTCCTCCTCCTCTCCGCCTCTCCCTTCCGCCTCCTCCTCCTCCTCCTCTCTCCTCCTCCCCTCCTTCCTCCTCCTCCTCCTCTCCTCCACCTCCTACACCTCCCCATCCTCTGCCCTCCCTCCTCCTCCTCTCCCTCCTCCTCCTCCCTCCTCCTCCTACTCCTCATCCTCCTCATCCTCCTCTTCCTCCTCCTCCTTCTCATCCCTCTGCCTGACAAATCCCACCAGCCCTCTGGGGCGTGAGTGGTTTAGCGGATTGCCTGTTCCAACCCACTTGCTCCCCTTCAGGGCAGGAGAGCCCAGGATCGAATCGACAAGTCGGATGGGCGATCGAAACGAATTGGAACCACGAAAATTGGCAGCCAAATCGGGAGAAGTCGAATCGACGGAAACCTGCAGGCTCGTACGTCTCCATTGAGAGATCGGAGCCCAAATCGGAATCCGTAGTCGAATCGAATGGGGATCGGAAGCCAACGAAATCGAATCGAATCGAACCGGAGGAATCGAAACGAGCCCTGGGCTCACCCCTCCCCCTTCTCCCTCCCCCTCCCCCTGGACCTGGGCGGGGCGCCCCGCAGGTCGTCAGAGCGTCCAAGACGACATCGACGAGAAGGCCACAACCACTGATGTTACAGGCTGTGGAACAATTTGGGCCTCCTCCTGGAGGGGGGACACTAGTTGAAGCCCCCCTTCTTTGATCGATCATCTCCACGATGGCCCCAAGATTGCCCCCGACGCTCTCAAGAGTGCCCCAAGAGGGCCCCACGCAAGAGGCCCCCTAAGAAAAGGTGCCCCCGAGGGGATCCCAAGAGACCCCCACGAGGCTCCGAGAGGCTCCCCCGAGGCATCCAAGACGGATCAAG
>CAUYUJ010000317.1:39034-44034 GCA_963575745.1 Prorocentrum cordatum
ATAAGCCCTGGGTAATATCTATTTGGGATCCATCCTGGAACGAACAGGAACTGCTGCTGGCCTTCGCACGCGCCATTTCCGTACCCACCCCGCTCGTGCCGACCCGAGGAGGGCACCTCGGAAGGCGGGAGGGCCTCGGAACGGCGGTGTGCCTTCTCAGGAGGGCCGACCTTCCGCCCCCGACCGGAAGCCCAGAATCCCGCTCAGCGTCGGTCGCCCGGACCCCCCTGGACGCCCTCCTGCCGGGCGTCTCGAGCTGCGCACCGCGCGGCTTCTGAGGAGGCCCGAACTACAACAGAAAAACGCCCACCCTCGCTGCTCGAGGCTCCAGCGTGCGCGTGGGTGCTCCAACGCCTCTCTGGGCGGCCACATCGTCGAGCGAGGGTAGCGAAAAGACACCTTTCCCATGACGTCTCCCCCCTCGATGAGGGGGGGGATGGGAGGGGGGACTGGCTCACGGGAGAAAGAACAGTGACCCGAAGTCGGCGATCCATCGCCGGCAGATCGCCTGCAGATCGGCCTCGGTGGCGCAACTGCACGCTCCTGGGCGCCAGCCGTGGCACCCAGGCCACGATCGGCGAGGCTTGGGCGGATCAGGGGCCGATGGTCCTTCTCCTCCTCCTCCTCCTCCTCCTCCTCCTCCTCCTCCTCCTCCTCCTCCTCCGCCTCCTCCTCCTCCTCCTCCTCCTCCTCCTCTTTCTCCTCCTCCCCCCCGACGTCGCCCCCGCCCCCCCTTTCATTCCATAGACGGGGCGAGCCTCCTCGGAAGGACCCGGAGGGCCTCCAGCCTCCAGAGAAGCCCTCTGAGCCGTCTCCGGAGCCCCGGAAGGGCCTCTCGGCAGGCCGGAGAGGGCAAGAGGGAAGGCCCACGCCCAGACTTTTACGTCGGCGGCTAGGCAGAGTCACTGCGATGGGCATGAGGCGTTGGTAGATGTACGAGCGCGAATTTGGCCACCATGCAGGACGAGGAGCCCACCCCCAGACATGCGACGTCTTGATTTTTCAATACGGCGTCCTCGGAAGGCCCGACCCTCTCCCCCCAGGGCTGGCTCTCCATCCCGAGTCGGTTTCTTGACTGCCCTGGGGCCCCGCGAGGGCCCCGGGAGACCGAAGACTACCGAAAACCCGCCGTCGCGAGCATGTCTGGGCCGCCTCTCACTCCTTCCCGCGGCGCACCGCCCCATCGGGCAGGAGAATGCCCAGAACCGAACCGAACCGGGATCGGAAGCCATCGAAATCGAATCAAATCGGATCGGATCGGACCGGGGGAATCGGATCGGATCGGAGTCGAATCGAATCGAACTGGATCGGAGGAGTCGAACGGAGCCCTGCCGGAGTGCCCTACCGCTCGCCGCTGGAGGCGGGGCCGGCCAGCGGCGGGCGACCCCGCAGGCGGGCCCGCCTGGAGGTCAGCCCGCGAGCACCCAGAGGAAGAGCCCTGTGGAGAGCACCCAGGTCACCACCTCAGCGGGAGAGCAGGGCAGCTCCTCCTCCTCCTCCTCCGCCTCCGCCTCCGCCTCCTCCTGCCAGCGCATCCTCCTCATCACGTTCACCTAATCTCTCCCCACGCCTCACTCATCCTCCTCTATTCGGCATCACCTACGAATGCCCTTACCGCGACGATACGACTTACGCAGCTCCGCATCCCCCTCCTCCTCCCCTCCCTGCCCTCCTCCTCCTTCGCCTCCCATCTTCGCCTCCTCCTCCTCCTCCTCCGCCTTCTCCTCCGCCTCCTCCTCCTACTCCCCCTCCGCCTCCTCCGCCGCCTCCTCCTCCTCCACCTCATCCTCGCCGTACGCGGCCGAGCGCATGCCGAGGCCAATCCTGAGGGACCCTCAAGGATCCAAAGGGGTACCGAGGAAGCCTGAAGCATGAGAAGTCCCAGAGGACCCTGGGAAGTCCTGATGGGTCCCGAGAAACTCTGAGGAATCATCAGAACCCCTGAAGAACCTCCAAGAATCTTCAGGAATCATGCAGAACCGTAAGGAATCCTTGGACATCCGGAAGAAACCTGGGAGATCCTTTGGAATCCCGAGAAGACCTCAGGGACACTGAGGAACCGTGAGGAACCCTGGGGGACCCTCAGGAATCTTGATAAACCCGTGGGAATAAAAAAATCTCAGGAATCCCACCAGCCCTCTGGGCGTAGGTGGTCTAGAGCAGATCCTCTTCCACCCCTCCCTCTTCCCCCTTGGGGAGGGGTTTACCCCTCCCCCTACCCCCTCCCCTGGACCTGGACGGGGGGGGCCGCGGGTAGTTAGAGCGTCCAAGATGGCCCAAGACGGCTCCAAGAGCGCCTCAGAGAACCCAAGATGAGCTCCAAGATGGCTCAAGATAGCGCAAGATCGCTCACGATGGCTCCTAAGATGGTTCCAAGAAGCCCAAAGACGGCCCCAAGATAACTCCAAGTGGCCAAACAGCTCCCCAAGGAGGCCCCGAAGAGGCCAAAATCGTCCCAAAACCTAAGGAAAATCAATGATTTTTGCTTTCTCGCCTTTTCGCTTCCGATGGCCATCCGAGGCCTGGAGATGGCTCCAAGATGGCCCAAGAGGGCCCCAAGAGAGCCCCAAAAGAGCCCCAAGACGGCCCCAAGAGCGCCCAAGAGCACTCCAAGAGCGTTCCAAGAGGGGTCCAAGAGGCGATTTTAGGGGCTTCCGAGGGGGGGCGCTAATTCACCCCCCCCTCTTGTTTGATCGACTCCCTCCAAGATGGCCCCAAAAGCGCCCAGGAAGCCCCAAGAGGTCCCAACATGGCCCCAAAATGGCCCCAAGAGGCCCCCAAGAGGCCCCCCGGAGGCCCCCAAGAGACCCCCAAGAGGCCCCAAGAGCCCCCCCAGATGCACCCAAGATGCTCCAAGAGGCCTCGGCGAGAATGCCTAATCATTGATTCTACACAGGTTTAGCCACATGGAGGCCTCTTGGGGGGGGGCACGGATTAAGATGACTCCAAGAGCGTCTGGGAGAGCCCAAAATGACCTCCAAGATGGCTCAAGATATCCCAAGATGTCTCATAATGGCTTCCTCTGTGTGCTGCCCACTTCTCTGATCGAGGCAATTCCTCTGGGCATCGTTTCTGGATGGGCTGGTGGGGATTCGCGAAGCGACAACAATTCAAAGGAATCCAGAAGGATCCAGAGAAACCCAAGTAACCCTACAGGACCCCAACTCATCCTTAAGAATCCACTCCCTGGAGAGGTCCCCAACAGCCCCAGCAACCCCATAGGGGATGGGAAGGCACCCCGATGAGGTTGCTGAGGTTGCTGGTTGTTGGGAGGGGTCCAGGGCACAAGGTCCCGTGTCAGTCAGCATCAACAAAGACGACGACGACAGTCCACACCGTGGAAGCCCACTACAGCCTTGCACCCAGGGTCAATGTAAGACCGCTCGGCCTCCCCACTCCAACATACAGAGAGACGGATAAATAAAGTATTCCTGTAGGAGAAAAAAAGAAGAGAGAGAGAGAGAGGGACAAGGAGACCGAGACAGAAGGAAAGAGAGAGAGAGTGCGTGAACAAACGAAGCAATTAACAGAACAGGTTGGGAACGAGTGAGAGGGTACAAGGGAAAGAAAAAGAGAGACAGAGAAAGAGAAGAGAGAGGGAGAGACAGAGTTTGTGAAACAGTCCCCGGACAGTGATTGCAATCAGGCCGTCTTACTCTTAGAATAAGGACTGTGTAGCCGCAGTCTGGCGACTGTGTAGCCTTAGGTCGGGCAGGTGCCCCTACACGCGGATTTGGGACGACATTTTAGGAAAAAAAAAAAAAAAAAAACTCCAGAAATAATCGGAAATAGTCGAACATCGTCCCCAGACGATGTTTGACCATTTTGTTACTATGTTTGAACATTCCTCCTGTAGAGGAACAGGCCCGACATAAATGTAGCCGCCGCCGCCGCCTCGTCGCCGCCAATCGTCTGGGCCTGCGGATAACTCTGGCCGCCACGTCGCCGCCGTCGCCGCCTCGTCGCCGCTCGCTTCGCATTGCATCGCATTGTGTTGCACTCATTCGCACCGTATGACATAGATTGCACCACACAGATTGCACCACATGGATTGCACAATGTAGTTTTCCAACCTTTGTTGCACACGATAGATTGCATGGCATTGATTGCAACACGTCACATGGAATCGACCACATATCTTAGACAACATAGATTGCACAAGATTTGTTGAACAACGTAGACTGCCAGAAACACACTGTCTGGAAATGTCACTGGCATTGTAATATATGAAAATGGGAAATGGTGAAAAGGGAAAACAAAGAAATGAGCAAACCAATGATATAACCTGGCAATAAGCCCACCTCAAAGCGGCTGCGAGTAGCGCAGGAATTGGTCCTCCTCATAGGCAACGCGCCGCGAAAAGAAAGAAGCTCCCCATGGGGCCGCGGAACGCGTAAGGGATGTGCCGAAATTCGGCCTGGAGAGCATGTGATACCATGCCGCCGAAGCCTTGGGTGCAGCTTCCTGCGGGGCGACGAAACATGTGAATGGTGTGCCGGAATGGGCGGAAACCGCATGCGATAGCCTGACGATAAAGTCTTCGGTGGAGCCTCCTGCGGGGCCACGAAACGTTCAGAGAGGTGTTCGGAAAGGAACGGGCTGGCGCTATGCAACACCATGCCACTGGGGCCATCGATGGAGATCCCTGTGGGGCCGCGAAACGTGTAAGGAGTGTGCCGAAACGGGCGGGGAAACGCTAGCATGCAACACCCAGCAACGGAGGACTTCGGTGGAGCTGGCTGTGGACACTGCACGCTAGACTCTGCGCCTGTTCGTCCCGCGGGGCGGACTTACGTGGGGCTAGGCGGTGGCGCCGCGGCGCCAACAAGTATATCAAAAATCACATGCTGGCTTAGGGGAGGGTGGAAGCGGAAGAACCGGCCAGCCGATGCACTCATCCTGTCGATGCCGCTGCCGCTGCACGTAACGTTCCCATTTGAAACAACAGAACAAGATTCGAAATAATTGCATGCCAATCCTCTCAAGATCCGTGAGTGTGA
>CAUYUJ010000317.1:49034-71534 GCA_963575745.1 Prorocentrum cordatum
ACATCCTACCACTCCCGTCCATCCCTTCCCAATATGAATATGCTCCTGTACCCGCCGACGTGTCTCATGGCAAATCTGGACCTGCCGCATCGTGTTATGCGCAGTCACGAAACGGGAGCAGTGCACAGTGGTGGAGGAGGAGGAGGAGGAAGAGGAGGAGAAGCAGGAAGAGGAGACGGGGGATGAGGGCAGTGGGGAACGAGGAGTGGTGGGGCAATGGGAGGAGCAGGAGGGGCAGGAGCAGGAGGAGGGAGAGGGGGGCAGGAAGGGTCCCGGGAGGAGATGTCGGTGGTGGCGGGCCTCAGCACACCGCCCGCCAGCCCGGCGCCGAGCAACGGGCCAGCCACCTCGCCCCCGGGGCAGGCAGGTAGGAGCAGACGACAGCGGCGGCGGACCCTCCCGGGCGCTGGAGGCCCACACTCACACACACACACACACACTCACTTTTGGCGTCGTGGCCAAGCGCGCAGCGGCGCGGCGGGGGCAATCGGGCGAGAGAACGCGCGCGACCGGCCCTACGACTACAGATGCGACTACATACCTACTACGACAACTACCATTCGCACACACGCCTCGACTCCGCGGTGCCCTTATCACACCCCCATGCCACGGGCGCGCCCACGCTGTGTCGCTCTCGAGGCCAGGCAGCGCCAGCGCCGTGCGCGCCGCCGCGGGTGCCGCCGCCGCCGCCGCCGCGGCCGCCGAGGCCCGATGCCGCTGGTGCCGCCGCCGCCGCCGCTGTCGGCCCCCGCCGCCACTGTCGAATTCGAGAGCGCCGGCGCCGTCGGCGCACGCCGCCGCCGTCGAAGGCCCGCCGCCGCCGCCGCTGCCGTTGGCGCCGACGCCGCCGTCGAAGGACCGCCGCCGTCGGAGGCGCCAGCACCGTCGGCGCCCGACGGCCCGCTGGCCTGCCGCAGGGCCAGCACGGCCAGGTGCGCGCCCAGCGGCAGCGGCCGCGCGCCACCGGGCGCCAGGACGTCGGGCGGGGCCGGCGCGGGCGGCTCGGCGCCTCCAGGCATCGCGGCGCCGATGACGGCTGGCACCATCTTCGCCCGCTCCACGTCCGCGTCCGCTCCCCTCGGCGGCGGCGCCACCGTCCAGGCCTCGCGCGCGGCAGCGTCGAGCTTCATGCCCAGGGCCATCAGCAGAACCGGCACGCTGCAGCGGCCGCCGTACGCGACGGCCGCGGTGAGCGGCGCCAGCCCGGCCTCCACCGCAGCCGCGCTGAGCGGGCCCGCCGGGCGCAGGCCGCGCCAGGCGAGGCCCGCGGCCGCCGCCAGCAGGCAGGCCTTCACCGGCGGGTTGAGGACCTTGGCGCGCCACTCCTGAAACGATATCGCGCCTGTCAGGATGGGGAAGCCGATCCCCCACCGCGCCATCACCCAGAGCGAGTAGGAGGTCAGGAACAGGAACTCCACGCGCGCGCGCAGCTCCTCGGCGGCGCTCTCGCTGGGCTGCCAGAAGCCCCGCACGGCGCCAGCGCCCTCGCCCAGCAGCGCGCGGTGCGGCCCGAGCGCCAGCACCAGGGTGAGCGGCACCGCGAAGGAGTTCGGGAAGGCCACGGCCGTCATGAGGAGCCCCCGGTGCTCGCGGGCCCCGGGCACCGCGAGGGACACCGCGGCGCCGGCGGCGAGGCCGCAGGAGACCACGCAGAGGCACACCACCGCCAGCGGCCAGATCGAGGCGATGTCGGCCGGCGTGATGTGCGGGGTCATCCTGCTTGGCGGCGCGCACAAAGAGGTGGAGGGAGGGGGAGGGCTTCTTAGAAGGAGGCTGCTTCTTAGAAGGTGCCGGCCTTGCATCACTAGACAAGGCCCGCGCCTTCTGGGAAGTAGGGGTGCTCCTGATAAGCCATCCCCCCCCCCCCACACCCCCCTCTGCGCGTGGCTGACCTGCTCAGGATGAGGCAGGGCAAGAACACGGATGTCACGAGCTTGTCCAGCACCTTCTCCGACTCTTCCGTGATCGCGCCCTGGCGCCGCGCGTAGACACCGAGCGACGCGCACGCGGCGACGGTGCAGACGGACCTCGCGGACGCGGTGGCCAGCAGCAGCAGGTCGTCCATGGCCGCACACCAGCGGGTGCCCGCTGGGCCTGGCCTTGAGCCAAAAAGGCTACAGGGTGACGACAATAACAGGGTTTGGATGACCCAGCTCGGGTTCGAACATGGAGGTGGGCACCCGATAAAGAGGGGCTCCCGCTCAAGACTTCCTCGCGGTTCCCTCACAAACCAGGTTCCCGCTCGAACATTCCTCCGGATTCAGAAATGAGGAGGCCAAGAGTGACGGCAGTTACAGGGTTTGGACGATCCCGCTCGGATTCGAACATGGGGGTGGCAAACCAGGCTCCCGCTCGAGGCTTCCTCAACATGAGTGTGCGAGCGTGTGTGTGAGTGAGTGAGTGAGTGAGGGAGTAAGTGAGTGTGCATGCGACAATCATGATGATGGTGATGATGATGATAATGGTCGGTGAGTGGCAATGATGATGACGACGACGATGACGACGACGGCGATGATGATGATGATGATGATGATGATGATGATGATGATGATGATGATGATGATGGTGGTGGTGGTGGTGATGGTGGTGGCGCTGATGATAATAATGATGATAATGCGGATAATGCTGGTATTAATAATAATATTGCGAATAACATTAATATTAATCGTACTGATAATAAGAATAATAAGAAGAAGAAAAAAAAGCAGAACAATGCTGGTAATAATCATAAGAATGAGATTGACAAAAAATAATCATAATATTAATAATATTACTAATACTAATAATCATAATGATGGTAGTAATAATAACAACAATAATAGTAATTAGAATGGTATTAATAAAAATAACAATAATAACAAAAATGATAATGAGGAGGAGGAGGAGGATGATGACGATGATGATAATGCTGGTGGTGGTGATGACGGTGAGTATGCTAGGAGGTGAGGAGGTGGGGGGGAGCGAGATTATTGCGCGGGGGGGGTGGAAGGGAAAACCATAACCCCAATGGGGATGTGGGGGAGAACCCGCCAGACCTGCCCCATACCTGATGGCATATACCCCCTCTGACAGAATCCCACTAGGGCTGCAGACAGCTTCCATGACATCCTACCAGGGCTCCTTAACAGCTCAGCCCTCCTGCATCTTAGAATGATCCCCATCAAAGCTGCTCACGTATCTAATAGCTCCACTGGAGCGCCCTACAGCTCCGAGGCAGATTGCCTGTGCTCTGCCTCAACCACACATGGAATCCGACTGTAGCCCCATACAGCTCTGATGGAGTTCTACCACGACTGCATACATATCTATCACGCAATCCTCATCGTGCCATCATACGAATCCCATACAAACCCACCGTGGTTGCCGAGAGGCACGAGTAGGAACATAAGTGTGTCCCCACAGAGCCCAAATAACAAACGATTAGAGCTGCCGACATCTCCAAGCGCTGCCTGCACGCTGCCTGTAGCTGGCTGCAGCTCAAACGCACGCCCATGCGAACTACCGCCCGCTCAGGTAGAAAGCTGCATGAGTTACCTACAGCTCTCTTAGAATCCTACCAGGGTTGTCTACAGCC
The DNA here is from genome assembly GCA_963575745.1 of Prorocentrum cordatum. NCBI lineage: Eukaryota > Dinophyceae > Prorocentrales > Prorocentraceae > Prorocentrum > Prorocentrum cordatum. The sequence continues at coordinate 52,609 of CAUYUJ010000317.1, forward strand.
CATAGAATCCTATTAGATGTACCTGCATTCCCAAAATATGACAACCTAAGCTGTCAAACGTTCTGGGGAGATCCCGTTAGCAGCTGTCCTAAGCACGCAGAAAATCTGTAAGAAGCCCTTTCAAGCACAGAGAATCCCACGACATCCTTGAATTCCGTCGGGTGTACTCGACCATATCCAAAGTCCCTTGCGAATCCTGGAGAGCAAATCAAGATGGCGTAGGATGCCCGACAGGTACCGTCGAAATCGATAAGTGTAGCTTGGGCTCCGTAATCGGACAACAACAGCATGAAGGCATAATTGTGACTATTTGGGGTGCGCTACGACTCCACGGGGTATGCTTCGGACTCTTCTGCTGAATAGTAACAACCACGCGAGTTTCGCGCGCACTTAGGTTACAGCATGCTCTTGTTGTAGTCTGAAGTGTTCTGCATCGGAGGACATATACTGTCAGGCTCGAAATGTCAGTTGGACTTTCCCCTCTTGGTCTTCTCTTTGGGCAGTTTTAAGTCGTCTTGAGCGCCTCTTGGACCGTCTCGGGGCTCTCTTGGGCCGTCCTGGGGCCCTCTTGGAGGCCTCTTGGGCCATCTCGGGGCGATCTTTAGGGGCTTTTGGACCGTTTTGGACGCTGGTAAGACAAAAAAACAATCTGTTGAAAATGTTTGTTTCCCTCAGGGATGCAATAATTGTGGCCTCTTGGGGCCCTCTCGGGGCGCATCTTGGAGCCTTCTCAAGACATGTTCGGGGCCTCTTGACCCGCCTTGAAAAACTATTCGAGTGTGTCCGGCCCTGTCAGGCCGCTCTGGTCGATCTGGGCGACCTCCAACGCAGTTTGGAGCTGCGGGGGGGAGGGGCCAGGAGGCCCCGAGGGGGTCAATCATGTCGTGGGCCAAAGAGAATCCGGGAGGGCGTCCCCGCCCGGGCCCAGGCCCCCAGTACCACCAGCAGCACCAGCAGCACCACCAACAGCAGCACCAGCACCAGCACCACTCTCGCAAGACAGCTTGCGTGACCGCTCCTGGGGTCCTCTTGAAATCCTCCTGGGGCCATCTTGGGATCCTCCAGGAGCGTTCAGGATCCTCGAAGACGGCTTAGGAGGGCCACAAGAAGGCCGCAGGGGCGTCCAATGGGCCCCAAGAGCAGCCAAGCATTGGTCACACCAGCGTTCTCTCGCGTGACCGCTCTTGTGCTCCTCTTGAAACCCTCTCGTGGCCTTCTTGGAGCCCCCTTGGGCGATCTCGGGTCCGCTGTAGGGCCGCGTAAACAATTTGTCGAGCCGTTTATGGCCGTGCGAGGGTCCTCCTAAGGCCACTATAAAGCCGCCTTAAAGGCCTCTGGGGCTCTTTTGGGGAACTCTTGAATCTTGAAGTGGATTGGGGCACTCTTGGGGCCCCTTAGACAGTGTTGGTGCGAACTTGGAGGCTTATTGGTCCGCCTTGGACCGTCGGAAAGCTGTAAAGGCGAGAGAGCGAAAATCCTGCAAAACCTTTTGAAAATCTATGACTTTGGCTCGTTGGAGGGCCTCGTAGAGGCCTCGTGGGGACCCCCTGGAGGCATCTTGGGAGCATCTTCGCGCCTCTTCGGGGCGTTTCAGGGGCCTCTCGGGGCTTCTGGGGGACCTCTCTGGGCGGAGGGCTCGAATGTCTGTTCGGAGCCCCCGTCTGGACCCTCCCCGAAGTCGTTTTGGAAGCCTCTGGGGCAGTCTTGGAAACCACTTCGGCCGTCTTGGAGGAGCCCTCTCCGGGCGTCTTTGGGACTCTCTTGGGAGACCCTCGGGCAGCATTGTGGTGATCTTGGAGGCCTCTTGGCGGCGTCTCGGGCCGCCCTGGAACGTTGGCAAGCCGAGAAAGCGAGAACGCGCAAATCACTCCGAAAGCTCTTGGGAAATTGACGAAACTGGTTTTTTGAGGTCCTCTGAGAGGCCTCGCGGAGGCCTCGTGGAGCCGCGCGGAGGCCTCTCGAAAGTCCGGGCCTCTCGGGGGGCCAGTGGGGGTCTCTCGGAGTTTCCTGGAGGCCTCTTACTGCCGAGGGCTCCAAATGTCCGCTCGGAGCCCCCGTCCAAACCCTCTCTGGGGTCGTATCGGAAGCCTATGGGGCCGTCTTGGAAACATCTTGGGCTGTCTTCGAACCGCTTCGGGGTCGTCTTCGAGCTCTCTCGGAGCGTCTTGGGGGTCTTCTGGGAGCTTATTGGACGGCATTGGGCCGTCCTTGGCGGTGTCTCGGACCGCCTGGGAGCATTGGGAGCCGAAAAGGCGAGAACACAAAAATCCATCCAAAACCATCAAATCAATGGGATTTACCTCTTGGGAAGTCTCGTGGAGGCTCTTGGGAGGCCCCCACGAAAACTCTTAGGCAGTACGGTGCCAATTCTGGCCAGTCTGGGGCCGTCATGGCCCATTTTGGCGGTCACGAAACGCGTTTTCAAGCAACCTGGGGCCGTCTTCGGGTGATTTTGGAAAGCCCCCCGTGCGCCGGCAAGGCCCCGGGCAGCCCGACGCTTGTGGTCGGGGGGGCCAGCCCGGGGGCCCCCGGACACTGTTCCCCGTTGCATGCCCGAGTTCCTTGGGGCTCTCTGTGCTTTGTTGGACACGCCGACGATTCCAAACAAAAAACGCGCAGGAGCCCCTGGAGATTATTCTACGATTCCGTGAAGGTAACATGGAGAATCCGTGCGAAACCAATGCGACACCCTACTGCCCCGTAGGATGCCCCACACAAATCCCAAGGTTTCTGATTAAATCCGTAGGCCTGAGGGCGCCTGAGGGATTCCACAGGACTCGTCAAGCACGATGGAAACCAGTAGGGTTCCTAGGACCTCTTCGGGTTCCTAGGAAGAGCCCCCCCACGGCTCAAAAGTCGAATGGCATCCCGATGGAATCGCGCGAAGTCCACCAGGAAACCTAGACTTGTTAAACACCTACGAACACAAAATGAAAGTTTTTCCAAAGGCCAAAACAACACATGCAAAGAAAAACACTGTGACACACACTTGAAACATTGTAAATTGTGTCGATGCGAAAAAACTATGCCATACAAACTCCAAAACACGGTTGTCTAAGATTATGTGTTCTAGCCGATAAGATTTACCCGATAAGATGTGCCATGACTTGCATTCGCACGCGACTTGCAGGGAACGATGTTTGTTTGGCAGGGCCGCTTGCTGTCAAACAACAACGAACAAAAAGAAGTCGAAAATGCATTAATGCATAGAGTCTTTCTGTTGTCTGGATGTTTCAGTTCGCCGTTGAAATAGGACTTGTTATAAATTGGATGATCACGCGGATTGCACGAAGAGAGGTTCCCTTGATGATTTGCTTGTTTTCAAATAGTAATGAGCCCCAACAAAAATAAAAACCTGAGGGGGCATCGTTTCCAGATTGTTCAATGAATTATGTTGTGTTAGAATTGGCTACCGATTGCTTACCTGCGCAACGTGTACGAAACGTTACTTTCTTGGTGCTTCGGCTGTTCTCCTCAAAAAACCTCAGTCGTTGCTCGCGGGCGGCCCAGGCCGACGGACCTGAGGCGGGCGCGGGCGCGGCCGGCTCGCAGCGCGCTCAGAGCCGGGGGAACTCTCGTTCCTTACCTGCCGACAGGATGTCCTTCACAAAAGGTACCTAGATCAACCACACCACGTCAGCCAACGGCCTGAACGAGCGTTTCGATGCGCTCATGCCGAAAAGCTCTACGAGGCACTGGGAGCCGGCGGTAAACCGTCAACCAGGTCACCGCCAGACGATGTCTCTTCCCAGACATCTTTCAATCAAATACTCCACCTAGAGCCCCGAGAATTCCACCATTGAACGCGATACTCGACTGCAGGCAACGATAGTCTGGATTGTGAACAACGATCCTTGGAAAATCTCACAATCTTTGAAACACATGTATCCCGATGGCCGACAGCTCCTTCTAATTCGCGAGAGCTGTGCGATGGCAGGAGCCCTGAGAATTGCACCATCGGACGCGCCATGATCGATTGCACGGCGAAATAATCTGGATTCTTTTTTTTTTTATATATATATATATATATATTATTATATATATCTATATATATATATATATATATATATATATATATAACAAAAAACAAAAAAAACAAAAAAAAAAAAAAAAAAAAAAATGGGGGCCGGCAGTAAACCGTCGCCCTTGGCAACCGCGGGGAACTCGTAGAGCTTCCTCGTGCAATGCGGGCGCGGCGCAGCTCGAGTTAAGTCAAGGAAACCATCACCATCACCAAAAAGTTAGCAGAGTACAAATAGTTGTTCGGCTCCAGCGCTGATAGCAGACCGAGGTCTGCCGTCTAGATACTTTAGACTCGCGCGCGTGAGGATGTCCTTCCCATTGCTGCGCTGAACAGCTCTGTCGCTCATCTGCAGCTCGAGGTAGTCAAGAACATCATTACCAGTTAGCAGGGTACAGGTACTTTTTCGGCCCCAGCGCTGATAGCAGACCAAGTTCAGGCGTCTAGATACTTCAAACTAGCGCGCCTGATGATTTCGTTCCGATTGCTGTGCCAAACAACTCTGTAGCTCCTCTCCAGCTCGAGTTAGGTCAAGACAACCATCACCATATCCAGAAAATTAGAAAAGACTACGAATAATGTTTCGGCTCCAGCGCTGATAGCAGACCGAGTTCAGGCGTCTAGATACTTTGAACTAGCGCGCCTGATGACTTTCCTCCGATTGCTGTGCCGAACAGCTCTGTAGCTCATCTGCAGCTCGAGTTAAGACAAGAAACCCATCATCATCTCCAAAAAAAGTAGAGTACAAATAGTTTCGCGGCACTAGCTTTGGTAGCAGACCGAGCTCAGACATCTAGATACTTGAAACGAACGCGCCTGACGATTCTAGATCGACGAGGTGTGCCTACAAGCTCTGTAGCTGTTCTACAGCCCGAGTTAAGTTGAGAAAACCGACAGCACCTGTCAAGATGACCCGAACATCCGATCCCGCCTGAATGCTTTTTTGCAGTTATATGTACCCGATCGAGCTGAAATCGAGATGGCGAGCAGGAATAAGAGCGAAGATGAGGGGAAAAATGCTAGAGCTCAAACGAATTGTTGAATTCCGAGAAATGCAATTTAAACAAGTCAGAAAAGGACAAAACATCCGTCGAGATTTGTTTGGCCAACTAGCCCCCCGGCGCGCCGGAATTACTGGGAGCCGGCGGTAAACCGTCAACCTTGGTTACCGCCAGGAACTCGTAGAGCTTCCTCGCGCAATGCGGGCGCGGCAATCTCGCATTGCGCGCGCCGAGGGCGCGGTCTCATGGAGGAGGACCTTGAGGAGAAGAAGGAGTGAGGGGAAAAGCATCTCTGGAAAAAATGATAAACATACCAGACCGAGTTCAGGCGTCTGGAGACTTTGAGCTAGCGCGCCTGTTGAGTTCCTTCCGATCGCTATGCCGAACAGCGTGAAGAAAACCATCACCATCTCTAAAAAATTAGCAGGGTACGAAGAATAGTTCGGCCCCAGCGCTGATAACAGACCGAGTTCAGGTGTCTAGATACTTTAAACTAGCGCGCCTGATGATTTCCTTCCGATTGCTATGCCGAACAGCTATGTAGCTCATCTACAGCTCGAGTTATATCAAGAAAACAAATACCATCTCCAAAAAAAGAGCAGAGTACAAATAGCTCTTCAGACCTACCGCTGATAACAGACCGAGGTCTGTCGTCTAGATACTTCAAACTAGCGCGCCTGATGATTTCCTTCCGATTGCTGTGCCGAACAGATCTGCAGCTCATCTGCAGCTCGAGTTAAGTCAAGAAAACCATCACAATCTCCAGAAAAAAAAAATACGAATAGTTGATCGGCCCCAGCGCTGATAGCAGACCGAGGTCAGGCGTCTAGATACTTTAAACCAGCGCGCCTGCTGATTTCCTCCCGGTCGCTGTGCCGAACAGCTCTGTAGCTCATCTGCAGCTCGAGTTAAGTCTAGAAAACCATCACCATCTCCAAAAAAATAGCAGAGTACGACTAGTTGTTCGGCTCCAGCGGTGATAGCAGACCGAGTTCAGGCGTCTAGATACTTCAGACTATCGCGCCTGACGATGTCATACCGATTGCTGCGCCAAAAAGCTCTGTAGCTCATCTGCAGCTCGAGTTAAGTCAAGAAACTCACCATCATCTCCAACAAAAAAAGGTACGAATAGTTTCGCGGACCTAGCTCGAGTAGCAGACCGAGTTCGGACATCTGGATAAGACGAACGCGCCTGACGATTCTAGATCGACCAGGTGTGCCTACAAGCTCTGTAGCTATCCTACAGCTCAAGTTAAGTGCAGAAAACCGACAGCACCTGTCAATATGACTCGAAACAGCCGATTCCGCCCCAGACTTTCGGCAGTAGTAGGTACCCGATCGACCTGACATTAAGACGGCGAGCGGGAGGAAGATCGAATATAAGGAGGAAATAATAGAGCTCTAACGAATGGTTGAATTTCGAAAAATGCATGTTATTTAAGAATATATCGTTAGAGCTCTATGGTTGAATAGAGCTCTAACGAATGGTTTATTATATATATATATACATACATACATACATACATATATATATACACCAGGTTACCCCCGGGACCCTCGTAGAGCTCTCGAATCACGTAATAGTGCTCAGATGTCGACAAGAAATCTGAAGTGAATATTGGCTTGGAAATGAATGAGTTTATATCCAGTACAATAGGAAGTTGTGTCATCAAGTTTTGTAAGTATATTACAGCTAAATATCTCATAATTGAACAGACCGACGAGCCAAAAGATACTAAATGTGCAGAATAATACCAGAGTAATGTAGCTTGCTTCCAGCTTTTGTCTAATGCACGAAACCATTATCATTTTGGAAATACAACCCGACGGCCGATGGTTCCTCCACGTCTTTTGACTAATATTCCAGCTATAGACCTGAGAATTTGACAGGCGAACGCGGCACGACCCCCTCCACGTTACAAGAATAGCGGTTCCCAAATTGTCCGCCGGGGCTGGGTCGGCCAACTACCTCCACCCCGCGCCAGACTCCCACCAGCCCTCTGGGCGTCGGTGGTTTAGAGCGTTTCCTCTTCCACCCCTCCTTTCCCTTCGGGGGGGGGTCCACCCCTCCCCCTACCCCCTCCCCACTGACCTGGACAGGGGGGGCCGCGGGTAGTTAGAGCGCCCAAGATGGCCCAACACGGCACCAAGAGGGCCTCAGGGAGCTCAAGATGACCTCCAAGATGGCTCAAGATAGCGCAAGATGCCTCAAGATGGCCCCCATGATGTTCCAAGACGCTCCAAGAGCTTCCCAAAACGGTTCCAAGCACTCACAAGAGCATCACTAGGATGCCTCCAAGAGGCCAAAATGCTTCAAAACCCTTGGGAAAATCAATGTTTTGGTGTTCTCACTTTTTCGCTTGCGACGCACATCCGAGGCGCCAAAATGGCTCTAAGATGGCTCAAGATAGCTCCAAAAGGGGCCCAAGAAAGCCCCAAGACGGCGCCAAGAGCGGCAACGAACGCTAGGAGGCGATTTTAAAGGCTCTACGAGGGCGACGCTAAAAAATGCTTCCGCTTTCTTTGCCAGATCCCCTCCAACATGGCTCTACCAGCGCCTCTGAGGCCTCCAAGAGCGCTTCAAGAGCGCCCCAAACGACGCCCAAGAGGCCCTCAAGAGGCTCACAAGGTCGTCAAAGATGGGGCAAGACGGCTCCCTGAGAGCCTCGGGAAGCCCAAGACACCTTCCAAGATAGCCGACGATGGCGCGACCTGCCTCAAGATGGCTCCGACGATGTTTCAAGACGTTCCAAGACTGCTCCAAAACGATTCCAACAGGCTGGCTCAAGATATCGCAACCTGCCTCAAGATGGTTCCGAAGATGTTCCAAGACGCTCCAAGACCGTCCCAGGGCGATTCCAAGTGGCCATATGAGCTCTCCAGGATCCCCTTCCCCCTCGCCTACCTATTATTCCTCCTCCGTCATCCCCCTCCCCCTCTTTCTCCTTCCTCCTCCCCCTCCGTCATCCCCCTCCCCCTCCTCCTCCTCCTCCTCCTCCTCCTCCTCCTCCTCCTCCTCCTCTGCTTCGCAGGCCGCCCTGCGCCGCGACGCCACGAGCATTACGGTGATGGCACTGGATGGGAAACCAGTGGATGAAGAATCCAGGGCTTGAAGCCAGTGGAACTCCAATCGCGAACTGGCCATGGGCATCGCCACCGCCCTCATCAGATAAGGAATCCTCCTGGGTCTGAACGAAGCCTCCTGGGCACACTCCTGAACCAACGCCCCCACCGCATCGTTCTCGCTCTGTCTCCTGAGCAAAACCAGTGAGCCTGCGTGCCTCCACGCATACGCGTCGATGAGCCTCTGCAGATTGCAACGGATCCGCTACCGGGAGCGGCCCAGCCATCCAACTCTACAACCATGCGGTGGCGCTAAGCAGGCTGGCTAGACACCCGATCGCTCGCAAATTCGAGCCCCAGGCGCCCTGCACTGCGAATTTGTTATCACGGATCGCACGCCACCAAGCTCTACGAGCCTCCCCACCAGCAGCCGAGCTGACGGCGCACGACGCGCCCCGCGTCTGCGAGGCGCCCCGACCCTCACACCCGCAAACTTTGGTCGGGCACGTCTTCCCACAGGCGGATGTCGGACGAGAAATAAAAACAGCCCACAAACTTTCAAAGACAGTAAAACCAAATCGTCACCAGACTATGTTCTGACAGTGTTTGAACGTTCCTCCTGTAAAGGGACACGCTCGACGTAACCACACACGCTGCAGCTCGGTTTGTGGGCCATCCTCTCGGCCGGCGGGCGGGCGCGAGCCGCCCCCCGCAGCGGCACTCTGGGGAGAGCCGCCCCCCCGAAAAAAAAGCGGCTCCCCCGCCGCCCGGCCCCGCTCCGTCCTTTTCCCGCCCCCCCCTCCGCACTCCTACCGCCCCCACCCCTTCCTCCAGCCCCCCCTACTACTACTGCTAGTACTACTGCTACTGCTACTGCTACTGCTACTGCTACTGCTACTGCTGCTGTTGCTGCTGCTGCTGCTGCTGCTGCTACTACTACTACTACTACTACTACTACTACGACTACTACTACTACTACTACTACTACTACTACTACTACTACTACTACTACTACTACTACTACTACTACTACTACTACTACTACTACTACTACTACTACTACTACTACTACTAATACTACGACTACGATTACTACTAATACTAATACTAATACTAATACTAATACCAATACTAATACTAATACTAATACTGTACTACTACTACTACTACTACTACTACTACTACTACCACTACCACTACCACTACTCCACTACTACTACTACTACTACTACTACTACTACTACTACTACTACTACTACTACTACTGCCACTACTACTGCGAATACTACTACTGCTACTACTACTACTACTACTACTACTACGACTACTACTACTACTACTACTACTACTACGACTAATACTACTACTACGTCCTCCTCATCCTCCTCCTCATCCTCCACTTCCTCCTCCTCCTCCTCCTCCTCCTCCTCCTCCTCCTCCTCCTCCTCCTCCTCCTCCCCCCCCCCCTCCTCCTCCTCCCCCCCTCCCCCTCCTCCTTCTCCTCCGCCCCCCCCCTCCTCCTTCTCCTCCTCCTCCTCCTGCAGAGGGCGCGCGAGGAGCCGCAGAGGAAAGCATGTTAGTAGACACCAGAGGTCGGCGCGGGCACGCCCGTGGATCTTGCCCTCTCCCTTCTGGCCCACAACGTGGACCCCTCGGGCCCAGGTCGTGGCGGGGAGGCTCGGGCACTATCCCGTGACACGCCCACGCTGGCTTGTGCTGTCTACTCCGCTCGAAGTGTCCTATCCTATCCTCCTCCTCGCCCCCCGCCCCCCTCCTCCGCCCCCCCCCCCCCCCTCCACGCACCCACCTCTCCCCCCCTCCTCCTCCGCGCTGTCCGCCGCTTCCTCCTTTTCCTCCCACCCCCTGCCGCACCACTTCCCCCGCCCCCTCATCCTCATCATCCTCCCCCCCCCCCCCCCCCCCCCCCTCCATCATCCTCGTCGCCCTCCACCAACACTTCGGCTGGGAGCCCCACAAGAGCCCCTCCTCCTTCTGCTCCAAGCGCCGCTTGAAGTCCTTCTTCCGCTGTTCTTCCCCCTTCTTCTGATTCTTCTCCTCGAGCGGGGGTGGCAGGGGCGCCGAATGGACTAGAACCATCGTCGACAATCTCGTCGACGTCGTCGTCGTCGACGTCGTCGCCATCGTCCTCGTCGTCGTCGTCGTCGTCGTTGTCGCCTTTGTCGTCCTTGTCGTTGTCGTCATCGTCGTCGTGGCCGTCAACGTCGTCGTCGTTGTCGTCGACGTCGTCTTCGTCGTCGTCGTCGCCGCCGCCGACGTCGTCGTCGTCCTCGTCGTCATCGAGATTATCTTGGTCGTCCTGATCGTCGTCGTCGTCATGGCCGACGTCTTCGGCGTCGTCATCGTCGTCGTCACCTTCGACGTCGTCGTCGCCAACACTGGCAACGTTGGCATTATCCTCGCAGCTGTCGTCGTCGACACAGTCACAGCCGTCGCCACCGAGCCCTCTTCCTCGCCCTCTTCATTTTGTTCTTCTCTTTCTCCTTCGTCTTTTTGTCCTTCTTCTGCTGCCTTCGCGCCATTATCTTCTCCTTCCTTTCCTCGCACAAAAACAACAGTGGAAGGACAGAGACAGAGCAGGCCGAAGTGATAGGATGAGAAAGAAAAAAGCAAGAGAACCCTAAGAGAGCCCAAGGGAGAAAATACGCACTGCCACGTCGAACCCTTCGCCGGGGATCACACAAAGAGCCCCCACAGACGCCCCCGAGAGATCCCGAAAAGGCCCCCTAAGATCTCCGGTAACTGCTAAATAATACTTCTACTTCGCGCGCGCGGGGCGGCCCCTGGGGGTCCCCGGACGAAAAGAACCCCGGGCGATCCCCGGCAGGGTCGGGCCAGAGATGGCCCCCCTCCTGGGCGCCGCCCCCGCGGCCCTCCAGAGAGCCCCATGAAGGGCCACGAGGCCGCTAAGAGCCCTCCAAGATGGTGCAAGAGTGCTCCGAGATGCCACACGATCGTTCCAAGACGGCCAAGATGGCCCCCAGACGCCCCAAGAGGCCTCCAAGAGCACTCCCCAGAGTGCCCCAAGAGGCAAAATTCATTACTTGTCCTTAGGCTTTGGCCAGATTTTGGCGCGTCCATCTTTTCGGCTCCCCGACGCCCCAAGACGGCCCATGACGCCCCCAAGATCGCCCCGAAAGGGCCCAAGAAGGTCCCAAGAAGGCCCCAAGATGGCCCAAGAGGGCTCCAAACAGCCCCAGGGGCATCCAAGACGGCCCAAGAGGGGGCTCAGAGGGGCCCCAGAGGGCCCCAAGCGATGCCCGAAAGGGGGAACACAAAACAAAACTTCAAGCCCTCGGTCTTAAAAAGCCCACAGAAGGCCTCCAGATGCCCCTGGCAAGCCCCAAAAGGCCCCAAGAGGCCCTCAGGAGGCCCCCAAGGGACGCTGAAGAGGCCCCCCAGCGGCCCCAAGAAGCTCCCCAAATGCCCCCTCCAGCACGCAAGCAAATGCCAACTACCCGACGCGGGTAAGAGTCCCCACGAGGCCACCAAGAGGCCTCCCATAAAAGCCCCCATAGGCAACAGGCTTCCACACGGGCCGCATCGGCATGGGCACGGGCACGGGGAGAAGGATCGGCGCGCCCCTCCTTGGCTCCAGAAGCGCCTGCGTGCACGAGGAGAGCTGGAGGGCCGACCGCGGGATGGCCGAGAGACCACCGAGCCCCCTCCGGACCCAACCTGCTCCTCGTCTCGGCGCCCCCGCTTGGCCGCCCCCGAGACGCGCGGCCCGCGGGGCGGAGATCCCGGAGGCCGGGCGTCGAGAGAGCAGAGCGCCGAGGCTCTGCCGCGGCCACGCAACCCACGCCAGGGGCGCGGCCTCGCTCGGCGCACCGCTCGCCGGGGGCGGCCTACGACGAGGCCAGGACGAGGGCAACATCGAATGAGGACGAATCGGGCGGAAGGTCATGGGGAGTGACCTCATGGGGGGCGAAGACGAGGACACTCGAAGGCGCCCTTTTGGGCCCCAGCCGTCTCCAAGAGGAGCCCTCAAGGGCCCTTGCAAGGCTCTTTCCTCCACCCCCCCATTCAGGTCACCCCCCCTTGCCAACCGCCCGAACAACATCGGGTGGGGATGAGTCAAGAACCTCCGAGATCCAGCGGCTCTGGAGGATGGATGCACCAGGCGCCGCGGCCTTCTCAGAGCGCACCAGAGTGTCAGGGGAGCCGCGCGGAGAGCCCTGGAGCAGACTTTTGCTCGTCCTTCCTGGAGCCGTTCGCCCGCATAAGACCACGCACCCCCGAAGGCCCAGAGCTCCAACCCCGAGGGTGCGAGCACGCCTCGGAGTGGGTCCCATGCGCGGAGGAGCGCCTACTGGGACGGCCTCCAGCCCAGAGCCCCCGGCGTCAAGGTGTCTTCTTCTTCTTCGTCATCATCATCATCAGCAGCGGCAGCGTCATCATCATCATCAGCATCATCATCATCATCGGCATCATCATCATCACCATCAACATCAACATCATGATCATCATCATCCTCATCATCAGCATCATCGTCGTCGTCGTGGACATCGTCCTCATCATCATGATCACCATCATCATCAGAATCGTCGTCGTCGTGGTCGTCGTCATCGACATCATCATCATCATCATCATCATCCGCATCAGCATCATCATCATCATCGTGATCATCTTCTTCACAGCTGGTGGGTTTGCCTGGTTTCGGACCCCGGGGCCCTGATGGATCGATCCGGCTCGAAGGACGCAGCGAAACAGATTGGGCCCAGAGCTCCGGCCGACGCCAGCACGATGCTGCAATGTCTTCGCGCCGTCGGATCTCCAAGAAGGACCACCCGTCGGTCGAGAGAAGTAGGCAGACGCATGGAGGCAGGCAGAGGGAACACCGCTCGACTCTCGACGTTAGGAAGGCGGCCGAAGTGGATCAAGACATGAAGTGGCAAAGCGCATGAAATAGAGTGGACCGAAGCCCTCCCAGAGAATTCGCCGGCCGGCCCACCGGGCCAAAGGCATGCTAAGATCTCCAGCAACTGGTTAACAAGATATTCCAGTTCGCACGCGCGGATCGACTTCCGGGGGCTCCCGGACGAAAAATACCCCGAGCAGGTCCCAGCCAGCGCGGCTCAGAGATGGTTTTCCTCCTCGGCGCTGCCGCCCAGGTCTCCCAGAGCGCTCCAGGAACGCGCCAAAAAGGATGGGAGACGCCCCCGAAACGGTCCAAGGGGCCCCGAGTCGCCGAAAGATTGCCCCAAGACGCCCATGCTGATCTCAAGACGGCCCTAGAAGCCGCCGAGAAGCTCCAAGAGAGCCTCAAGAAGCCCTCCTAGAGGGCCCCACCAAACAAAAACCGCCTCATTTCATCAGGACAACTTGCATGTCTGGCATAGACGACGCTCGGAGCCTCACAGCGCCCAGGACTTCCCAAGAGCCCCCCAAGGTCGCCCCGAGATGGCCAAACATGCCCCCAAGATGCGGCCAAGATGCGCCCAAGAGGGCTCCGAGACGTCCCAAGAGGGCTGCCGTCCAGGCCTCCCACAGCGCCCCAGGAACGCGCCAAAAAGGGTCGGAGACGCCCCCGGGACGGTCCAAAGGACCCCGAGTCGCCGAAAGATTGCTTCAAGACGCCCATGCTGATCTCCAGACGGCCCTGGACGCCGCCGAGAAGCTCTAAGAGAGACCTCGATAAGCCCTCATAGAGGGCCCCACCAAGCAAAAAACGCCTCATTTCATCAGGACAACTTGCATGTCTGGCATAGACGACGTCCGGAGGTTCACAGCGTCCACAACTGCCCAAGAGCCACCCAAGATCGGCCCAAGATGGCCCATGCCCACAAGATGCGCCCAAATGAGCCCAAGAGGGCTCCGAGCCGACAGAAGAGGGCTGCCGTCCAGGCCTCCAAAAGCGCTCAAAGAACGCGCCAAAAAGATTCGGAGACGCCCCCCGAAACGGTGCAAGGAGCCCCGAGTCGCCGAAAGATTGCTCCATAACGCCGATGCTGGTTTCCAGAAGGCCCTAGACGCCGCGGAGAAGCTCTAAGAGAGCCTCAAGAGGCCCTCCTAGAGGGCCCCCGCAATCAAAAACCGCTTCACTCCCGAAGAAAAACGTACATTTTTGGCAAAGGCGATGTTCGGAGGTTCGCAGCGTCCACGACTGCCCCCAAGATGCACCCAAGAGGGGGCAAAGGTTCCAGGACGACCCAAGAGGGCTCCAAGACGGCCCAAGACGCCCCCAGAAAGGAAACCCAAAATGACATTTGAACCTTTCCGACCCCGAGAGGCCCAAAATCAGACCCCAAGGACACCCAAACGGCCCCGACGAGGCCTCAAGAAACTTCAGAACTGCCTCCAAAAGGCTTCCGCGACACCTGCCATGAGACCCCAACGCCGCCGCATCAAATGTCCCCTGCGCCCCATCGACAAGCCTCAGAGTGAGCATCCACGACCAGCAAACCTCCACGACGGCACCCGAAGTCCAAAAAAGCAACACACAACAAGCCGCCCCGCGAAAAGCGACCACTTTCCCTGGCAACTCCCAGGAAATCCAAACGAATCGCCCCAGCATCATGCTCCACGCAACGCCTCAGTTGACAGCCGACGCCCCTGCAGCTCAACACCGCCAACGACCACTCGGCCAGTCGACGCAGAAATGCCCAAAAATGGGCCGGCGGAAAAAGCGAAGCGATTGAAAAAAAGCAAATGACAAAGGAGGCAGCGAGGAGGCGACGAGGAAGCAGGAAGAAGCGGTAGAGAAGAAAGGAACGTCCTCACAGACACACACAAACACACACACACACACACACACACACACACACACACGCGCACACACACACACACACACACGGCCCCGTGGCCCTCCAGAGAGCCCCAAGAGCCACGAGGCCGCCAAGAGCCCTCCAAGATGGTTCAAGAGTGCTCCGAGCTGCCACACGATCGTTCCAAGACGGCCAAGATGGGCCCCCGACGCTCCAAGAGGCCTCCAAGAACACTCCCCAAAGTGCCCCAAAAGTCAAAATCCATTACTTTCCTTAGGTCTTGGCCAGATTTTGGCGCGCCCATATTTTCGGTTTCCCGACGCCCCCAAGACGGCCCAGGAGGCCCCCAAGATCGCCCCAGGAAGGCCCAAGAAGGTCCCAAGAAGGCCCCAAGGCAGCCCAAGAGGGCTCCAAAACGCCCCAGAAGCATCCAAGACGGCCCAAGAAGGGGCTCAGAAGGGGCCCCAGAGGGCCCCAAGCGATGCCCCAGCGGGGGAACGCAAAACAAAACTTCGAACCCTCGGTTTTAAGAAGCCCCCAGGGGACCTCAAGAAGCCCCTGACAGGCCCCCAACGGCCCCAAGAGGCCCTGAGGAGGCCCCCAAGCGACGCTGAAGAGGCACCCCAGCGGCCCCAGGAGGCCCCCCAAATGCCCCCTCCAGCACGCAAGCAAATGCCAACTACCCGACGCGGGTAAGAGCCCCCACGAGGCCACAAAGAGGCCTCCCAAAAGAGCCCCCACAGGCAACAGGCTTCCACACGGGCCACGACGCTGTCAAGACTCCCCTAGCGGCCACCCAGAAGCCTCCCGACAAAACCCCCGTAAGCGAGAGTACATGTTGCATTCCATCGTTTAACCGATTCCTATCCCCACCGGCGTGGCCTGGGCCCCACTGGCCGATGCACCCCCCCTGATGGGGATCTAGGCCGTTCACTTCGGGTGTCGAGGGGCATGTCCCCAACGGGGATCGGCATGGGCATGGGCACGGGGAGAAGGATCGGCGCGCCTCTCCTTGGCCCCAGTAGCGCCTGCGTGCACGAGGAGAGCTGGAGGGCCAACCGCGGCATGGCCGAGAGACCAACGAGCCCCCTCCGGACCTAACCTGCCCCTCGTCTCGGCGCCCCCGCTTGGCCGCCCCCGAGACGCGCGGCCCGCGGGGCGGAGATCCCGGATGCCCGGCGTCGAGAAGGCAGAGCGCCGAGGCTCTGCCGCGGCCACGCGACCCACGCCAGGGGCGCGGCCTCGCTCGGCGCACCGCTCGCCGGGGGCGGCCTACGACGAGGCCAGGACGAGGGCAACATCGAATGAGGACGAATCGGGCGGAAGGTCATGGGGGGTGACCTCATGGGGGGCGAAGACGAGGACACTCGAAGGCGCCCTTTTGGGCCCCAGACGTCTCCAAGAGGAGCCCTCCAGGGCCCTTGCGGGGGTCTTTCCTCCACCCCCCATTCCGGCCACCCCCCTTTGCCAACCGCCCGAACAACATCGGGTGAGGATGAGTCAAGAACCTCCGAGATCCAGCGGCTCTGGAGGATGGGTGCATCAGGCGCCGCGAGCGTACCAGAGTGTCCTGGGAGCCGTGCGGAGAGCCCTGGAGCGGATTTTTGCTCGTCCTTCCTGGAGCCGTTCGCCCGCATAGGACCACGCGCCCCCGAAGGCCCAGAGTTCCAACCCCGAAGGTGCGAGCACGCCTCGGAACGGGCCCCATGCGCGGAGGAACGCCTACTCGGACGCCCTCCAGCCCGAGGCACCCGGCGTCGAGGGGTCTTCTTCTTCTTCATCATCCTCATCAGCAGCGACAACGTCATCATCATCATCATCATCATCATCACAATCGTCCTCATTAACCTCATCATCACCACCATCACCATCATGATCATCATCATCGTCATCATCATCATCACCAACAACATCAACATCATGATCATCATCATCATCCTCATCATCATCATCGTCGTCGTGGTCATCGTCATCATCATCATCGTCATCATCATCATCCTCGTCGTCGTCGTGGGCATCGTCATCGCCATCATCATCATCAGCATCAGCATCGTCATCATGATCATCGTCATCATCATCATCATCATCATCATCATCATCATCTTCTTCTTCACAGCCGGTAGGTTTGCCTGGTTTCGGGCCCCGGGGCCCTGACGGATCGTTCCGGCTCGGAGAACGCAGCAGAACAGATTGGGCCCAGAGCTCCGGCCGAAGCCAGCACGATGCTGCAATATGTCTTCGCGTCGTCGGATCTCCAGGAACGACCACCCGTCGGTCGAAAGAAGTAGGCAGACGCATGGAGGCGGGCAGAGGGAACACCGTTCGACTCTCGAAGTTAGGAAGGCGGCCGAAGTGGATCAAAACATGAAGTGGCAAGGCGCATGAAATAGAGTGCACCCAAGCCCCCCCGGAGAATTCGCCGGCCCACCGGGCCAGAGGCGTGCTAGGATCTCCGGCAACTGGTTAACAAGATATTCCAGTTCGCACGCGCGGATCGGCTTCTAGGGGCTCCCGGAGGAAAAAGTACCCCGAGCAGGTCCCGGACAGTGCGGCTCAGATGGTTTTCCTCCTCGGCGCTGCCTTCCAGGTCTCCCAGAGCGCTCCAGGAACGCGCCAAAAAAATCGGAGACGCCCCCGAAACGGTCCAAGGGGCCCCGATTCGCCGAAAGATTGCTCCAAGACGCCAATGCTGATCTCCAGACGGCCCTAGACGCCGCCGAGAAGCTCCAAGAGAAACCTCAAGAAGCCCTCACAGAGGGCCCCACCAAGCAAAAACCGCCTCATTCCATCAGGACAACTTGCATGTCTGGCATAGACGACGCTCGGAGGTTCACAGCGTCCACGACTGCCCAATAGCCACCCAAGATCGGCCCAAGATGGCCCAACATGCCCCCAAGATGCGCCCAAGTAGGCCCAAAATAGCTCCGAGCCGACACACGAGGGCTGTCGTCCAGGCCTCCCAAAGCGCTCAAGAAACACGCCAAAAAAAGAACCGGAGACGCCCCCGAAACGGTCCAAGGGGCTCCAAGACGCCGATGCTGGTGCCCAAGTGGCCCTACACGCCGCGGAGAAGCTCGAAGAGCGCCTCAAGAAGCCCTCCTGGAGGGCCCCACCAATCCAAAACCGCTTCACCCCCGAAGAAAACCATACATGTCTGGCAAAGGTGACGTCCGGAGGTTCGCAGCGTCCACGACTGCCCAATAGCCACCCAAGATCGACCCAAGATGGCCCAGCACGCCCCCAAGATGCGCCCAAGAGGGGACAAAGGCTCCAAGGCGACCCAAGAGGGCTCCAAGACGGCCCAAGACGCCCCCAGAAAGGAAACCCGAAATAACATTTGAACCTTTTCCGACCCCAGAGGCCACTCCGAGACCGCCAGCAGACTCCAAAAAAAACACCGAGAAATACCAAGAAGCCCTCGAGAGGCCCAAAATCGGCCCCAAGGACACCCAAACGGCCCTGACAAAACCTCAAGATGCTTCAAAACTGCCTCCAAAAGGCTTCCGCGACACCTGCCAGGAGACCCCAACGCCGCCGCATCAAATGTCCCCTGCGCCCCATCGACAAGCCTCAGAGCGAGCGCCCACGACCAGCAAACCTCCACGACGGCACCCGAAGTCCAACAAAGCAAGACACAACAAGCCGCCCCGCGAAAAGGAACCGACTTCCCTGACAACTCCCAAGAAATCCAAACGAATCGCCCCAGCATCATGCTCAACGCAACGCCTGAGAAAACGGCCGACGCCCCTGCAGCTCGACACCGCCAACGACCACTCGGCCAGTCGACGCAGCAGCGCCCAAAAATGGGCCGGCGGAATGAAGGATGCGATTGAATAAAGCAAGTGACAGAGGAGGCAGCGAGGAGGCGACGAGGAAGTAGGAAGAAGCGTTTTTTTTTTTTTTTTTTTTTTTTTTTTATAAAAAAAAAAAAAAAAAAAAAAAAAAAAAAAAAAAAAAAAAAAAAAAAAAAAAAAGGAAAGGAACGTCCTCACACACACACACACACACACACACACACACACACACACACACACACACACCACACACACAACACACACACACACACACGCACACACACACACACACGCACGCACACACACAACACACACACACACA
>CAUYUJ010000317.1:76534-115431 GCA_963575745.1 Prorocentrum cordatum
GTCGTCCCCGTGGTCGTCGTCGGACCCCCAAATCCGTGTTTTCCTCCTGAGTTGTTTCCAAAGTGTCCCGGCGCCCGTTGAGGGCCCCCAGAAGCCGGACACAGCCGAAAACCTCCCATCGTGTTTTTTTCACGCCGAGAGGAGCACTGGGTTCTGAACGAACGTCGGCTGGGGGGCTCTATACACCATGCCAGGGCCCAGGATGGCCCTGGCCAGACTGAGTGTGACATGTAGAGAAATGCCTTCCCTGGGATCCGAGTGTCGCAACTTTTTAAAGACGTGAGCCCCCGGAGGTGTAGACCTTTCCCCTGGAACCACCTTGTCGTTTGAAGTCAATTATTCCCAGTCCTGGGGCCCGTCGAAGGCCTCCAGAGGCCGAAAGTTCCTAAAGAACGACGCCTCGATTCAGGCCCAGACCTCCGGCGAGCTGCCGCCTGGAATCCACTCGCCCCCCCGACTCAGCTTCAGCCCCCCCCCGGGCCCTCCACCAAAAACGGCCCGCGACGAACCGCCCGCCCGCGAAGGGGGTCAAGAGCTCCTCCTCCTCCTCCTCTTATTCCTCCTCCTCCTCCTCCTCCTCCTCCTCCTCCTCCTCCTCCCCCTCCTCCTCCTCCTCCTCTCCTCCTCCTCCTCCTCCTCCTCCTCCTCCTCCCCCCCTCCTCCCCCTTCTCCTCCTCCCCCTCCTCCCCCCTCCTCCGGGGCGGACCGAAGGAGAGAGGACGACGGCGGGGAGAGAGGGATGGGGGGGGGGGAGGACGAGGTGGGAGAGAGGAGGACAGCTAGGATGGCACGAGAGGGGGAGGACGAGAAAGGGAGAGGGAGAGAGGGAGGACTACAAGGAGGGAGTGAGGGAGAAAGAGGGACAAGAGACGAGGAGGGGGGAGAGCAAAGGGAAAAAGGAAGGAAGGGGGAGAGAGGGGGAGGCAATCGGGGAAAGGCGTCTGATAGGAGCAGGAGAACGAGGACGAGGAGCGAGGAGCGAGGCAAGATGACGAGGAAAAGAAGTGCGGATAGGACAGGAAAGGAGCGTCGTCGTCGTCGTCGACGTCGTCGCCGCCAACGTCGTCGATGTCGTCGTCGTCGTCGTCGTCATCGTCGGCGTCGTCGTCGTCAACGTCGTCGTCGTCGTCGTCGTCGTCGTCGTCGTCCCGAGCCTCGCGGCCCGCGCCCCGAGACTCGCGGCCCGCGCCCCGAGCCCCCAGGCCGGAGGGCCGCCCTGCTCCAAAGGGGCCGGCGCGAGGGCGCGGTGGCGAGCGCGCATCGCGCCAAGCGCCGTCGCCGTCGCCGCCGCCGCCGCCAACGTCGTCGATGTCGTCGTCATCGTCGTCGTCGTCGTCGTCATCGTCGGCGTCGTCGTCGTCAACGTCGTCGTCGTCGTCGACGACGACGACGACTAACACTGGGACGACGACGACGACAAAGGCTAGGACGACTCTGCCCCTTGCTCCCTTCCCCACTGCCAACCTTGCGCCCTTCCTCGCATTTTCCTTTCCTCCCTTCTTCCCTTCCTCTCTTCCTCCCCCCCCCTTTCCTTCCCCCCCCCACTCCTCTTGTCCTCCTCCTCCTCCTCCTCCTCCTCCTCCTCCTCCTCCTCCCTCCACTCCACACACCACACACACACACACACACACACACACACACACACACACACACGCACACACACACACACACACACGAGCGCACACACACACACACACACACACACACACACACACACACACACACACACACACACGCCCACACACACACTCACACACACACACACACCACACTCAAAATGCAAACGACCTGCGGTGGCCGCAGCCCATGACCCTTCCCCACTTCCATCCTTCCGCCCGTCCGCCCTTCCTCCGGGGGCCCTCCAGACGACGAAGACGAAGACGACGACCACGACAAAAACGAGGACTACGCAGAGGACGACTACGACGGAGACGACGACCACGACGACGACCCGGACTCACGACGACGACGACGACTACGACGACGACGACGACAACCACGACGTCTAAGACCAAGACGACGACAACGACGACGACAACAACAACCCAACGACGAGCAAGACTCGGATGACGACGACGACGACCAAGAGTTAGACGACGAGGACGACGACGACGACGATTAAGACAACGACGACGACGACAACGACGACGACGACGACCCCTCGAACTGAGACGGCGACGACGACAAGTAAGACTGAGACGAGGACGACAACGACAACGAGGACAACGACGACGACTAGAATTTAGACTAAGAACTCAAACGACATCGAAGACGACGACGACAGCGACGACAACGACGACGACGACGACGACGACCACGACGACGACTAAAACTACGACGACTCCGCCCCCCTCCTCCCTCCCCCCTCTTCCTCCCTTCCTCCCATCCTCTCTGCCGCACTTCCTCCCTTCCTTCCCTCCCCCCCTTCTCGCTTCCGCCCTTCCTCCCTCCCTCCCCTTCTCCCCCCCCCCCCCCTCATCCACCTCCAACACCCACCCACGCCCACGCACACCCACCCACACATCAACACACAAACACACACACACACACACACACACACACACACACACACACACACACGCACACACACACAATCAAGATGCAAACGACATGCGCTGGCCAGAGTGCGCGACACGCCCACAAGAGGAGAGCCACGCAAACACCCAAACACAACTCAGACCCACACGACGACGACGACGACAACGACGACGACGACGACGACTACGACGACGACGACGACAACCACGACGTCTAAGACCAAGACGACGACGACGACGACGACGACGACGACCACAACGACCCAACGACGACCAAGACTCGGACGAAGACGACGACGACCAAGAGTAAAACGACGAGGAGGACGACGACGACGACGATTAAGACAACGACGACGACGACCACGACGACAACGACGACCACTCGAACTGAGACGACGACGACGAGTAAGACTAAGACGAGAACGACAACGACAACGAGGACAACGACGACGACCACTAGAATTAAGACTAACAACTAAAACGACAACGAAGACGACGACGACGACAGCGACGACGACGACGACGACGACGACTAAAACTACGGCGACTTCGCCCCCTTCATCCCTTCCCCCTTCGCCTCTCTTCCTCCCATCCTCTCTGCCGCACTTCCTCCCTTCCTTCCCTCCCCCCTGCCTCGCTTCCTCCCTTCCTCCTTTCCTCCCCTTCCCCCCCACGCCTCCACCTCGAACACCCACCCACACCCACGCACACCCCCCCACACCACACACAAGCACACACACACACACACATACACACACACACACGCACACACACAATCAAGATGCAAACGACCTGCGGTGGCCGGAGTCCGTGACACGCCCACAAGTGGAGAGCCACGCAAACACCCAAACACACACACGGACACGCTCTCTCAAACACACACAGAACAGAACAAAAGCGACCCACGATCGCGGGCCGCGGTCGCACAGACATTCGCGCACCCCCACACACACACACACACACACGACGACGACGAGGACGACGACGACGACGACGACGACGACGACGACGACGACGACGACGACGACGACGGCTCAAACCAAGACGACGAAGACGACGACGACGACGACGACGACGACGACGACGACCAGAACGACGACGACGACGACGACAACAAATCCGCCGACCCCCGCTGGCCAGGGGCACTGGGCGCCAGCGGTAAACCGTCAACCTTTCTTACCGCCGGGGGACTCGTAGAGCTTCCTGACAACATATAATGTCGAACAAAATTGCAGCGAACGAATAGTTTTTCAGCCCAAGCGATTTCAGACCTCTCGATGCAACAGCCGAACGCCCCCCGATGCTTCTGGATTGTCTTATGTACGAGCTCTGTAGCTCTCCTACAGCCCGAGTTACGTTCGTTAACCGACAGCACCCCTCAAGATGACTCCAACAAAACGAATACTTTGGCAAACCCAGCTCGAGTATCAGGCCGAGCTCAGACCTCTGAATGCGAAAGACGGACGCGTCTGATGTCTCCGAATCGATTCCTGTGATTACCAGCCCTGCAGCCCCCCTACAGCCCGAGCTAAGTGCAGAAAGCCGACAGCATCTTTCAGCATGACTCGAACAATACGAACAATTTCGCGGACCTAGTTTGGGCAGCAGACCGAGTTCCGAGCTCTGGATTCCACAGGCGGACGCGCCTCATGTCTTCAAATCGATTGCTGTCACCACCAGCACCGTAGCCCCCCTACAGCCCGAGTTAAGTGCAGAAAACCGACAGCACCTCTCAAGATGACTCGAACAATACGAATTGGTTCGCGATTCTGGATCGGGGAGCCGACCAAGCTCAGAGCACTGAATTGAACAGACAAACGCGACTGATGATTCTAAATCGATTTCTGCACGCATCAGCTCTGTAGCTGTCCTTTAACTCGAGTTAAGTACAGAAAACCGAGAGCGCCTGTCAAGATGACTCGAATAATACGAATAGGTTTGCGGACCTAGCTCGGCTAGCAGACCGAGTTCAGACCTCTGGGTGCAACAGACGAGCGCGCCTGATTATTCTGAATCGATAAGGTGTGCTTACCAGCTCTGTAGCTGTCCTATATCTCGAGTTAGGTCAAATATACCGACAGCGCGTATCAAGATGACTCGAAACGGCCGATCCCGCCGCAGTGCTTTGTGGCAGTAAAAGGTATCCGATCGAGCTGAGATCAAGATGGCGAGCGGGAATAAGATCGAATATCACGGGAAAAAATACTAGAGCTCTAACGAATGTTCGAATTTTGAGAACAAAACTGGGCGCCGACGGTAAACCATCAACCTTTCTTACCGCCGGGGGACTCGTAGAGCTTCCTGACAATTTATAATGTCGAAAAAAATTGCAGAGAACGAATACTTTTTCAGCCCAAGCGATTTCAAACCTCTCGATGCAACAGCCAAACCCCGATGCTTCTGGATTCTCTTATGTACGAGCTCTGTAGCTCTCCTACAGCCCGAGTTACGTTCGTTAACCGACAGCACCCCTCAAGATGACTCCAACAAAACGAATAGTTTGGCAAACCCAGCTCGAGTATCAGACCGAGTTCAGACCTCTGAATGCGAAAGGCGGACGCGTCTGATGTCTCCGAATCGATTTCTCTGATTTCCAGCCCTGCAGCCCCCCTACAGCCCGAGTTAAGTGCAGAAAGCCGACAGCATCTTTCAGGATGACTCGAACAATACGAACAGTTTCGCGGACCTACTTCGGGCAGCAGACCGAGTTCCGCGCTCTGGATTCCACAGGCGGACGCGCCTGATGTCTCCAAATCGATTGCTGTCACCACCAGCACCGTAGCCCCCCCTACAGCCCGAGTTAAGTGCAGAAAACCGACAGCACCTCTCAAGATGACTCGAAGAATACGAATAGTTTCGCAATTCTGGATCGGGCAGCAGACCGAGTTCAGAGCTCTGAACAACAGACAAACACGACTGATCATTCTAAATCGATGTCTGTACGTACCAGCTCTGTAGCTATCCTATAGCTCGAGTTAAGTACAGAAAACCGAGAGCGTCTGTCAAGAGGACTCGAATAATACGAATAGGTTTGCGGACCTAGCTCGGCCAGCAGACCGTATGTTAGCCGAGCTAGGTCCGCAAACCTATTCGTATTATTCGAGGCATCTTGACATGAACTCTCGGTTTTCTGTACTTAACTCGAGCTTTAGGACAGCTACAGAGCTGATATTAACAGAAACCGATTCAGAATCATCAGTTGCATTTGTCTGTCGAATCCAGAGCTCTGAACTCGGTCTGCTGCGCGATCTAGAATTGCGAAATTATTCGTATTGGTCGAGTGATCTTGAGAAGTGGTCTGGGTTTTCTTGACTCAACTCGCGCTGAGGGGTGCTACAGTGCTTCTTGTCACAGGAATCGATTCGAAGACATCAGGCGCGTCCGTCTGTCGAATTCAGAGCTTGGAACTCGGTCTGCTGCCCAAATCACGTCTGCGAAACTAATCTGTTCGAGTCATCCTGAGAGGTGCTGTCGGTTTTCTGCACTTAACTCGGGCTGTAGGGGGGCTGCAGGTCTGGTAATGACAGGAGTCGATTCGCAGACATCAGATGCGTCCGCCTGTCGCATTTAGAGGTCAAAAAATATTCACTATGAGTCGGAATGTTGGTAGGTGCTGTCGGTTTTCTCAACTTAAGTCGAGCTAGGAAGCTCTACGAGTCTCCCGGCAGTAACCAAGGTTGACGGTTTACCGCCGGCGCCCAGTTAAGAGGTCCCAAGGAGGTTTCAAAAAACTCCCATGAATTCTCCTTCCCCCCTCCCCTGGAATAACTCGTAGAGCTTCCCTGAGCAAGCTATTGCTGGAAGCTTAAGAGTACCTCGTAGACCTCTTCGGCTTCGATGAGCTAGAGGAATTCGGGCGCGGGGTGGAGCTAGTTGGCCGACCCGGCCGCGACGGACAATGTGCGAACTTTGGCTCGGTTGGACGATCTTTGTTCCCGGAGAGCACGCTGAGAGCTAAAGGGTTTAAGATTAGAAGCCGGACGGTGGTGGTGGCCGCCAGGAGCTCCTCCACGGCGGTCCACAGGCCTCACAGGGGTTCGTTTGAGCCGGCAGCTGGTCCGGGAGAGCTTCCGGCAAGCTTCCACGCGTGCCTGCAAGCGTGCAGGCACGCAGGGAAGCGTTTCTGGTAGCGCTTCAGCAGCGCTGCAGGGGAGCTTCCCAGTTCCTTAGGCCCCCTTCGCTCTCCGGGTTTTTCCCGGAAAGCTCGCTGAGACTCAAAGAGCCTGCAAGAAATTTTTCTTGCCAACTAGCTCTCCAGCGCCCCGGAACCTGCGCCGGCGGTGAACCGTCAACCTGGTCACCGCCGGGAACCTCGTAGAGCTCCTGGCACCCGTAAGAAAGCTCAGGATCGAAGCGGAGAGCTTCTGGGAGCTTTTCTAGAAAAACGTCAAACTGAGATTTTCGGAGTGAAGATGAAGTCGGTTCCCGGGAGTCAACTAATACTAAAACTGGCTCTAGAGAGCTGAGCTGCTCAGGGAACAAAGTTTATATGCCAATGCTCGGCGTAAGAATCTGCTTACTCAAAATAAATGGTCAAATATCTTTCAGATATTCGCAAAACCACCCAAAAGTCGTCACATTGTCCTTTCTGGTCGGGTCGACCAACTGGCGCCGGCGGTGAACCGTCAACCTGGTCACCGCCAGAAACGTCGTAGAGCTCCTTTTACCCTTAAGAGCGCCCAGAATCGAAGCAGAGAACTTCGCAGTAGATTTTCTTCAAATCTTCAATTTTCAATTTTTATGCCAATCTGATGGTCAGGTTCCTGGCTTCGCTCAGAAGAATTTGTCGACGGAATGAGCTGAGAATTTGAGAGGCAACTTCTGTGATGCAAAGCTTCGCTCTGCGCAATTATCAGCCCAAACGAATGGTGGAGCTGCAAAATCGGCTGAGCCAGGCCGCGGATGGTATGATTGCGTCCCTTTTCGAAATTTCGCCAACTAGCTCCACCCTGTCGCCGACTGGGCGCCGGCGGTAAACCGTCAACCTTTCTTACCGCCGGGGGACTCGTAGAGCGTCCTGACAAAATATAATGCGGAACAAAAAATGTAGAGAACGAATAGTTTTTTAGCCCAAGCGATTTCATACCTCTCGATGCAACAGCCGAACGCCCCCGATGCTTCTGGTTTGTCTTCTGTACGAGCTCTGTAGCTCTCCTGCAGCCCGAGTTAAGTGCGTAAATCGACAGCACCTCTCAAGATGACTCTAATGAAACGA
Organism: Prorocentrum cordatum; assembly: GCA_963575745.1. Classification (NCBI taxonomy): domain Eukaryota; class Dinophyceae; order Prorocentrales; family Prorocentraceae; genus Prorocentrum; species Prorocentrum cordatum. The sequence goes on from CAUYUJ010000317.1 coordinate 84,287, forward strand.
GTAGTTTGGCAACCCAGCTCGATTATCGAACCGAGTTCAGACCTCTGAATACGAGAGGCGGGCGCGTCTGATGTCTGCGAATCGACTCCTGTGATTACCAGCCCTGCAGCCCCCCTACAGCCCGAGTTAAGTGTTGAAAACCGACAGCACCTCTCAGGATGACTCGAACAATACAATAGTTTCGCGTCTTGTTCGGGCAGCAGACCGAGTTCCGAACTCTGCATTCGACAGGCGGACGCGTCTGATGTCTTCAAATCGATTCCTGTGACCAATATCACTGTAGCCCCCCCCCCCCAGCCCGAGTTGAGTGCAGAAAACCGAGAGCACTTCTCAAGATGACTCGAACAATACGAATAGTTTCGCGATTCTAGATCGAGCAGCAGACCGAGTTCAGAGCTCTGGATTCAACAGACAAATGCAAATGATGATTCTGAATCGGTTCCTGTTAGTATAAGCTCTGTAGATGTCCTAAAGCTCGAGTTAAGTACAGAAAACCGAGAGTATCTGTCAAAATGACCCGAATAATACGAATAGGTTTGCGGACCTAGCTCGGCTAGCAGACCGAGTTCAGACCTCTGGATTCAACAGGCGAACGCGCCTGATCATTCTGGATCGATTAGCTGTGCTTACCAGCTCTGTAGCTGTCCTGAAGCTCGAGTTATGTTCAGAAAACTGCCATCGCGTCTCAAGATGACTTGAAACGGCCGATCCCGCCTGCCTGCTTTTTGGCATTAAAAGGTACTCGATCGAGCTGAGATCAAGATGGCGAGCGCGAATAAGATCGAATGTCATGGGAAAAAATACTAGAGCTCTAACGAATTGTTGAATTTGAAAACAAAATTTTGACCCGACCAAAAGCCACCAAAAGGTCCGTCGAGATTTTTCTTGCCAACTAGCTCTCCAGCGCCCCGGAATTACTGGCGCCGGCAGTGAACCGTCAACCTGGTCACCGCCGGGAACCTCGTAGAGCTCTTTTCACGCGTGAGAGAGCTCAGAGTCGAAAGAGAGAGATTCAGGAGGCATTTCTCGAAAAATTACCATTTTTTTTGCATGTCGACATGAAGTCGGTTCCCCCAAGTGTGTTTATAATAAAAGTGCGCCTAGAGAGCTCATATTGAGACGCAGAGGCCCTCATAGTCGTTTACAGGTGCGAAAAATCTGCTTTCTAAAAATGAATGGTCAAATATCTCTCAAATCTTGGCAAAACCATCCAAAAGTTGTCACTTTGTCCTTTCTGGCCGGGTCGGGCAACTGGGCGCCGGCGGGAAACCGTCAACCTTCGTTCCCGCCGGGGGACTCGTAGAGCTTCCCGACAACATATAATGTCGAAAGAAATTACACATAACAAATAGTTTTTCAGCCCAAGCAATTTCAGACCTCTCAGATGCAACAGCCGAACGCCCCCGATGCTTCTGGATTGTCTTCTGTACGAGCTCTGTAGCTACATGCGTAAATCGACAGCACCTCTCAAGATCACTCGAACAATACGAATAGTTTGGCAAACCTAGCTCGAGTATTAGATCGAGTTCAGACCTCTGCATGCGACAGGCAGACGCGTCTGATGTCTCTGAATCGATTCCTGTGATTACCAGCCCTGCAGCCCCCCCTACAGCCCGAGTTAAGTGCAGGACACCGACAGCACCTCTCAGGATGACTCGAACAATACGAACAGTTTCGCGGACCTAGTTCGGGCAGCAGACAGAGTTCGGAGCTCTGGATTCGGAAGACGAACGCGCCTGATGTCTCCGAATCGATTCCAGCGATTACCAGCCATGCGGCCCCCCTACAGCCCGAGTTAAGTGCAGAGAACCGACAGCATCTCTCAAGATGACTCGAACAATACGAATAGTTTCGCAATTCTAGATCGGGCAGCAGACCGAGTTCAGAGCTCTAGATTCAACAGACAACGGCCACTGATGATTCTAAATCAGATTCTGTACGCATCAGCTCTGTAGGTGTCCTGTAGCTCGAGTTAAGTACATAAGACCGAGAGCGTCTGTCAAGATGACTCGAATAATACACATAGGTTTGCGGAGCTAGCTCGACTAGTAGACCGAGTTCAGACCTCTGGGTTCAACAGGCGAACGCGCCTGATCATTCTGAATCGATTAGCTGTGCTTACCAGCTCTGTACCTGTCCTGAAGCTCGAGTTATCTTGAGAAAACCGTCAGCGCGTATCAAGATGACTCGAAACGGCCGATCCCGCCTGGACGCTTTTTGGCAGTAAAAGCCACCCGATCGAGCTGAGATCAAGATGACGAGCGGTAATAAGATCGAATATCACGGGAAAAATACTAGAGCTCTAACGAATGGCTGAATTCCGAGAACAAAATTTTCAACCGACCAAAAGTCAGCAAAAGGTCCGTCGAGATTTTTCTTGCCAACTGGGCGCCGGCGGTAAACCGTCAACCTTTGTTACCGCCGGGGGACTCGTAGAGCTTCCTGACAACATGTAATGTCGAAACAAATTTCGACGAAAAATAGCTTTTCAGCCCAAGCAATTTCAGACCTCTCGGATGCAACGGCCGAACGCCCCCGATGCTTCTGGATTGTCTTCTGTACGAGCTCTGTAGCTCTCCTACAGCCCGAGTTACGTGCGTAAATCGACAGCATCTCTCAAGATCACTCAAACAATACGAATAGTTTGGCAAACCTAGCTCGAGTATCAGACCGAGTTCAGACCTCTGCATGCGACAGGCGGACGCGTCTGATGTCTCTGAATCGATTCCTGTGATTACCAGCCCTGCAGCCCCCCTTACAGCCCGAGTTAAGTGCAGGACACCGACAGCACCTCTCAGGATGACTCGAACAATACGAATAGTTTCGCAGACCTAGTTCGGGCAGCAGACAGAGTTCGGAGCTCTCGGTTCGAAAGGCGGACGCGCCTGATGTCTCCGAATCGATTCCAGTGATTACCAGCCATGCAGCCCCCCCTACAGCCCGAGAAAAGTGCAGAGAACCGACAGCATCTCTCAAGATGACTCGAAAAATACGAATAGTTTCGCGATTCTAGATCGGGCAGCAGACCGAGTTCAGATCTCTGGATTCAACAGACAACGGCCACTGATGATTCTGAATCAGATTCTGTACGTATCAGCTCTGTAGCTATCCTGTAGCTCGAGTTCGGTACAGAAAACCGAGAGCGTCTGTCAAGATGACTCGAATAATACGAATAAGTTTGCGGAACTAGCTCGGCTAGCAGACCGAGTTCAGACCTCTGGGTTCAACAGGCGAACGCGCCTGATCATTCTGAATCGATTAGCTGTGCTTACTAGCTCTGTAGCCGTCCTGAAGCTCGAGTTATCTTGAGAAAACCGTCACCGCGTATCAAGATGATTCGAAACGGCCGATCCCGCCTGCCTGCTTTTTAGCTGTGAAAGGTACCCGATCAAGCTGAGATCAAGATGGCGAGCGGGAATAAGATCGAATATCATGGGAAAAATACTAGAGCGCAAACGAATTGTTGAAATCCGAGAACAAAATTTTCAACCGACCAAAAGTCAGCAAAAGGTCCGTCGAGATTTTTCTTGCCAACTGGGCGCCGGCGGTAAACCGTCAACCTTTGTTGCCGCCGGGGGACCCGTAGAGCTTCCTGAGAACACAGAATGTCGAAAAAAATTACACCGATAAAAAGTTTTTCAGCCCAAGCAATTGCAAACCTCTCGGATGCAACAGCCGAACGCCCCCGATCCTTTTGGATTGTCTTCTGTACGAGCTCTATAGCTCTCCTACAGCCCGAGTTGCGTGCGTAAATCGAGAGCACCTCTCAAGATGAATCGAACAATACGGATAGTTTGGCAAACCTAGCTCGAGTATCAGACCGAGTTAGGACCTCTGCATGCGACACGCGGACGCGTCTGATGTCTCTGGATCGATTCCTGTGATTACCAGCCCTGCAGACCCCCTACAGCTCGAGTTAAGGTGCAGGAAACCGACAGCACCTCTCAAGATCACTCGAACAATACAAATAGTTTTGCAGACCTAGTTCGGGCAGCATACAGAGTTCGAAGCTCTGGATTCGAAAGGCGCACGCGTCTGATGTCTCCGAATCGATTCCAGTGATTACCAGCCATGCAGCCCCCCCTACAGCCCGAGAAAAGTGCAGAGAACCGACAGCATCTCTCAAGATGACTCGAACAATACGAATAGTTTCGCGATTCTAGATCGGGCAGCAGATCGGGTTCAGAGCACTGAATTCAACAGACAACGGCCACTGATGATTCTGAATCAGATTCTGTACGTATCAGCTCTGTAGCTGTCCTGTAGCTCGACTTAAGTACAGAAAACCGAGAGCGTCTGTCAAGATGACTCGAATAATACGAACAGGTTTGCGGACCTAGCTCGGCTAGCAAATTTTCTTGCCAACTAGCCCTCCAGCGCCCGGAATTACTGGGCGCCGGCGGTAAACCGTCGACCTTTCATACCGCCGGGAGCTCGTAGAGCTTCCTCACAATATGTAATACCGGAAACAAATTCTAAAGAACGAATAGTTTTTCAGCCCAAGCGATTTCAGACCTCTCGATGCATCAGCCAAACGCCCCCGATGCTTCTAGATTGTCTTCTGTACGAGCTCTACAGGTCTTCTACAGCCCGAGTAACGTGCGGAAATCGAGAGCACCTCTGAAGATGACTTGAACAAAACGAAATACTTTCGCAAACCTAGCTCGAGTATCAGAGCGATTTCGACCTCTGAATGCGACAGGCGAACGCGTCTGATGTCTTCGAATCGAGTCATGTGATTACTAGCACTGCAGCCCCTCTACAGCCCGAGTTGAGTGCAGAAAACCGACAGCACCTCCGAGGATGACTCGAACAATACAAACAGTTTCGGAGACCTAGTTCGGAACTCTGGATTCGACAGGCGAACGCGCCTGATGTCTCCAAATCGATTCCAGTAACTACCAACCCTGCAGCCCCCCTACAGCCCAAGTTAAGTACAGAAACCCGACAGCACCTCTCAAGCTGACTCGAACAATACGAAAAGTTTCCCGATTCTAGATCAGACACCAGACCGATTCAGAGCTCTGCATTCAACAGGCGAACGCGAATGACCATTCTGAATCGGTTTCTGTGAGTATCAGCTCTACAGCTGATATATAGCTTGAGTTGAGTACAGAAAACCAAGAGCGTCTGTCAAGATGACTCGAATAATACGACTGGCGCCGGCGGTGAACCGTCAACCTGGTCACCGCCGGGAACCTTGTAGAGCTGCTTTCACGCGTAAGGGTGCTCAGAGTCGAAAGAGAGAGCTTCTGGAAGCATTTCTCGAAAAAGGGAAACATTGATTTTCTTCGTGTCGACATGAAGTCGGTTCCGCTAAGTGTTTAGATAGTAAATGTGCGCCTACAGAGCTCATACTAAGACAGAGAGGCCCTCATAGTCGTTTACAGGTGCGAAAAATCTGCTTCCTAAAAATCAATTGTCAAATATCTTTGAAACAATTGCAAAACCACCCAAAAGTTGTCACATTGTCTCTTTTGGTCGGGTCGACCAGCTAGCTCCACCCCGCGCCGGAATTCCTCTAGCTCATCGATGCCAAAGAGCTCTACGAGGTAATAGTTTTGCGGCCCTAGCTTGACTATCAGACCGAGTTCAGACCTATGGATGTAACAGACGGACGCGCCTGATCATTCTGACATGATAAGGTGTGCTTACCAGCTCAGACAACCCAGTTAAGTGTAGAGAACCGACAGCACCTCTCAAGATGATTCGAACAACACGAATACGTTCGCGATTCTAGATCGGGCAGCAGACAGAATTCAAAGCTCTGGATTCAACAGAGAAACGCGACTGATTATTCTGATCGGTTTCTGTAAGTATCAGCTCTGTAGCTGTCCTATAGCTCGAGTTTACTGCAGAAAACCGAGAGCACCTATCAAGATTACTCGAAAAATCAAGTAGATTTACGGACCTAGCTCGGCTAGCAGACCGAGTTCAGACTTCTAGATGCAACAGACGGACGCGCCTGATCATTCTGACATGATGAGGTGTGCTTACCCGCTCTGTAGCTGCCCTACAGCTCGATTTAAATAAATGTCGACAACGCGTATCAAGATGACATGAAACGGCCGATCCCGTCAGTTTGCGTTTTGGCAGTAAAAGATACCCGATCGAGCCGACCAATAGTCATCCCGTCGAGATTTTCCTCGCCAACTAGCTCTCGAGCGCCAGAAATACTCTTAAGCTTCGAGCAACGGCCACAGGCGGAAACCGTTAAGCTGGTCACCGCCGCGCCGGGAACCTCGTAGAGCTTGCACCCGTAAGAAAGCTCAGCATCGAAGTAAAGAGCGTTTGGGAACTTTTCGAGAAACATGTCAACTTAACATTTTCGAAGTGAAGATCAAGTCGGTTCCGGGAAGTCAACTAACACTTACACTGGGTCTAGAGAGCTGAGCTGCTCAGAAATCGAAGTTTCTATGCCAATAATCGGCGTAAAAATCTGCTATCTCAAAATAAATGGTCAAATATCTTCCACATCTGCGCAAAACCGACCGAAAGTTACCACATTGTCCTTTCTGGTCGGGTCACTTGGTAGCGTTCACTTGGTAGCGTCCAAAACCCGAAGAGCGAGGAGGCCCTTGGGACGAGAAATCCTTGCTAGGGAGCCCTCTGGGGCCCTTTGAACCGAAGGCAGTGCCAGGCACGCCTCAATGGATACCTGCACGCATGCCGGCGCGTGGACGTGTGCCTTCCTGCAATGCTCTGTCAAACCCTCTTGGGGCGCCTCCAGAGTACTGTCAACTTTCTGAAGCGATCCTGTATTGCTGCGAATCCGCTGCCGGGCCGGGCGAGTTGCTGCGAGGATTCGAGAGCGGTGGATGTGGGCTGCTTGCAGGCACCACGACCGTCCGCCCTTCTAATCTAAACGCTCTAGCTCTCAGAGAGCTCTCCGGGAAACCTGTTGGTGTCCAAAACCCGGACAGCGCGCGCAGACGAGTCTCGTCGCGCCAGCGATCTGGAAGGTGGCTGGCGTCGCGCGTGTCACTGCGCTCGCCTCAGGTTGAAACGCTGCGTGCGCTTGGCCAGGTGCACGTCTTGAACGTGCGCGGAGATACCAGCTTCTAAAGGGCTGCAACTGTAATTCTCCAAGACCCGGATAGCGCGCGTACACGAGTCTCGTCGCGCCAGAGATCTGGAAGGTGGCTGGCGCCGCGCGTGTCATTGCGCTCGCCTCAGGTGCTCCACAAGCTGCGTGCGCATGGCCGGGTGCACGTCTTGAACGTGCGCGGAGATGCCAGCTTCTGGAGGGCTGCAACTTGGTAGCGTCCACTTGGTAGCGCTCAAAGCCCGAAGAGCGAAGATACCCTCAGGGGGCGCCCCGGCAGCGCTGCTGGAGCGCTGCCAGGAATGCTTCCATGCGTGCCTGCAGACTGGCGCCGGCGGTGAATCGTCAACCTGGTCACCGCCGGGAACCTCGTAGAGCTCATTTCACGCGTAAGAGTGCTCGGAGACGAAAGAGAGAGCTTCTGGAAGCATTTCTCGAAAAAAAATGATTTTTTCGTGTCGACATGAAGATGGTTCCGCCAGGTGTTTTGATAGTAAAAGTGCGCCTACACTCATACTGAGACAGAGAGGCCCTCGTAGTCGTTCACAGTGCGAAACATCTGCTTTCTCAAAATGAATTGTCAAATATATTTTTAAAAAATTGCAAAACCACCCAAAACTGGGCGCCGGCGGTAAACCGTCAACCTTTGTTACCGCCGGGGGCTCGTAGAGCTTCCTGACAACATATAATGTCAAAAAAATTGCAGAGAACGATTAGTTTTTCAGCCCAACTGGAGTATCAGATCGAGTTCAGACCTCTGAATGCGACAGACGGACGCGTCTGATGTCTCCGAATCGATTCCTGTGATTACCCGCCCTGCAGCCTCCCCACAGCCCGAGTTAAGTGCAGAACGCCGACAGTAGCTCTCAAGATGACTGGAAGAATACGAACAGTTTCGTGATTCTGGATCGTGCAGCAGACCGAGTTCAGAGCTCTGGATTCGACAGACAAACGCGACTGATGATTCTGAATCGGTTTCTGTAACTATCAGCCCTGTAGCTGTCCTATAGCTCGAGTTAAGTGCAGGAATCCGAGAGCGCCTATCAAGATGATTCGAATAATACGAATAGGTTTGCGGACCTGGCTCGGCTAGCAGACCGAGTTCAGACCTCTGGTTGGAACAGCCGAACGCGCCTGATGATTCTGAATCGATGAGGCGTGCTTGCCAGCTCTGTAGCTGTCCTATATCTCGAGTTAAGTTCAGAATACCGACAGTGCGAATCAAGATGACTTGAATAATACGAAAAGGTTTGCGGACCTAGCTCGGCTAGCAAACCGAGTTCAGAGCTCTCGATTCAACAGGCGAACGCACCTAATCATTTCACATCGATTAGCTGTGCTTACCAGCTCTGTAGCTGTCCTACAGCTCGAGTAAAGTACAAAATACCGACAACGCGTATCAAGATGACTCGAAACGGCCGATCCCGCCATTGTGCTTTTTCGCAGTAAAAGATACCCGATCGAGCTGAGATCAAGATGACGAGCGGGAATAAGATCGAATATCACGGGAAAAAATGCTAGAGCACAAACGAATTTCTGTTTTTTGAGAACAAAATTTTCAACCGACCAAAAACTGTGAAAAGTTCAGTTCTTTTTTTCGAGCCAACTAGCTCTCCAGCGCGCCGGAATCACTCTTAAGCTTCCAGCAACTAGCTTAGGGAAGCTCTGCGAGTCAGTTACCACTGGGAACCGGCGGTAAACCGTCAACCAGGTTACCGCAGGGACCCTCGTAGAGCTCTTTTCTCACACCGCGCTCCTCAGAACACATGGAGTAAGCTTCTGGAGTGAGAAACGAAAAAATCAAGAAATCACGTTTTTCTGTTTTTATCGAACGTCGGTTGCTCCAAGTGTTTTGACAGAAATACTGCACCTACATACCTCAAAATTTTACTGGCAGACGTCTTAACCCAATACAGGTGCGAAAAATGTGCTTTCTCAAAATGAATTGTCAAATATCTTTCTCGCTGGGCTGTGTCCTTTCTCAAAAAGTAATCACTTTGTCCTTTCCGCCGGGTCGGCCAACTAGCTCCACCCCGCGCCGGAATTCCTCTAGCTCATCGGTGACGAAGAGCTCTACGAGGTACTGGGCGCCTGCGGTAAACCGTCAACCTTTCTTACCGCCGGGGGACTCGTAGAGCTTCCTGACAATATATAGTGTGCAAAAGAATTTCAGAGAACTACTAGTTTTTCAGCCCAAGCGATTACAGATCTCTCAAGATGACTCTAACAAAACAAACGAACAGTTTTTTAATCGAGCTCGAGTATAAAACCGAGTCCAGACCTCTGAATGCGACAGGCGGACGCGCCTGATGTCTGCAGATCGATTCATGTGATTAACAGCTCTGCAGCCCCCCATACAGCCTGAGTTAAGTGCAGAAAACCGAGAGTACCTCTCAGGATAACTCGAATAATACAACAGGTTCGCGGATCTCGTTCGAGCAGCAGACCGAGTTCCGAGCTCTCGGTTCGACGAACGGGCGCGCCGCATGTCTCATAATCGATTCCTGTGACCAGCAGCACTGTAGCCCTCCCCCAGCACGATTTAAGTACAGAAAACCGAGACCACTTCTCAAGATGACTCGAACAATTAGATTCGCGAACCTCGCTCGGGAAGCAGGCCGAGTTCAGAGCTCTTGATTCAACAGACGAACGCGCCTGATAATTCTCAATCGATTTCTGTGATTATCAGCTCTGTGGCTGCCCTACAGATCGAGTTGAAAACGAAAAACCGAGAGCGTCCACGACAATGACTCGAATAATACGAAAAGGTTTGCGACCCTAGCTCGGCTAGCAGACCGAGTTCAGACCTTTCGATTCAACTGCATTAGCTGTGCTGACCAGCTCTGTAGTTGTCCTCAAGCTCGATTTCGCTTGAGAAAACCGACAGCGCGTATCGAGATGACTCGAAAGGTACGTGCAGGTACGCGTGAAAGCTTGCCGGAACCTTTCCCAGGTCCGTTGCCGGCTCTCCGGGAACTGGCGCCGGCGGTGAACCGTCAACCTGGTCACCGCCGGGAACCTCGTAGAGCTCCTTTCACGCATCAGAGTGCTCAGAGTCGAAAGAGACAGCTTCTGGAAGCATTTCTGGAAAAGAGGAAAAAATGATTTTTTCGTGTCGTCATGAAGATGGTTGCTCCAAGTGTTTGAAAAGACAAAGAGCGCCCACGCAGCTCATACTAAGACAGAGAAGCCCTCATAGTCGTTTACAGGTGCGAAAAATCTGCTTTCTCAAAATGAATGCTGAAATATCTTTCAAAAAATCGCAAAACTACCCAAAAGTTATCACTTTGTCCGTGCTGGCCGGGTCGGCCAACTAGCTCTACCCCGCGCCGGAATTCCTCTAGCTCATCGATGACGAAGAGCTCTACGACGTACTTGTAAACGATCAAAACCCGGATAGCGAGACGCAGCGTGAAGCGCAGAGCACTGCAGAACCCGAGACCCCACGGAAGGGCACGTGGAGCGGTGGGCGGAAAGGTGCGGCAGCGAACGCGCACCGGCCAGCTTCTTCTCTAACAACCCTACGTAGCACACGAGGCTATCTGGGAACACGTGCGTGGTGGCGCTCGAAAGCTGGCATGGCGCGCTCCTGAAGGGCAGAGAGCGACGCTTCCACGCGTGCCTGCACGCGTGGGCGCTCGCTGCCCGGGAAGCTTCGCGAGGCCTCTGGGGCACGTTCGCGGGGCCTCTGGAGCACGTTCTACGGGAACGTATTGGAACAGACGCTCCGGGACACGCTGCGGAACCCGAGACCCCACGGAAGGGCACGTGGAGCGATGGGCGGAAGGGTGCGGCGGCGTACGCGCACCGGCCGGCTTCTTCTCTAACAACCCTACGTAGCCCACGGGGCTATCCGGGAAAAGCTGCTTGGCTCGAGAAAGCTCGTCTGGCGCGCTCCTGAAGGGCATAACTCGTAGAGCTTCCCTGAGCAAGTTATTGCTGGAAGCTAAGAGTAATTCCGGCGCGCCCCAGAGCTAGTTGGCTCGAAAAATCTCGACGGAACTTTTGACAACTTTTGGTCGGTTGAAAATTTTGTTCTCGAAATTTGACAATTCGTTAGGGCTCTAGTATTTTTTCCCGTGATATTCGATTTTATTCCCGCTCGCCATCTTGATCTCAGCTCGATCGGGTGAATATTACTATCGAATAGCACTGTGGCGGGATCGGCCGTTTGGAGTCATCTTGATACACGGTGACGGTTTTCTCAAGATAACTCGAGTTTCAGGGCAGCTACAGAGCTGGTCAGCACAGCTTATGCATCCGGAATCATCAGGCGCGTTCGCCTGTTGAACCCAGAGGTCTGAACTCGGTCTGATAGCCGAGCTAGGTGCGCAAACCTATTCGTATTATTCGAGTCATCTTGACATGCGCTCTCGGTTTTCTGTACTTAAATCGAGCTCTAGGACAGCTACAGAGCTGATGTTTACAGGAACGGATGCAGAATCATCAGTTGCGTTTGTTTGTCGAATCCAGAGCTGTGAACTCGATTTGCTGCCCGATCTAGAATCACAAAATTATTCGTATTGGTCGAGTCATCTTGAGAAGTGCTATCGGTTCTCTTCACTGAACTCGCGCTGAGGGGGGCTACAGTGCTTGTTGTCACAGGAATCGATTTAAAGAGATCAGGCGTGTCCGCCTGCCGAATCGAGATCTCGGAACTCGGTCTGCTGCCCGAACTAGGTCCGCATGTTTATTGTATTGTTCGAGTCATGGTGCTGTCGGTTTTCCGCATTCAACTCGGGCTGTAGGGGTGGTCTTGAGGGGTCGATTCGCAGACATCAGACGCGTCCGCCTGTCGCATTCAGAGGTCGAAAAATATTTACTATCAGTCGGAATGTTGGTAGGTGCTGTCGGTTGTCTCAACTCAAGTCGAGCTAGGAAGCTCTACGAGTCCCCCGGCGGTAACCAAGGTTGACGGTTTACCGCCGGCGCCTAGTTGCAAACGTGCGTGGTGGCGCTTGAAAGCTCGCCTGGCGCGCTCCTGAAGGGCAGAGAGCGACGCTTCCACGCGTGCCTGCACGCGTGGGCACGCGTGGGCGCTCGCTGCCCGGGAAGCTTCGCGAGGCCTCTGGGGCACGTTCGCGGGGCCTCTGGAGCACGTTCTACGGGAACGCATTGGAACAGACGCTCCGGGACACGCTGCGGAACCCGAGACCCCACGGAAGGGCACGTGGAGCGGTGGGCGGAAGGGTCCGGCGGCGTACGCGCACCGGCCCGCTTCTTCTCTAACAACCCTACGTAGCCTACGAGGCTATCCGGGAAAACCCGGAGAGCAAAGGGCACACACAACAGAAAGCTTTCCTGGCGAGCGTTCGCACGCTTTCGGAAAGCTCTTCGGGTGCTCTGGGGAGCTCCCCTGCAGCGTTGCTCAAGCGCTGCCAGAAACACTTCCATGCGTACCTGCACGCGTGCAGGCACGCGTGAAAGCTTGCCGGAAGCTCTCCCGGACACGTTGCCGGCTCACGCGAGCTGCTGCGGGGATCGTGGAGCGGCAGGGATGGGCTGCTGGCGGGAACCACCACCGTCCGGCTTCTAATCTCAAACCTTCTAGCTCTCAGCGAGCTCTCCGGGAAACTAGCTCCACCCTGTGCTGGAATTCCTCTAGCTCATCGATAACGAAGAGCTCTACGAGGTACAACTTGCTCAGGGAAGCTCTACGAGTTCCTCGTAAGCTTCCAGCAACAACTTGCTCAGGGAAGCTCTACGAGTTACTATCTCTCCAACGCCCCGGAATTACTCTTAAACTTCCAGCAATAACTTGCTAAGGTAAACTCTACGAGTTGCTAGCTCCACCCCGCGCCGGAATTCCTCTAGCTCATCGATGCCGAACAGCTCTACGAGGTACTCTTGAGCTTCCAGCAACAACTTGCTAAGGGAAGCTCTACGGATTAATTCTTCTATCTCTCATACCATGAGGGCTCTACGAGGTACTGGCTCCGCCCCGCACCGGAATTCCTCTAGCTCATCGATAACGAAGAGCTCTATGGGGTATTACTCTTAAGCTTCCAGCAACAACTTGCTAAGGGAAACTCTACGAATTACTAGCTCTCCAGCGCCCCGGAATTGCTCTTAAGCTTCTAGCAAAAACTTGCACAGGGAAGCTCCACGAGTTACTTGGTAGCGTCCAAAACCCGGAGAGCAAAGGGCACAAACACCAGAATGCTTCCCTGGCGAGCCCTCAAATGTTTTCGTAAAGCCATTCTGGCGCTCTGGGGGGCTCCCCTACAGCGCTGCTGACGCGCTGCAAGAATCGCTTCCGTGCTCGCCTGCACGCGTGCAGGCACGCGTGGAAGCTTGCAAGAAGCTCTCCCGGACACGTTGCCGGGCCGGGCGAGGCGCTGCAGGGAACGTGGACCGCCGTGGAAGAGCCCCTGGCGGGCACAACCACCGTCCGGCGTCTACTCTTAAACCCTGTAGCTCTCAGCGAGCTCTCCGGGAAAACAATCGTGTGCGGGTTTGGCTGTCTCCTTCCACCTTTCCTCTCCCCTGGAGTAACTCGTAGAGCTTCCCTAAGCTAGTTGCTGGAAGCTTAAGAGTAATTCCGGCGCGCTGGAGAGCTAGTTGGCAAGAAAAATCTCGACGGAACTTTTGCTGACTTTGGGTCTGTTGAAAATTTTGTTCTCGAAATTTGAACATTCGTTAGAGCTCTAATATTTTTTCCGTGATATTCGATCTTATTCCCGCTCGCCATCTTGATCTCAGCTCGATCGGGTGAATATTACTATCGAAAAGCACTGTGGCGGGATCGGCCGTTTCGAGTCATCTTGATACGCGGTGACGGTTTTCTGAACATAACTCGAGCTTCAGGACAGCTACAGAGCTGGTAAGCACAGCTAATCGATGTAGAATGATTAGGCGCGTTCGCCTGTTGAATCCAGAGGTCTGAACTCGGTATGTTAGCCGAGCTAGGTCCGCAAACCTATTCGTATTATTCGAGGCATCTTGACATGAACTCTCGGTTTTCTGTACTTAACTCGAGCTTTAGGACAGCTACAGAGCTGATATTAACAGAAACCGATTCAGAATCATCAGTTGCATTTGTCTGTCGAATCCAGAGCTCTGAACTCGGTCTGCTGCGCGATCTAGAATTGCGAAATTATTCGTATTGGTCGAGTGATCTTGAGAAGTGGTCTGGGTTTTCTTGACTCAACTCGCGCTGAGGGGTGCTACAGTGCTTCTTGTCACAGGAATCGATTCGAAGACATCAGGCGCGTCCGTCTGTCGAATTCAGAGCTTGGAACTCGGTCTGCTGCCCAAATCACGTCTGCGAAACTAATCTATTGTTCGAGTCATCCTGAGAGGTGCTGTCGGTTTTCTGCACTTAACTCGGGCTGTAGGGGGGCTGCAGGTCTGGTAATGACAGGAGTCGATTCGCAGACATCAGATGCGTCCGCCTGTCGCATTTAGAGGTCAAACAATATTCACTATGAGTCGGAATGTTGGTAGGTGCTGTCGGTTTTCTCAACTTAAGTCGAGCTAGGAAGCTCTACAAGTCTCCCGGCAGTAACCAAGGCTGACGGTTTACCGCCGGCGCCCAGTTAAGAGGTCCCAAGGAGGTTTCAAAAAACTCCCATGAATTCTCCTTTCCCCCTCACCTGGAATAACTCGTAGAGCTTCCCTGAGCAAGCTATTGCTGGAAGCTTAAGAGTACCTCGTAGACCTCTTCGGCTTCGATGAGCTAGAGGAATTCGGGCGCGGGGTGGAGCTAGTTGGCCGACCCGGCCGCGACGGACAATGTGCGAACTTTGGCTCGGTTGGACGATCTTTGTTCCCGGAGAGCACGCTGAGAGCTAAAGGGTTTAAGATTAGAAGCCGGACGGTGGTGGTGGCCGCCAGGAGCTCCTCCACGGCGGTCCACAGGCCTCACAGGGGTTCGTTTGAGCCGGCAGCTGGTCCGGGAGAGCTTCCGGCAAGCTTCCACGCGTGCCTGCAAGCGTGCAGGCACGCAGGGAAGCGTTTCTGGTAGCGCTTCAGCAGCGCTGCAGGGGAGCTTCCCAGTTCCTTAGGCCCCCTTCGCTCTCCGGGTTTTTCCCGGAAAGCTCGCTGAGAGCTAAAGGGTTTACGATTAGAAGCCGGACGTAGTGGTGCCCGCCAGGAGCTCCTTTCCGTCGCCCCACGATCCTCGCAGCGGCTCGCCTGACCCGGCAACTGGTCCGGGAGAGCTTCCGGCAAGCTTCCACGCGTGCCTGCGCGCGTGCACGCACGCATGGAAGCGTTTGTGCCAGCGCTTCGGCAGCGCTGCATGGGGAGCTTCCCAGAGCTTTCCAGGAAAGATTTCCCGTCCCCAAAGGGTCACCTCGCTCTCCGGGTTTGGGATGCTACCAAGTAACTTGTAGAGCTTCCCTTAGCAAGTTATTGCTGGAAGCTTAAGAGTAATAACTCGTAGAGCTTCCCTTAGCAAGTTGTTGCTGGAAGCTTAAGAGTAATACCTCGTAGAGCTCTTCGGCATCGAGGAGCTAGGGGAATTCCGGCGCGGGGTGGAGCTAGTTGGTCGACCCGGCCAGAAAGGACAAAGTGGTAACTTTTGGGTGGTTTTGTAATTTTTCGAAAGATATTTGACAATTCATTTTGAGAAAGCAGATTCTTCGCACCCGTAAACGACTATGAGGGCCTCTCTATCTTAGTATGAGCTCTGTAGGCGCACTTTTACTATCAAAACACTTGGGGGAACCATCTTCATGTCGACACGAAAAAAACAATTTTTCTTTTTTTCGAGAAATGCTTCCAGAAGCTCTCTCTTTCGACTCCGAGCACTCCTACGCGTGAAAAGAGCTCTAAAAGGTTCCCGGCGGTGACCAGGTTGACGGTTCACCGCCGGCGCCAGTTCCCGGAGAGCTCTCTGAGCGCTAGAGGGTTTTAGAGTAGAAGCTGGGCGGTGGTGGTGCCCGCAAGCAGCCCATCTCCGCCGCTCCACGATCCTCGCAGCGGCTCGCCTGGCCCGGCAGCTGGTCCGGGAGAGCTTCTGGCAAGCGTCCACGCGTGCCTGCACGCGTGCAGGCACGCGTGGAACCGTTCCTGGCAGCGCTTCAGAGACTCTGCAGGGGGGCCCCCAGCGCCCCAGAAGAGCCTCACGGGAGCTTCCGCGGGCCTGCCAGGAAGGCTTTCCGGTGTGTGCCCTCTTTGCTCTCCGGGTTTTGAACGCTGCCAAGTTCCGGGGCGCTGGCATGTGTCCTCTTTTCCCGGATAGCCTCGTGGGCTACGTAGGGTTGTTAGAGAAGAAGCCGGCCGGTGCGCGTACGCCGCCGCACCCTTCCGCCCACCGCTCCACGTGCCCTTCCGTGGGGTCTCGGGTGCTGCAGCGTGTCCCGGAGCGTCTGTTCCAATACGTTTCCGTAGAACGTGCTCCAGAGGCCTCGCGAACGTGCCCTACCTGAAGGCCCTCGGCCTTACTAATTGTTAGCAGCACATGTAAGTAGGTTATAAGTAAGTTGCAACTAGGTTGCAAGTAAGTTATAACCATTAGTAATGTTACTAAGTCGGCTAACTCGGGCGGTGCATTTGGAGGTAGATAGCTTGAGTTAGCGAAGTTGCTAACTTCGCTAACTTTTACATGCTTACGTGAAAACAGAGCTGCTGCATCGGGTTTTCCTTGGATGTTGCCTCCAGAAACGCATGCATGTGTTTGGATTTTCGGGATCACGCATATCGGAAATCATGATCCAGACTTGCGTGCGAACGCATTCAGAATATTGTATCGAGCGTTACAAGAATGTTGTGCATTGCAAATGCAACATATCATTTCGAATTCGCAACCCTCTGTTGCACATGTTTTTGAATGTCACTAGAGTTTGGGCTCCAGCCGTTTGGGCGAGGATTGCTGCTGGCGCTTGTGGCGTCCTCCTGCACGCGGCGTGATGAACGCCTCCCGTGAACAGCAGATCGCGGAGGTCCGCCCCAAGATGATGGCCATCAAGGACATGTACTTGCATCCTGATGCAGCGGTGGTCTCATTACTTGAAGACGTATGCAGCATTGCAAGAGGCATAGACTGCCTGAGGGTAGAAAAAATACACTCGAAGTATATGATGGTGTGCACAGAGAATCGTTACGGAGATGGAATCATTCCGAGCGAGGTTATGGATTTGATTTCCAAGATCTTCAAAAATGGATTCAAGAACTCAGCCCTCCAGAATCCAGCTTGCATGGAACTTCCACCAGTGGGCACGCCTGAGTACAATGCAATCAAGAACTTCAATTTCAAAATAATGGAGGACTCAGCGGGCCAGCTGCCGCAGTATGATTGCGATGCAAAGTTCGCATCCTATACGTGCGGCCACACATCCATGGGTTTGCGTTGCATCAACGCAGGGGTTCCAGTACCCACGGTCATGCCAGAGCGTTTCGAC
This sequence comes from Prorocentrum cordatum, assembly GCA_963575745.1. NCBI lineage: Eukaryota > Dinophyceae > Prorocentrales > Prorocentraceae > Prorocentrum > Prorocentrum cordatum. The sequence continues at coordinate 101,678 of CAUYUJ010000317.1, forward strand.
AGAATCTCGCACCAAGGGAAATTGTCACTGACGAGGTTACGGGAGGTTCAACCAGACTACGCTAAGGCGTGTGACGAAGGAATTGAGTGGAAGGTCTTTCGGTACGAGTTCGTGAAGGAGTTCCCGTGGATTAGTAATCTTGCTCAGGAGGCTGGCAATGCAGGCCAACAAATTGCCAGATGCGAATCTCGCATGAGTCTCATGTACAAGATCGCAGCAATTGCCAACCGACACCACACGGGTGGCACCATGATCGATTGGGATAGTGTGATCCGCGAGGCGACTCGCGCAGGCTCTCTCTTTCCTGGGGAGATCGATGGCTTAGTAAAATATGTGAAGGAGTTGTCTGGCGGCCTCGGCAACCCGATCTTTCTGAACGAGCTTCGCGACTTCTCGCGGCAGCTGACCTCCCAGTGCGTGGTCACGGGTTCAATGGCGAAGTCTCTCGCCGAGGTGCAGATCAAGCATGAGGGGGCCGCTGCGACATTCAAGCTCGCATGCATGAAGGCGATGACATGTGCGACGGGTAAGTTCGCGAGGGATGGCCATCAGATGCTTTTGAAGCCAGGCGACGTGACCGCCTTGTCGAGCGATAAGAAGTCTACGATTGTAATGGTGGCCGATGAATTTCTTCAGAAAGTGCGACAGATCGCATGCGGTGAGGGCATCACGGCAGACACGGTCGCCTACGGCACCATCGTGGGATTGACTGACGCTCGCGTAGTTCATTTCGTGTTCAACAAGCCCGATGAGCGCTTAGGCACTTGCAAGACGCTGAATGACATCGGGGTCAGCTTCACCACTGCGTTGGCAACGCACGTTGGCAAAGCAGTTGCTAGCCCATGGAAGCAGATCGGTCGCGAGGGCGCATCCAAAGCCGTGACAGGGCAGGCGCGTAGCTCAGATGTGAAAGAGTACACCGCTTCGGGCAAGTGGTCGAACCAAGTGGACAAGCTCAGTGACAAGGGGTTTGAGGTTGGCGCCAAAGTCGCCTTGGCGAGCGACACCTTGGGTGAGAACATTTACGAGCTGATCTCCATCGACGCTGCGACTGGCGTGAAGTTGAAGCTTCAGGCCACGGGCAGTGCGACATGCCACCCCATCGACGACTTCTTACGTGGCAAGTTCGTCGTGTCCACGATTATGAAGGACAGTCTTGCGACCTCGTCGCAATGCATGTGGAATGCATATACACCCCCACACCTTTGAATTCTCGTTCGTCGTTCCCTCATCTCATTTGGCTCTGCGTCGTCATGTATCATCTTTTTTTCCCGCTGCTCCCCCATAGAGGAAACGATCGACAAGTTCGCTGGTCATGGCCCCCTCAAGTCTGTCGATTACCAGTGGGGTATCGAGGAGGCCAAAATCAGGCTGGCCTTGGATGATGTATACAGCCAGAACGGCAACTGTCTCAAGTACTTGAGTGGCGTGATTACGCCTGTTAAGCTTCGTGCTCTCACCGTAACGCGTTCGTTTGAGGCTGAAGAGCTGGTGCTTGTCCCACTCTCTTCGGCAATCTACTTGAAGAAGCAGACTGATATAGTTCAGTGTGGGCATGTGTTCATGAAGACATACAAGGACCCCAAGGGATTGACGTTCAATATCGTGTTGGCCCCCAGTGGTGGCATCAAGATGCCTAAGGCTGAGACGAACACTGGCGTTGGAGGGCTGAAGCAGGCACCGTCTTCGCTCGTCATCCCCTTCTGGCTCGTACAGGATTCAGGTGAGCACGGCACCCCCAACATGAAGCTCAAGACCGTCAAGTCTACAGCTGTCCCATCAGTGTATGTACCAATTTTGACAAACAAGTGCGCCATCAACAAGGGCGATGTCCTTAGCGCCCAGCTGGCATCGCTCATGCCCAAGCGCAAGGTAGACGATGTGCCTGCTGCGCCCGCGGCTAAGAAGGCCAGGAAGCGATGAGGCTCGCGTGTTGGCAGCATCGGTTACACATACCATGTGTCGTGGGGGGTGTTTATGAAATGTATGAAAGCATCGTCGGTATCGTTCCTCTGCAATCGTTGCATCATTGCGTCAACACGCATCGGACTCGTCTGCAATTGTCCATTGCATCGGCCCGCAGGCGTTTGGCTGTGTCCAAGCGAGTGCACGCTGCATCTGCGCACGCACTGCAGCTGCAGATGGCAGTGAGCGTGCAGCTCCGCACGGTCATCGAGGGGGGCGGCCTTAAGGATCGCGAGCCATGGGTCCCGAGGGCGGTGATGCATACGGCAGGGGGGCTCTTCGTGGAGCTGTCGAGAGCGGATAGGCAGCTGCAAAAATTTATATCTGTGCCCAACCCCACCAAGAGCCAATCGCCTCTGGCGACAAATTCGTTTTTCGATCAGATCTTGAAGATGCGCAACGCCGCTTGCACCGAGGCCATTTGGGACCACTTGAAGCAGGCCGACCCATTGCTTCAGCAAGATTGCGACAGGGCCAGCGTCATTAAGAACAATAGGAGTTCTCTGGATATGTCGCAATCGTGGGCGCTTCGCGCATTCCCACCAGGGGAGGAGGAATGAGAGGAGGAGGATGATACATTGGATGATGAGGTGGAGTGGCGGGGGAGGGGGGCGAGGAGGAGGGGCTGAAACAGAGGGGGATGGTGGAGGAGAAATGGGAGGAGGGAAAGGGGGAGGAGGACGGAGCATAAGGATGACAAAAAAATAATGAGGAGGAGGAATAGGAGATGCCTTAATTCGCTTGCGTGAATAGGCCGCTCTTGGACCACTCTTGGATCGATCTCTTGACCTTGAGACTTCTTGGGCAATCTTGGATCGCGTGATATCTTGGACAAGCTTGGGCAATCTTGGGTCGCGTGATATCCATGCCTGCATGTTGAGGCATCGCGTGATATTGGGACATATCCGTGGACATCTTGAAGTATATATGAGCCCTTCTTGGAACCACCGTCCAGGCAAACCACTCCCCCAAGGGGGTGAAGGGCGTAGAAGAGAACGCATTCTAGACATGTGCCCTAACGGGATGGTGGTCTACCAGAAACTGTCTCGATATATATGCCCGCAGTCCAGTGCGACCATGGTGATGAGCATTTGCATCACGATGCAGTTACCTTGAAGCTTCTGTTTGAGCTGAATGCTACTAAGAAGGTGTGGGTCGAATGTACGCCAACGGGACTTGAGTACATACGGGTTGCATCTATCGCAGCAGCGGTTTCATGCAGTCAGGAGGCAACACATCGCTTGCGGTCAGCACCAGCAGGGGTGGAAGGTGTGAAATGCGACAAACGTCGCAGGACGGTGTTCATGGTGGTCGACGGCAAGCGTCTGCAGGAGCGAGTGGACGATTGGACTCCCACGTACATCAACAACGCAGCCCAATCCCTTCGTGATCGCTTAGATAACGAGGCACGTGATGAGGCTGAAGCTGATGGGTCCGAGGAGTACAATGACCCGCCAGTCGCAGCAGGCGATGGCTCGCCACCAGGCGATGGCCCGCCACCAGGCGATGGCTCGCCACCAGGCGATGGCTCGCCACCAGGCGATGGTTCGCCAGGCGATGGTTCGCCGCCAGGTGATGGTTCGCCAGGCGATGGTTCGCCACCAGGTGATGGGCCGCCCTCTGTTTTCACTCGCCGACGGGAGATGCGCCAGACGACGCTTAGCTTCCAGTAGCTCCACTCCCTCTTCGCCTTCCCACCTCCACTTCCCTCTCCCTCCAATCTCTATTCTATGTTTGCCTCGCGTGCTCAGTCCGAATCTGGCCCCGCTGGCGGCGGGGACTCAGTAACAGAACTCAGTTCAAGATGCGGAGGGCCATCGTCGCGCATGCCGCTGTTCGGCACATCGGCGTCCCTGCCCATGCTCATGCCCTTGCCCTCGTCGGGGCCCTTGCCGTCATCGTAGCCCCCGCCGCTGTCGAGGGCCGTCGCCTTGCCCTTACCACCGTCGTTAATGCTCTTGCCACCGTTGTAGCCCTCGCCATCGTCGTAGCCCTGGCCACCGTCGTAGACCTTGTCACCGTCGGTGCTGCCCTTGCTACCATCGTAGCCCTTGCCACCGTCGTAGTAGCCCATGGCCTCGTCGTCGATGCCCGTGCCACCGTCGTAGCTTGTACAGCCGCGACCGATGCCATCAGCACCCTTGCCATCGTCGTAGCCCTTTTCGTAGCCCTTGTCGTAGCCCTTGTCGTAGCCATTGACGTAGCCCCGTGTCGTAGCCCTTGCTCGAGCTGCCGTACGGGTCGTAGCCTTTGTCGCTGCCCTTGCCGCCGTCGTAGCCTTTGTCGAAGCCCTTGCTGCCGTCGTAGCCTTTGCCGCCGTCGCTGCCCTTGCCGCCGTCGTAGCCTTTGCCGCTGTCCGACATCATGTCCTGCAGCCCGTCACGCTGCTCCTTCGCCAGCCTGATGTGGCCCTTGCCGCTGTCGCCGTCTTTGTCGCGGCCCTTGCCGCTGCCGTCATTCTCGCGGCCCTTGCCACTGTCGTAGCCCTTGCCCTTGCCACCGTCGTAGCCCTTGCCCTTGCCATCGTCGTAACCCTTGCCACCGTCGTCGTAGCCCTTGCCATCACTGTCGTAGCCCGTGTCGTAGCCCTTGTCGTAGCCTTTGTCGTAGCCCTTGTCGTAGCCTTTGTCGTAGCCCTTGTCGTAGCCGTTGTCGTAGCCACTGTTGTCGTAGCCACTGTTGTCGTAGCCAAGCAGGATGTCTGTGATGTCGAGGAGCCTGTCTGTGATCCGCCGCTCCCGCTGGAGCTCCTGTATGGAGGGCGAAAATCCGCCGACCTCCCTCCTCCTCCTTCTCCTCCTTCTCCTCCTCCTCCCCCTCCTCCTTATCCTTCTCCTCCTCCTATTCCTTCTCCTCCTCCTCTTCCTCCTCATCATCCTCGTATTTCTCCTCGTCCTCCTTATCCCCCTTCATCCTTCTCCTGTGGCTCTCACCCCAGCAGTCCTCGTGTAGGCGCGCCTCGCGGCTCAGCGCCTCGGCGCTGCACGCCATGGCCGCGCGCGCCACCGCGCGCGGCCACGCCCCCCTGGGAGGAGAAAGGGGCCCTCCAGGGGGCCTCGGTCCAGAAACAGCAGCGCGCGCAAATGGGGGGAGGGGGGGGTGCGATTCAGGTGAGGGGGCGATTCGGGTGAGGGGGCGTGGCTGCGTCGCGAATCGTTTCGCGCTGTGCACTCATGGGTGCATGCAGCGATGCATGCGTTGTTTCAGAGTTTACTTGGGGATGTGAACTTGAAAATGAGATGCGTTAGCATCGCCGTCTGCGTTCGCTCGAGACAGCCTCACAATTAACTCAGCATCACACGACCTCACAATGAACTCAGTACCGCGAACCATGATGTTGGTTATGGTATGCCATGCAATGCTACGCTATGATGTGAATATCCCTTCCCGACCTCATCGTCCTCCGTTGCCACCGCCGTTTAGGCCCGAGCGTTGCTCGGGTCGCGACAGTGCGCGACCAGCTGCAGCGCCCCACGCGCAGCAGCTACCAGCGCTCCGCGCGCAGCAGCACCAGCTGCATCAGCACCACCAGTGCATCCAGCAGCTCCACGCGCAGCAGCACCAGCTGCAGCATCGCCACCAGTGCAACCAGCAGCACCACCCGCAGCAGCATCACCAGTGCAACCAGCAGCACCATGGCGGACGAGACCGCGGTGACGCTGCTCCTGGAGGCGGCGGAGGATCTCAGCCAGCGGCGGCGCGCCGCGGCCGCCAAGGTCTTGCAGCCCACCAGCAAGGTGGCCCCTCGGCCGCCAAGCACGCCGCCGACGGCGAAGGTCTTGGCGAAGTACGATCGCTCGCGCGTGGCCGACGGCTTGCTCGATGATCTCGAGTTGGCGCCCGCGCTGGATCCCGAGTTGAACTCGTTCCAGGGCCTGCAGGAGTTCATGGACGACGGCGATGGCGACGACACGGGCTACGACTACGCCAGCTACGACGGTGGCAAGGGCATCATCGACGGTGGCAAGGGCTACGGCGGTGGCAAAGGCAGCTCGAGCAAGGGCTTCGACAAGGGCCACGACGATGGCAAGGGCAGCGGCGAAGGCTACGACATCGACAAGGGCCGCGACAAAGGCTACCACGGTGACAGGGGCGACGTGGGCTACGACGGTGGCAAGGGCGACAAGGGCTACGACCGCCGCTACGACCCGTACAGCTCCAAGTGGTATGACCACCACAGCTCGTGGTACGACCGCGACAACGATGACTACGACAACAGGTGGTACGACCGCAGGCGCTGGGGCGACTACGACAGGGCTCGAGCAAGGGCTACGACAGCAAGGGCTACGACAACAGAGGCTACGACAGTAAGGGCTACGACAAGAGTGGCAACTACCAGCGTGGCTACGACAACCGTGGTTACAACAACCGTGGCTACGACAACCGCGGATACGACAGCAGTGGCTACGACAACCGTGGCTACGACAACTACGGCAACAGTGGCTACGACAGCCGTGACTACGACCGCAAGGGCGACAAGGGCTACGATCGCAAGGGCTACGACGTCGGCAAGGGCTACGACGGTGACACGGGCTACGGCGGTGATCCAAGCTACGACCGTGGCGATACTGGCTACGACAGTGGCAAGGGCATCGACAGTGGCAAGGGCCACGACGGCGGCAAGGGCGATAAAGGCTACGACGGCGGCAAGGGCTGGCGCGAGGAGAAATCCCGCGGCGGGCGCCACATCAGGCTGGCGAAGGCCCTTGCCACCAAGGAGCAGCTGGACGGGCTGCAGGACCTGATGTCGGACCGCGGCAAGGCCGACTACGTCAGGTGGAGCAAGCGGACGCACTGGCGCATATGGGTGGAGGAAAACAATACAGATCTAGTTCTATCGGGCCCCCTCATCCCTCCTCCTTCAACGGTTCTTACCACGGACGAGGGGGAAGGATGAGGGCCAAGAACTGGATATGTAATGTGTTCCTCCCCCCGACATCTGGGCGGAGGCGGCTGTTCGCCGCTGATCTGCAGTAGCGCCAGAATCACTACCAAAGCGGCGCCGAAGCCGCCGCTGCTGCATTAATGTGCCGCCACCAGCGCGGCAGCAGGCGTGGAGTCCATTCTAGACCGCGCGCTGCCTCTCCTCCGTCGGGGATGATCTATTATGGTGGGGGTTGTCGTATGTAAGGTTCTAACATACGACGCAGTTGTCGTATGTAAGATTCTAACATACGACAAAGTTGTCGTATGTAAGATTCTTACATACGACACCGTTGTCGTATGTAATATTCTAACATACGACGGATGTGTTAATATAATCCTTATGATATATAAGAGCGAGATGTCGTATGTACGATTCTTACATACGGCAACGTTGTCGTATGTAAGATTCTGACATACGACAGATTTGTCGTATGTAAGATTCTGACATACGACAGATTTGTCGTATGTGAGATTCTGACATACGACACCAAGGGTTTGAGCTCATGTTTAGAGTAAACTTCGAGGGTCTCCATCTCGCTCGTGGTCGACGTTGTGCCTAGAATTGGTTTGTCTGCTTGGCTGCGCTGCCCGCGGCTGCGCTGGATCATGTTGATAAGAGATGTATGAGCGTGGCGTGAGCGAGAATAAGGGGAAGTGGGATGAGAGGAGGATGCGCGGGAGAAGGAGGACAAGGAGAAGGAGAGGGGGGAAGATTCTGAGGAGGAGGTGGGGGGTGAGGAGGAGAAGGAGGAGGGGAAGGCCCATCCTCCCCCTCATCCTCACCCTCCCCCTCCTACCTTTATCCTTCTCCTTCTTCCTCCGCCGCCGCCGCCGCCTCCTCATTCTCCTCCTTCTCCTCCGCCTCATCACCCTCCTCATCTTCCCCCACCTCATTCTCCTCCTCTGCCTTCTCTTCCTTATCCTCATTCTCTTCCTTATCATACTCATTCTCCTCATTCTTACTCCGTCTCATTCCCACCCTCTTCATTCTCAGCATGTCTCCTCCTCGTTCCCGCCGTCGCCGTCGAAGCCGTCGCCTGCGCCGTCATCTGCGCGCGCGGTGCAGGAGAGGGCGGCGGCCACCGTGACGACCACGATTGAACGACAACGAGGATGAGGAGGAGTAGGAGGAGGAGCATGAGGAGGAGCAGGACAAGGAGCACGCGGAGGAAGAGGGGGACGATGGGGAGAAGGAGAAGGAGAAGGAGGAGGGGGAAGAAGATGAGGAGGAGTAATTGCCATGGCGGCTGCGATAGCGACGGCGACGGCGAAGAGTTGGTGGCGACGAGTTGGCTGCGACGAGTTCGACGGCGGCGGAGACGACGGCGGGGGCGTCTCATCCTGCTCCTCCTCCTGCTCGCCCTCCCCCTTCTCCTCATCCTCGTCCTCCTTCTCCTCCTCCCGATCCCTCCTCACCATTCTCACCCCCATCATCCTCCTTCTCCGTCTCATTCACCTCCACCGCCTAACCCTCCTCATCCTATTCTTATTTCTCCTCGTCCTCATTCGTATTCGTATCATCGGTCTCTCCGCAGGGTGCTTTATCGCGCGAAAAGCTACAACGAGAACCTGAAGGCTCGCATACATGCGTTTGCACGCACAACCCCAACGGGCCCCCATCTAAGTACGCCCCGACACCCACACTCAGGCGGCGTATTCACCGATACCCAAGGCTTTGCGCCCCCGCGCACGATCGGCAGCACCTGCCTCCACAAGGCGATTATTCGCCCGATCAACCGCACCCTTACACATCTTGGCGTTGTCCAAGGGCAACGTGATCGAATCCGCGGCCTGCTCCGCCTTCTTCACGAGCTTCTCCATCTTCTTGTATGCAGCGTCTGCCTTTCGAGTGGGCATGGACGGGGTTCAGACGTGGCGTTGACACGCCGTTGCTAAATGCGACCGTTCGCCCAACCGCTTGAGACCATGCGACCACAGTCGCAACGCCAAGCCATTACACAACCAATTTCACACCCTGACATCATGATAGTACATACCTGCGTGTCAACGCAACCGAACGCGCATGCATACGACTGCATTGGGCGTTGCCTCAACGCCCCCCCCTCCCCCCCCCCCCCCATAGTGTCACAAGTGCGCCCTTCGACGCGAACTACTCGCAGCCGATTGCAATGCGTTTCAACACAACCGAACATGCATACAACTGCATCGGGTGATGCCCAACCGTTTATGCTCTAATCAGCAAGTATATTTCGACGTGAATGGATTGCAACCACTTGCAACATGTCACGCATGAGATACTGGCTGCCTTGCGGTCCGCCGTTTTGGACATCTTCTGGCAATGCTGCTTGTGCCTGATCAGGGTATCCAACCTTTCATTGAAGTGCTCCGTGTCCTCCTTGCGGTGCTTGGCACGCAGCGCCTTCAAGTCGGCTGACATGGCAGGCATAGTCGCGCACACACGCGCGCGCGCCGCAGCTTACAAGCTGCGTTCTCTCAGCCCTCAACCAACTCGGCTGCGTGAACACGCATGTAGTCTGCGACGCGGTCGCATGGCATGAGTGCCAACCATGTGATCACACATCACTGCCCTACTCATACCCCCCCCCCCCCCCACTACATCGACGCCGTGGTCGGGCACTCCCGTTGCATGTCCACCCCCAGCCGCCTCCTCATCTCGACCCCTCTCCTGTTCGCACCTCTCGCGCCCCCCCCCCCCCAGCTTACTACGTGTCGCCAACGATGGCGGGGCTGAACGTTTGGCAAACCGTCAGCAGCATTTGTGGTTCATTCGCCCACCTTTGCGAACCAGTTCACGCGTGGCTTACGCGCCCCCATGTGTGGTTCACGTGTCCATGGGAAAATCAGCGAAGACGATCGCGATGGAAGCGCAGGTGCGCTTTGAGCTGCAGGATGAAAAGCAGGAACGCCAGCGGTCAGTGAAGACTGCCAAGGCGGCATTGAAGCATGCCAAAGCAGCGAAGACGCAGGCTGAGAATAAGGCAGGCGGTTGTTAACTAACAACAACACAAGGGCCCCTCGAGGCCAGGGGGGAGGGGATGGGCTCTCGAGCCCACCCCCTTAGTCAATGGCCCCATCGGCGTCGCCAGTCCCACCCGCCTCCGTGCGATCGCCCCCCTCCCTCCCCCCCCGATAGGCAGAGAAGAGGTTCAATGCGTTTTTGAAGAGCAAGGACGCGTGGATGAATGCGCTGCTCGACGCAGATGATGCGAGCGCGGCCCACGTTCGGGCCGAGACTGAGCTGGCGCGCGCCGAGCGCGATGCCCGCTAGGGGCGTGGGGGCGACGGACGACGGGTGGAGGGGTCAGAGAAAAAAAACCTGCATGCATCAATGCAAGATGAGTCTGGGATGATAATGTCGGCATGATAGCGCAGGTGCCTCGTCCCCCTCCTCATCTTCCCCCTTCTCCTCCTCCCCCCTCCTCCTCCGCCTCCTCCTCCCCCCATCCCTCCCAAATCCTCATCCTCATCCCCATCCTCGTCCTCCCCATCACATCATTCCCTCTTCGTCCCTCCTCGTCGTTGTCCTCCTGTTGCTGCTGGTGCTGATGCTCTTGCCCATCCTACTACGCTACTAAGCCGTGCCCCCCCCCCCCATCGCTCCCTCACAACTGCTTCGCACTCTGAATGGCATTGGTGCTATGCGTTTCCGCTTTTTCGCGTCATAGGATCATCCGACGCTTCGCGATATCTGTAGGATGACGCAGCACCAAAACCCCAATAGGAACCACATATAGAGCCCCAAGGCCGCAACGGGGAGGAGGAGGGGGATGAGGAGGGGAAGATGAGGAGGATAAGGCGGAAGAGGAGGAGGATACGGAGGATCGCGACTTTGGGATGCTCCCGACTGGTGAGGTCAAATCCAGAACGCCAGTTCTGTGAGTGATGTCTTGGACCGTCCCCTCGGCATCAGCGCGCGCGCACTTAACGAAAATGATGATGAGACATATGATGATAACAACTGCAGGTGGTTTGCGCTCTTCGTTCGAGTCGGATGGGCTGGCGGGGATGCGCGACGCGGCAACACTTACATCGCCATATACGCGTCGGTTCTATGTATGCCAAGATGCATGCAACCCGTTGCAGGTGGTAGACTCGCACTGCCATCCGAAACCAATCTTCGATGCGTGGGGCATTGCAAGTTGGCATCAGTTGGTGTCGGGTTCCCGTTTCGAATATAGATCACACAGGCCCGCGTCGCATAGCCGTTTGGGCTCGATCGCGATCGATCGCGATCTATCGCGAGGCGCGATCTTTCGCGAGGCGCGACCTATCGCGAGGCGCGAGGCGCGAAGGTTCGGAACTGTCGTCTTATGACGACGGTTCCGAACCTCCGCGCGGAACTGCAGCACATGTCAGAGTGGGTATCGACACAAATCGCATGTGGCCTGTGCCCATCAGCCGTGGCCCAGCACCAGTACGACAGCCTCCTCATGAAGATCAACAACCTGTCACAGAACAGTACTGACGAGGCGACAGCCTTGGTGAAAACAATCAGGGAGCACTCGCTGAACACTTGGACTCAAGAGAACATCGCACACTTGTGCCAGAGCGTCGGGACCAAGACAGGCATGTTGTCAATGCCAGGCGGATCCAAGCAATGGCAAGAGATTAGCATTGCATCGAGGGTCTTCACGGCGAGCGAGATCAAATCGCTGAAGAGCGGCGACCTGAGTGAAAAGGCGTGCATACGCCTGGTCGCCGCTCGGTGCAAGCTGATCGGCGCCCACACGCTCTCCGAGAGCTCCAAGGGCAAGATGGCCGCGCTCGTGGCGCGGGGCAGCGGCAAGGGGCATGGGGGCGATTGGCTCAGGCTCCTCGGAGAGGTGAAGGGTGCCATCTCCAAGGCCATCACGTGCAAGGGTTGGTCCACGCTTGGGTACGCCACGGTGTGGGACTTCGACCGCATCGAGGACATGTCGGCTGAGCCGTGGTGGAAATCAGCTTACAAGGACGATGGGCCCGCCTTGGAGGAGATCCAGACGGACGCGCCAGACTACGTGAGGAAGTCGAGCAGGCGTTGCGCGGCGAAGACCTCGCCTGCTGCTGCAGCGCCCCCAATGACAGCCCCAGACCCTACGGCTGGCGGGCAGTTGCAAGTCATGCAGGCCCTGTTCGGTGCACCGCTGTGCGCGGCGCTCTTCGCCAACTCGGCGGCCGCGGCTCTCAGGCCGCCCGAGCCGCCTGCGCAGCCGCGCGTGGAGCTGGAGCCCCCGAAGCCAAAGCTCCCGCCGCGCGAGGAGCCGCAGCAGGAGCCGAAGCTTCCGCCGCGCGAGGAGCCGCGCGATGAGCCGCGCGATGCTGAGCCCGAGCCAGACCTGACCGACGAGGGGGAGAAGCTCAGGGCGCTCCTCGCCAAGAAGGCCAAGACCGCCAAGGCGAGGAAGCGCCCCTCCGCGGCTGGCGAAGGCGTCGGTGACGCCGAGGGCGGGGCAGGCGTCGAAGACGCCGAGGGGGCTGTGCCAATGAAGAAGGCGCGGCCCCCTGCCATGCGGCGACCCGCGGCTGCCGTGCCAAAGCCCGCCGTGCTGCCCAAGCCGCCGACGTGCGAGTGCAACACGCCGTACAGGTGCGGCTACGTGATCTACAAGCCTTCACAGAAGGTGTTCAGGGCCGTTGTGGGGAGGGCAGATCGCCGCGTCCGCTTCGACCGCAATGCGACGATGAATCGCATTGAGGCTTGGAGCGCGGCGCTGGCGTGATCGACGCCAAGTGTTAGGTGCTCGACGCGGGGAGGGGGAGGACCAGGGGGTTGTTGAGGACCAGCAGGGCTGGGAGCTCGCATCGCAGCTGCAGCGCGGCGGTGGGCGGCGCCACATCGACGAACTCCCTCTTGCTTGTATGACGTTGCACCATGATGTCTAAAACACAAGTCTGTTGCGATCTTTTCATCGCAAGTCGCATGCATCAATATGCAACACTCCTTTCTCTCGCGAGCTACCGTCGCACTTCGTATGCATCACTATGCACCTACATGTCCTTCTGATGCGACGTCGTATCATGCCATATGCATCGTTATGCAACGTGCACTTCTGTTGTGATCTATCGCCTCGCTTCATTCAGATGCATCATGCAGCGTGCCCCTACCATAACGCGACGCATGCATCCTATGATGCGCATTGGCATCGTTATCGGGTCTGTAGCCATTTGGGCTGAAACCATGGCCGCGTCCGCCGCCAGGAAACGCAAGGCGGATGAGGCGCTGGTGGAGCTCCACAGGGGCTCATACCTGTCACAGCGTGCTCTGTCGGGTGTCCTAAAATATGTGCGAGACCAAGGGTTGCCCGACAATATTTCACGGAGCTCACAATACAGGGCAAACGAAAACATCATTGCCAAAGAGTCGAACGCATATGGGAACGTCTTGCGTTGCATAGACACGCCTTTAGTCAGTGGTAAAACTTTCGAGAACTGGGTGTGCTGTCCTGGGCCATTTTTGTATTCCTGCTGCAAGGCTAGCGCTCCAGTCAGGGAGATGTTTCGCCGCTCACTTCAGGAGCACCCATGCAGCCTGGCGTCGCCGTGGCACATCATTTTATATTTCGATGGTATTTCACCGCGAGACCCCCTGGCGAAGGGAAAAGATTATCGGGGGGTTGATGCTGTTTACTGGTCGTTCGCTGAGTTCGACGAGTCCTTGGGTAACGAAGATGCGTGGTTCACGCTTAGCACTGCGCGGTGCGCAAAAATAAAAAGCATCCCAGGTGGCGTCGGGCAGTGCATCAAGATGACCCCCAAAGAAGTTGTATTTTAATTCTGCTGGTGGTTTCAATTTTGAGACGAGCGGTGTTACATTAGACGTGTCAGAGAACGGCGACGCAACGTCGCACGCGACGATCGTCGCGAAGCTGTCGTGCGTCATAGGGGACGAAGAGGCATTGCGG